>BMAU01004870.1:515000-712537 GCA_019973935.1 Trichonephila clavipes | reverse complement strand
CAAATCCTTCAGCTTCTCCGAATATATATCATCCGGTTGGCAGGTGCGCACGCAGGCATCTTCACACGCATACGTCATACTCGCAGTCATCATTACGCTGGCGTCACCATCCCGCCCGGCCTTGCTATGTCCACATGCAAGAACTTAATTTGTATCTTAACATAAAATAAGCAATAAATTTTAAACATGAATTAATACTAATAAATATTAAGTGAATATATAATTGAATATCAAATTTCAGCAGAGAATTAGCTTAAGTTCTCAAATAATAAAATACATAATACAAAGAAAATTGTAATATATATTAAGTAATTTGATACACGAGATAATACCAAAAATTCTAACAATAAATTCCAAGTTAATAATATCATAAATAACCATACACATTTAATTTTCAATAGGCAGTATGCTCAACCTATTGATAGACCTTTTATAAATACCTTTACCAGTTTTAATATTTACAACTCTAACTTTCTTATCTTTCCCCATGTATATTTTAACAACACGTCCCAATAACCATTTACAAGGAGGAAGATTTTCTCTTATTAAAACCATATCTCCCAATTTGAGATTTTTTTTTATTAACAATCCATTTCTTTCGTTGTTGCAGACTATTAAAATATGAAAGGCTCCACCTTTTCCAGATCGTTTGAACTGATTTAGTTATTCTCTGCCAAACATTTAAACGATTTGATTCGCATTGCAACAGAGACGGTTCCACCAAAGCTGTGATCGGTCTCCCGATTAAAAAGTGAGCTGGGGTTAAAACCTCCAAATCATCTACGTCAGATGAAAGTGGTGTAAGAAGTCGAGAGTTCAAAATTGCTTCAATTTGCGTTATTAAAGTCAATAATTCTTCATAACTAAATTTTGAGTTTCCTGCAACGCGTTTAAAATGATATTTTATAAAGATTTTATATTAGCCTCCCATAGACCTCCCCAGTTTGGGCTTCTAGGGGGAATAAATGACCATTCAATGCCTTCTTCTGCGAAAAACACAAATAAAGACTCTTCTCTATCTCTTACTAATTTAGACAAAGCTTTTATTTCTCGATTAGCGCCTATCATGTTAGTACCATTATCCGAAAATATTTTATGACACTTACCCCTTCTTGAAATAAATCTTTCAATGCAGCAATTAAAGCTTTGCGAAGTTAAGTCACTGATTATCTCTAAGTGAATGGCCTTTGTTACAAGGCAAATAAATATACAAACATAAGCTTTAATTTCAGGACCTTTCCTCTGATATTTATTTTTGATAAAGAAGGGTCCACACAAATCAATTCCAGTTGAATTAAAGACCTTATCGGGAGTTATTCTTTCTTTTAGCAAATCGCCCATTTTTTGAGAAGAAATTTTAGGATTAAATTTAAAGCAAATTACACAGTTATGCACAACTTTTCTGCAAATATTTCGCCCGTGAATTGGCCAATATTTAAGTCTAACCTGATAAAGTAAATGTTGGGGCCCAAGATGAAAATATTTCTCATGGTAGTATTTAACAATAATTATAGTTAGTTTACTTTTCGCAGGAAGCAATATAGGATGTTTACTCTAATAAGGAAGTCGAGAGTGTTTTTCAGTCTTCCACCATCTCATCTGAAGTAAGAGGTCCCGTTTTCTTGTTAGTTGTATTTCTAATATTAAATAGAAACCTGTAAAGAAAACTTAACACTCGAACGATAGTTAGAAACCTATTACTACGAGAAAGTAAATGATCAAAAAATGTTTGATTAAAGTTTAAAGTCAATACAGTATGTTCTTTAGAGTCCTTTGATTTAATTTCAGGCAAATAATCTACTTCATTCAGTTCCGGGCACTCAGAGACAGTTTTGGGGAGTTCGTCAGTTCTTAGGAAGGCTGGACCAGTCCACCACTTGTTGTTGGAAATAAGTGTATCAACACTAAGTCCTCTAGACAAGAAATCTGAGGGATTGTCTTGTCCTGAGCAATGATACCAAGAATCAGGATCAGTTAGCTTGGAGATCTCCTGCACTCTGTTAGCCACGAATTGTTTCCATCTTTTAGAAGAGCCTTTAATCCAGAATAGGACTATTTTGGAGTCTGTCCAGTGGAACACTTTGCACTCCTTTTTCTTGCGGACGATTTCTTGCACCCTTGAACTCAATCGAGCTGCTACTAAAGCTCCCAGGAGTTCAAGTCGAGGCAAAGTAACTGTTTTCAGGGGTGCCACCCTCGTTTTTGAAGTGATGAGATTTACGAGCACTTCATTTTGTTTTCTTACTTTCACGTAAGCTGCTGCACCATAAGCGAGTTTAGAGGCATCGCAGAATATGTGAATTTCAATGAGGTCACTTACCTCATCATTCGTTGAATCAAGAACTAACCTTGGAATTCTAAGATTATCTAATAGGGGCAGTTCTTTACACCAAATTAACCACTTTTCCTTTAACTTTGGGGGTAAAACTTCATCCCAAGTTATTTTTTTTATCCAGAGTTCTTGTATGAGACATTTTATTCTTATAGTAAAGGGTGAGAGCAATTCCAGGGGATCAAATATCTTCCCTATTGTTTGTAACATAAATCTTTTAGTATTTTCGTTTATCGAAACGAATTCCAGCAAACCTGTAGTATCCAACGTCAGACAGTCATCTAGAGTTTGCCAAGCCATGCCTAACACTTTTGTTTTGTTTGTTCCTAACCTGATGGATGCATCCATAGGATGTGTGTCGAAACCTTCAGCCACCCACTGAGCCATTAAAACGGTATCATTGCTGATCCATTTTCGCATCTCCATTCCTGCTTCTTTCATAATATTCTTAGCGTGGCGAGACATGAAAAGAGCTTCCTCTCGAGTATCCTGCCCCGTAATCCAATCATCCACATACATGAAAGAATCTAAATGTTGTACAGTTATGGGATGAATTTCGTTATACTTCTCAATGTGATATTTGATTGTTGCTGTTAGTAGAAATGGACTAGAATTAACTCCAAATATATATATCACCCCCTGTTAAATCTATAAATTTGCAAAGTGAGCTTTTCCCCAATACGTGGATTACTATCTGTCCATAAAAACCGTACAAAATCTTTATGTTTATCCGCCAAGCAAATTTGAAGAAAAGCCTGACGAATATCCGATGATATTGCAACTCGATTTAGCCTGAAATTAATTAAAACATCTAAAAGATTAGGATTCAAATTAGGTCCAGGCCACAAGCAATCGTTCAGTGATAGTTCGTTAGCTTGGTGTGAAGCTGCATCAAAAACAATACGAGTAGAAGTAGTAACACGACCCTCCTTTTTTATCGCTTGGTGTGGTAATACATTGGTTTGTGTACATTAATTTCAGTATCATTGACTTTTTCTATGATTCCTTGATTCAAATAATCTTGAATCGTTTCTTTGTATTGAGTGTAAAGGGTTTTATCTCTTCGTAACCTTCGCCATAAACTCTGGAAACGTTGCTTTGCCACAGAAATGTTATTCGACAATTCGTTCCAATGTTTACGAAAAGGTAATTCAACCACATACCGATTATTATTATATTGTACAGTTTCCTTAAAAGTATGCATAGCCTGGTCATCTTTCCGATAGCAAGGGTCATTTTTTATGCCAAGGGATTCGAGCTCAAAAAACAGCTTTAATGTATCATCAACCGAATCATAACCTTTAAGAAAGTAACATGAAAAGTTATTAGTATTGGTTCCCTGGAGTCATCCTCCAGCAATCCATCCAAATTCAGTTTCCCTAAACAACAATTCTTTATTTACTTTATATACGTTATCTTTAATTATTCTAAAGAAAATATCCGCATTCAGTAAAGCGTGAATTTCCTTAGCTTCGTAAAAAATAGGGATCTGATAATTCTAAAAATTCAGGATTTTTATTTCGAAACATCTAACGTAACACTTGGTGTCAACCCGGTAATTTTTTCAGTCACAAAAATTCTACGTTTTCTCTAAAAGTACCACTTTTATTAGAAATTAAAGTATTAGTTTTTCCTTTTAAGTTTTGTTTTAATGAATTGAGTCCTGAAACTGAGGAATTTATTTTCTATTGCAATACCAAGAAAATCACACATTTTCTGGATATAATATTAATGTTAGACGCTGAGTCAAAAAATGACGGGACATTTTAGTTCTCGGCCTTCATTATTTCGTAAGAAAAACGCTACCAGTCGATATTAACACGTTCTTTCTATGTTGAGAAGCAGTGCTACTCAAAACTGTGTTCTGTGTGGAAGAATCCACCACATTTGATTCCCGGTCCTCCGGGTTAGTTAGTACTAGAAGTTCGGCAGAGGGAATAACCCATTTTCTTCGGTCATCTATTGCCGCAGTACAGAGGGAGCGAGAATGTTTTTTGCCACATGGGCACACATACGTCGAAGTACATTGCATCCTTTTGTGGTTTTCATATAACTTATGCAGACGGACTAAATCTAATCGTTTTTCGGGGTTCAATTCTAGAAACTTTTTGCATCGAATATCGGATGTAAAGTTTTATCCTTACAAACTATGCAACTCTTGTTTTCAACAGATTGATTCATTAAAAGGTTGGTTTTTATCTTAAAGGATAAGTTAGGTTTTCTTAATATCGTTTTTGTTTCGACAATACAATTTTTATCTACGGATAAAATAATGGTTTCGCGTTGTTCTAAAAATGCAATAAATTCATCAAATGTGGGAACATCTTTTGCTTTTAAACTCTGTTCGAACTTTTTTCGTGATTCATTATCCAATTTCTTTAGCATAATATTTAATAAAAATACATTAAATAAATTATTTTGTTCATAGTTTAGTAATTTTAGAGCCCGTAAGTTTTTTTTAATGCAATCAATCATTCCACGAATTTCTTTCGGATTCTCACGTTCTATCTTCTTAAAATTTAATATTTGTTGCACATGAATATCGACAATCAATCTTTTGTTATCATATCGGGATTCGAGTGCTTCATACAATGGAGAAAATGTATCGAAAGTAGAGGCAAATTCTTTAACTTCATTTGATAGACAGGAATTTAAATAATACAATCTCTGTGACTGAGTCAGTTGTTCGTTAGTTGTAATTAAATCGTCAAATTGGGATTTAAAGTTGCTAAATTGTTCATATTTTCCCGAAAGGGTGGGAAGTATTATAGGTGGAATTTTTGTTTGAGCAAAAGTTCCGTTTTCGTATTTGTTTTTTTCAACTGCAGTTACAGACAATGATACATTAATAGAGTTAATCAATTTTTTAACTCTTACCTCCAAATCGTCCAGACGTGTTTCACATTTGTATAAATCTTCTTCAAATTCCGCTTCTTCTGTTGGTTTTGCGGTTTCTAATCCAAAAAGTAGCTCTTTCAATTCTTCAATTTTCCTCTGGAGTTGGTCAATTTTCTTGAGTTTGACCTCCAGCTCAGTTATGTCAACATGTTCGGACGCGTTGTCCATGAAGGTTGCAATTCTAGTAATACTTCCTTTTAAGGAAGTTTTAGCTTTGTTTAATTTTAAAATATTCATCACGCTTTAGTTCGTGACTCACGGGCCGACAGGACCAAAAAATGTTCGTGAGTGTCACGAGTTTAAATAATATGACGGACCAAGTTTTTCCGACTAAAATTTTAATAAAAACAAAAAGGTAACATAAGTTATTGTGGGTTTCGATGTAAACTAGTTATTACCCACGTCGTCAGCAATAACACAAATCCTTCAGCTTCTCCGAATATATATCATCCGGCTGGCAGGTGCGCACGCAGGCATCTTCTCGCATACGTCATACTCGCAGTCATCATTACGCAGGCGTCAACAACTTCAAAATATGATTAATACAACTATTTTAAAACTTTCAGTTTGTTGTACACTAGAAAGGCTTGTTGCATATGTGTTACAAATTTCATTGAATTTTATTGGATTGTTTTCGATATATTCCATTTTTCATGCACAAATTATCTCATGACAATTTCGTGCTTCAAAAAAACATGTGAAAAACATATTTATAAAGAGTAATATTAGAAAAAAACTTAAGATCTTCTCTCTTTACATGTTATTCCTTCTTCGTCCTCAATCCTTACATTCTTCTTTTTTTCTAAAGGCCTAACCACACGTACACATTTGGAGCAATTTTCAACCGATTTCGAACAATTTCTACCTAGTTGCCATAACAACGGCTCCGAACAACTTTATCTCAGTGAGCTGAAAAAGTTGTTCCAAATAAAAGTTGCTTGCAATTCTCGGCAATGTGTTCTTTCGGCAGTCTAGGTCATAATCAAGATGGCGGCTTCGGCTTCGTCAAACACATAAGATATGGCGTATAATATTTAATGGTGTATAATATTTTAATTGCATCTAATAAAGTTTTGAACAGAATGGTGCTCCATTTCTGTTTACGTCCATCAACAAAAGGGCGAGTGAAATAAAATAAATATTAATTGATGTTCCTTTTCCGAAGAAGAAGAATCAGCGAGTATTTTGTCAATGTGGAGATTGAGCGCGGTGGACGTCAGAGCATGTCGTTTTTTGTTTACCTCAACTCTTCACCTTCAGCTGGGTGAAAAATCTTCCTAAATGGTTGCTCCAAGTATGCGTGTGTGATAGGGCCTTAATGATCTTAACACCTAACACTTAAAAATCACATTTTCAACCTAGACGGGTAGCTTATATATATATATATATATATATAGGCTCCTAGGGTCAATGAAAAATATATTTCAATATCAAGTTTCAGAATTCATAATAAAGAAGGACAAATATACGGTGATAAGCAGTTTTTAAAGTTTTGAATGCATTTGCTTACGGTATACATGAAAAATAGCAGCATTTCACGTTTAGATCTTAATATACCATTCTTTTAAAGAATGTGTTCTGAAAACTTAAATTGAAATATTTTGACAAAATATGATGTGAAGTAAGTTTCAAAAGGTTTAATTTGTTGCTTAGATTTAAAGATACATATTTTTAAATTTTAAAGAACAAATAAAATTAATCTCATGAAACTTAGCATTCTGAGCCCAAAAGGAAAAAAAAAATAAGGGAGAATATGTGAAGTCAAATCAGAAACAAAAACAATCCCTAATTAATATAAATGAACCATTTTTTTTTCAGTTTAAAATCAAACCATGGATTGTAAACATTTCAATGAGACTCAAAATTGTAAAAAAAATAAATAAATTTTATACGTGACTTACGAAAACAAAAAATGCGCAGAAAGAAATAGATAAATTTTTATGGATTAAATTTAGTCATGTGAAAAAAAGGTAGAGAAAAAAGTAATCGAGTTAAATGTTTTGAAAATTAAGGAAAAAAAAACAGTTATAATAAATAGCATAATAAAAGGAGCGGAGGTTGAATGACTTGAGATCGAACAAAAACTCCTGGGAAACGATGGCAATGAACAAAAGAAAACGAATGGAGAAAAAAATAAGAATAATACAGATAAAAAAATATCGTCTGTGCAAAAAAAAAAAAAAAAAAAAATAATAATGCCAAAATATTCAAAGAGCATAAAAATGTTTTGATCGTTGATATCATAGTATGTGGAATGGTCTGATGTTTTTGTTTTATTTTTCTCAAACAACATGTTTTTTTTAGTAGGAAAAAGTAATTTTTTTAAACCTAAAGTGATATTTTTTTACAATTATGAATAAGTTTTTATACATTTTTAGTTGAAATATTCAATATGGCAGAAAAGTAAAATAAATTATGAAGCTGGAAACAAGTAATTTTTTAGTCAATCTTATAACAAATTTTGAAAAACTCGCTTACAAGGGAGAAGGGGGTGATGTATTATGCTTTTCGTGATATATAAAGTGTTCACTTCTGAAAGTTGATTGTTTTCTTCAATTGATTTAAATATTTTTATTTCACTTTAGTAATGTATCCTGATCTTTTTCGTTTCTAAGATAAAATAATAAGGTGTCTACACAGTAGTTAAAAATGATTTACTGAATGTAATTTAAAAGAAAAAAATTGAGCGTTTGCTCTAAAATAGAGAAATAATTTAAGTTCACCATTGTCACAGATGTTCGAAGTGGCATCCTTTTATTATTCTGCAAATAAATGTCCCATTGGTAATTAACTTTGTCCCAGATTTGTCAGGATGTTTTCGCAGATCAATCTAATATCACTGCATATCCTTGATTTTAGTTCAGTAATGAACGTGAGAAGTGGCAGAGTGTACACTTGATCCTTCACAAAGCTCCAAACTCCAAAATCCGGTGGAGAACGATCTGGCGATGATGGGGGTCATTGAATAGCACCTCTAGGATGACGCCACACTGATACCTTAACAGTAGTGTAAGATGCAATGTTGTTGCACTGTTGACAAGGAGCGTCATCCAGTTGAAAATGTACCTTCGGGCATTTTTTTCTTTGATGATTAGCAAAAGAAAAGCTGTTACATGTCAAGGTAAATAATTCGTGTAACAGTCTTCTCAGCAGAAACAAATGAGCCTATGGGAACTCACTGCACACAATATTTTCAGTTTGGATTTGTTCCTTTCATGTTCTGGAATAGCATGAGGATTCTATTGTCCCCAAATTCTTACATTATGTCTATTTAAAAGTTGTTTCGACACTAAGAACCAACTGTTACAATGAGTCATCATCATTCTCCATGCACCTTATAATATCCTTGCCAAATTATTGTGGCTTATTCACATAATATCAGGCTTTAGAGATTGAATCAATTGCGATTAGTAAGGTTTGAACTTAAGAGGCTTACACAAGACTTTTTAGAAATTGTTGATTATGAAATTCCCAGCTCTAAGCTAGCTCGTGATGCAGATTTTCAGGAACTTATCACGAAGGTTTCAATGCTAACCATCTCTCCTGAAGCTGCAGGTATGCCTTGAACCGATGAGTCACACAACCCGTTTCAGTAAATCGAAGAAACCATGCTAGAGCAGTACCTCTTTGAGAGGCTTTTTCTTGTGGTATTCTGCAACAAAATTTTATTTTATTTGCACAGACTCACGTCTTAAAACAAACTGATTTTCTTGAAACTAAATATAGCATTTCGCTTTCTCAGCACCGTTGTACATCCCCATTATCGCAATGCCGAACAAGATGATTGCTCGCTTAAATGACACCTAATACCACATCTGTGAATAACCATTTAATATATTATTACTAGTCTGACTCGATTTAATTTAATTTAATATTACGAACTTAACTTCCGAGATGGCCCATCTAATTTGCTGACAGGTATTGTATTAAATATATTTTTTCTCGTTATATATATATATATATATATATATATATATATATATATGTCAGGTTTGAAAAGTTTAGGTTCAAAATTAAGGAAGTAATAAATGAAAATAGAGCGAACTCTTTACCATCGCGTAAGGATTTATGAGTAAACAAGCCTGTTAAAAGGAGCAACGAGCGCTGACGAAGGCGAACGCATACTAGGAAGGACTTGGCTGGTGTCTCCTCGCTGCAATGTTGTATTTGGTAACGCCCGGTTGCGCGGCAAAAGGTCCGCCATGTTAGATCATATATGATGAAAGCGTAATAAAGGAATATTGTGAAGATGATGCCCTCTTTATTTTACCAGCAGGCCTGGGGCCTGTCAAGAGCCGGTAGGATGAATTAACGAACTGCAAAATACGCGAGGAAACCAAACGAATTAACTTCAACAATTTTTTTTCGAACGAGCGACTGCATTGAAAACGATACTACCATGGAAGACGACTCTTTCCGGCAGGAGTCACCAGTCAACACATCCAGGGAAACTTTCTTTTTTTTCTGAATTTGATCTTAATAAGTTTAGTAGTTTGGAGAGTTTTCTTGAATGTTTTGATAAACAATGTTTGGAATATCAAAAAGACGAACAATGGAAAAAAAAGCAAAATTTGAGTGGGATGATGATGAGGAATTCTTTTCATCACCAGAGAAATTTACCCCTTTTTCATCTCTAACCAGATAAAACGTTGGGGGCTTAAGAGAAAGTTTAAAGGTGAACAGAAAAAGACACGTCCTGTGACAAAAGTAGATAAGTTTATCGAAGAAATGAATAAACATTTTTCTGATTTAGAAGATACTGAACTTATCATTGATTAGTCTCTAAGTCAAGACTTGGAATCATCTAAATATTCCAAAATATGAAAGAAATAATTTTTGATGAGAAATGATGTATAATTCTTGCAGGTGTGTATCAATTTTTTTCCGATGTTTGAATTCTTATGCACATATATTTTTATAAATCTGTATATTTACAATTTTTTTTTGATATATTAAGTGATAATTAATGTTGTAGATATGTTTTGAATAACATTTGAAAACATAAGGTAGTTATAGAATATAACTTTCATTAAAATTTTTTATTTGATATTTGTCACATTTTTTTTTATCTTTCAAATTGAAAAATATTTGATCAAAATAAATGATTTTTTTTTTATGTTATCTTAATTATAAAATGTTTTTGTTGTACACGCACATTCATTTTCTTGTGTAGGTAGACATGCAATTTTGTAGATAGATGTAATATGTATGAATATTCGATAGTTTATATAAAAGGTAAATTAAATGTTGAAGCAGACATGTTGTCGAGGAACCCTGTATGCCATTATATATCACCCATTTGTCATTTTTTAAATACTGATGAAATTATTAAATACCAAAATTCAGAGAACATTAATGATCCAAAATATATAAAAATTAATGATGTATTAACAGTTAAGAAAAAGAATTTAATTAAAATTGTAGTACCATTATCTTTGAGAGAAAAATTAATTACAACTGCACATGAACAATTTGGTCACCCAGGTGTAAAAAAGATGTTAAAATTAATTTCTCCAATTTACTACTGGAAAGACATTATATTAGACATTTCAAATTTTGTTAAATGTTGTGAAACATGTCAATTGAATAAAAAGTCTACACAAAAAAAAGTATGGATTATTGCAAAAAGTTCCTGTAGCAGAAGAACCATTTGAAATGATCTCACTAGACACTGTAGGAGGATTTAATTATCATAATTCACAAAAAGAAATACCTGCATATTGTTCTGGATCATGCTACCAGATATGCTTGGACATTTCCATCCAAAAGTGTCACTTCTGAAACTTATACAAATTGCTTAAAACAAATTTTTTCAATTCAATGCCCAAAACAACTTTTAAGTGATAGAAATGCTGCATTCACTTCATCTAAATTTAAGAAATTCTTAAAACATCATAATATTAGACAATTACTAACTTCAGCAAATAGACCACAATGCAATGGAAAGAATGAAAGAGTTAATCAGACATTAGTAGCAAAATTAAGATGTAAAAGTTAATTCAACTACAAAAACTCCTTGGACAAAATTATTAGAACAAGTTACATATGAATACAATAACTCGCCACATGATGTTACTGGCTTTCCACCTGCATATTTAATGTTTGGAACTTTGCCATATGATTTGCCATTACCTAATCAAGTAAAATTAAACTATCCACCTATACAACAAGCTAGACAAATTGCAGTAAACAGAACAATTAAGCATCATAAGATAAATAAACAAAGGTATGATAGACATTATGTTGATGCAAAATTTAAAGTTGGAGATTTAGTCTTATATCAAAATTTCTCATACCCTAATTCAAGTAAACTTCAATCTCCTTATAATGGTCCTTTTAAAGTTGTCAGGAAACTCTCAAATGTTACTTATGAAATAGATAAACCAAATCAATATACAGGAAAATTAACAGATATTGTTCATTCTACAAGATTAAAACCATTTCATTCAAAATCCAATTTCCAATTATGCTAAATTCTTATTTATATTTGTTATAGAGTTTGTTTTCTCAAACATTGGGGGAAGAAGAAGTGCATTGTAATTTTAAAAGAAGTGCATTGTTATTAAAATAATAATAATAAAAAAGTTGTGTTTAAAACTTGAATTTAAGACTTGTTTACATTATGAAAATCAACATTTAATGTAATTGAATTTGTATTGTATCTTTATTCATAATGAACACATTATTGAAGACTATTAAAAAAAAAAATAACTGAATTATGGACTGTATGAAAACATTGTGATGAGGTCATTTTACGATACATTGTGTTGTAATAATTTCATTGTGATTATTTGTGATCAGAGTATATTCTGAAAGTTAAAATATAGTATGTGATGTTATGAAGATTTTATTATGGTTGTATGTTTTTGAAATGAGTTGATTGAGTAGAGATTCTAATAATAAACAAAAGAACTGTGTGATAAACAATAAGTGGATGATGAACATTGAACTATGATTTTCCAAGACAGGACTGTGAAACATTACATTACATTGATTGAACTTTTACCTGTACTTGATATATCTGAAATACCCTTATTTTTCTTTGCATTTTATATTTCTAGTGATATTTTGTTATAATGTTGATGTCGTGTTTATTTTGATAAATTTCTGTGTTATAGTTATGTAATCTTTTCTTTTTTGGAGCTCCTAAAATCATGTTGTTGTTAGTTACTAAATATATGTTTTTTTATGTATTTACCATTATTCCTAAACTCATTTTGCTATTACTTATTTTATATCTATTCTTTGTATGTACTTACTTTACCATTATTCCTAAAATCATGTTGCTGTAAGTTACTCCATGTATGTCTTTTTTATGTATTTACTTTACCATTATTCCTAAATTCATTTTGCTATTACTTATTTTATATCTCTTCTTTTTATGTATTTATACTTTACCATTATTCCTAAAATCATGTTATTTACTCTATACCTATTCTTCTATGTATTTATGTACTCATTATTCCAACATTCAATACCATTTTGAAGTACTTGTAACTTTTCAACATTTAACACTTTATTAACATTGTTTACTATTGGTGCACATTTAGTGAGAATTTCACTTGATCTTATGTTATGTTGTTTAGTACTATTATATTTTTGAATGTCCAATGTAAATTATCTTTATCTTATGTTGTTTTTTATTAACCTCATTATTATTATAGTCATAGTGGAAGTATTAGATGTGTGATATTTTTCAGAAAACAATTCTATGTAACACAAAGTTTTATACCAAATTTTTGATACTTTGTTATTCATTATTGCTATTTTTTTGTACATGTCAGGATTCACCAGCCCACTCTTTTACACAATTATTATATCTTCTAGATTTTTTATTTCATTTGGGGAATTTGATATAATTGAAATATAATTTTTTCCCTGGGGACTTGCCAGTCAGAATTGGCCAGTCTGGCTGTGCCAGACTTCAGCGGAGGGGGAAATTTGTCAGGTTTGAAAAGTTTAGGTTCAAAATTAAGGAAGTAATAAATGAAAATAGAGCGAACTCTTTACCATCGCGTAAGGATTTATGAGTAAACAAGCCTGTTAAAAGGAGCAACGAGCGCTGACGAAGGCGAACGCATACTAGGAAGGACTTGGCTGGTGTCTCTCGCTGCAATGTTGTATTTGGTAACGCCCGGTTGCGCGGCAAAAAGGTCCGCCATGTTAGATCATATATGATGAAAGCGTAATAAAGGAATATTGTGAAGATGATGCCCTCTTTATTTTACCAGCAGGCCTGGGGCCTGTCATATATATATATATATATATATATATATATATATATATATATATATATATATATATACATGAAAAAATAATTATTTAAACACGGAAAACAAGTCTTGGTATACAAATACAACACAAAATAATAGGAAGACCTGTGAATTAGTAAGAGGTTGGATCATCTACGATGATTTACAAATAAAGATCTTGAACAAAGTGCATCGTAATTCAAACCCCTTCCTCGTGCAGGGTCATCTCAAGTTTATATAGTGTGCGTGGAGGAGGAAACCAAGCATGGACTTCATCCTCCAAAAATCCCTACAAACACAAAATTCATTGATATTTAGATCAGGTGACTGGGGACACTACGTTAGATATTTCACTTCATAATCATGCTCATGGGATCATGTTTGAACACAGTGAGATGCGTCAACAGGAGCGTTGTGAGTTGGGAAAACAGGACGTTCTCCCGGAAAGATAGTCTGAAGCATAGGGGGAGGATGACCGACGATGAAGCTCCGATGATGGTCGTCTGTGTCTCATTCTTCCTCTCAAAATAACAATTCATGGCGAGATATTGTGCCCCACACCATCACAGAATCCCTTCCATGTTTTATGGTTGGAACCAGGTAGTCAACATGAAATGCTTTTGCCGGTGTTCGCAACACGAACACACATCCGGTTGTTTGGAATAATGTAGATGATAATTCATCAAACTAGATGACTTTTTCGCTTTGCAGTTGTGTCCAGTTCTTATGTGGTCTTGGTCCCACTATAGTTTCATCAAAAAATTCCGTGCTGAAATTAATGGTTTTGGAATAGGTACTCTGCCACGAATGTTCGTAGCATGCGTTCGTTTCCATGGATTTGGGGTTCTGAAAATAAGTATTTATCTCGGACGTTATTTGTGGAAGTGTATTCTTCCGTTTTCGGTCGAGTATCCTCTTCAACACCCATCTATCATGGTCCTTCAACTTCTACTTTAGCTTACTTTTGTGTTTCGCAGAAGACACTTTACCACGTTTTTGTAGGCTGTCATAACCCTTGACTCAGCGGATCTAGAAACACCCACAAGTTTGGCTATTCTGAACACGGACGCACAAGCGAGGCGAACTCTAGTTAATACGCCTCTTTTTACGTTGGAGAGGTTGGGAATATAGCCACGCTTTGCGCTAGGAACATAATTTTCTCATTCAAATTGTGACGAATTTTTACGACAATCTGACGAATTTCCTACTAATCCTCTTGGGGAATCTTTGGCGTAGCATTCGCGTTAAATTCACAGTCACCTCTCAAAAGGAAACCCTGATACGTAGATTAGTTCGACTATACAAAGTCAGAGTTTTGTAATAGTAAAATAGAATGAGGTGAGAAACTGTTACGGGTGTTACGAAGGTGAGACAATTGATTTTCACAGCTTAAGGAACATTGTACGAATTACGCAAAATTTTTAATTGAAGGATTTTCATTTTTTTTTTTTTTTTGGTTTCCTCCTATGTGTGTATACTATGTGAAACAGATTTTATGCTCAAAATTTCATAAAAAAGCTAGCAATTTAACTCTTTAAGAGAAAAAAAATGTGTGAAGATACTTTAAAATACTACTCCTACAATAATTTAGGTACTCAATTGAAAGTACATCATATTATGTATAGCAAAAGTTGGTATGGGTTTTGCGATAGCATGATTGGTATTCATAATATACTTATTTTTATGAATGCTTATTGAAAATTCCTTAAAAATGTATAAATTCTGAGTTCAATTATTTTTAAAAAATAAGTATTGCTTTTATTCAAAAACGCATACCAACTTTTGTTACATGCACTATTAGCAATAGGCAAAACAAAATTTAAAACCTTAGGCAGAATAGAAAAAAACGCCTTAGCATTTTGAATGAATACAAACTTGTTATTTTATATTTCTGAGATAAGTCTGTTTAAAGTTTTGATTTGCCATTGTGATGTGAATAAAAATGAAAGTAAACGATATCATAATTCTGCATTCGTTAAATATAGAGCTTCCAAAGTTTTTGAGGTTATAGAAAGGTATATAAAGAATAATTTAGGCTAAAAAAATTAGATTCGATTTTTGACTGATTTTTGTCAATTGAATCGTATCGTGTTTCCTTCAGTTAAGAACGAAGTTTCCCACTATAATAAATTAGTGGATTGGCAGAATTTATAGTCAAAGCTTAGGCTAAATTAAATTGATTATTTACACTTGCACACCTAGGGTTTATTGATTTCTGTATATCACTCTTGGAGCAGTAACTTGTGGTCTAACTTGCTGTTGATTAGTGTATTTGAGAAAAAATAAATAATAATTATAATGGCAGTTTCTTGTCCTACCTTTTTTCCTCCCACACTCTTAGGTAGGCAGGACGGTGAAGGAGTGAGGCTAAATTAAATTGATTATTTACACTTGCACACCTAGGGTTTATTCATTTTCTATATCACTCATGGAGCATTCACTTGTGGTCTAACTTGCTGTTGATTAGTGTATTTGAGTAAAAATAAATAATAATTATAATGGCAGTTTTTTGTCCTACCTTTTTTCCTCCCACACTCTTAGGTAGGCAGGACGGTGAAGGAGTGAGGCTAAATTAAATTGATTATTTACACTTCCACACCTAGGGTTTATTGATTTCTCTATATCACTCCTGGAGCATTCACTTGTGGTCTAACTTGCTGTTGATTAGTGTATTTGAGTAAAAATAAATAATAATTATAATGGCAGTTTTTTGTCCTACCTTTTTTCCTCCCACACTCTTAGGTAGGCAGGACTGTGAAGGAGTGACTTCAGGGGGAAGTCGCTCACAAACTCTCTCACTACCAAATGCTTGACTGGTACCTTCCTTTTTACCACCACTGGGTGACACACTGTTGCGACACGTGGCGACCGTTTATTGGACAGTCGAAGAACGACTAATTTTTAAATGGATGTTCCTATTATTTTGTTTTAAAATAATATGAATCAGCTTTACGCTGAATATACTTGTATATTCAGCGTAAAGCTGATTATAATAAAAAATCACATTATATTATTCATATTATTTTTCTTAGAGTGTTGGTCAAAAGTTAAGAATAATTCGAAAAATTTAGAAATAAAAGAGTTGAATTAAACAAAAATTGTATGTACATATTCTTTATGATGTTAATTAATATTATGTTCACGTCATTGTTCTGTGAATGACGTATTAGGACAATTGAATGGACTACATGATTTGCTTCAAGTTAAGATATATGATTGTGCATTCCAGATTCTGGTTGTGTAATCAATGAGTTCGTTCGTGTTTTAAATGTTGCAAACGTATTAATTATGTCTCAGAGAAATCAAATACACTTTTTGTAAGGTGTCCGTCATTTTGGGTCAATTCTTTTTTTTTCTTTTTGAAAAAATGAAGATATGGTGATTTTTAGATTTTTTTAGTATATTTTAAGGAAAAATCGTAAAATTGAAAACATAAAAAAATATTATTATTAAAAGGGGAAAAAACTGGGGGAAATGTTCAAAAAATTACATAAATGCGTCCCGCTTTGTAGAAAAATGTTTTCAACAAATTTTCAATTTTTCAAATTTAATGTGTTAGTTTGTTATTCATGTTTGAAATGACATGAATGACGAAGACATGCTTTCGGGATGATATTTTAATTTTTACAGAACTAGAGCACGAAGCTGCTTAAAATAACAGTGATTATATTCAAATAAAGGACTGTAAATTTCGAAATAAAACAGTGATGGATAAACCTGAAAGTCAAAACACTTCTACTGTTTTTCAAAACATTCACAAAAAATTTCAGCAAATTATTTTCAAAACTTTTTGAGCAATCACTGTCCCCGTTTGAGTTTTTCAAAAATAAAAACACATTTCGAGTAAAATGCAAGTAAAATCCGACATATTGTATAAAGTTATGGCATCTTCTTTTAGTAAAACACTTGTAGTTTTTGTTCTAGAGATTGGAAAATAAAAAGCTTGGTATTTTTATTAAGTTAATAAGATGGACTATAAAATAAAACCATAAAAGACTGCCATATTTTGAAAAAAAATCATGAATTTAGAGTAGTCGGATACCTTAAAAGACACAATTAATGTGACGTTAGAAAAGCGAGGATTACAGACGGAGATGTATCTACTGCCTAACCTTTTGAACAATGCGTAGTTTCAAAAACGTTAAAACGATATCATATCATTAGAAAGATTGATTGAGAAGTTGTACGAGAGGAAACAGAGCTAGAGAAGATTCCCCTCGTAACTAAGCAAGGTATATGAATTTTGGCTGACACAACTTACATTCAAATTGTATTTAGCAATATAAATTCAAGATAACTTATTTATATTAAATATTTTTGCTTTCTGTTTAGTGTTATGCGCTATTTACCATCTTATTTATGTTTTATTGTTAATCAAGGAACAATTGTTTTAATTTTCATTATTTTCTTTTTGTCCACATTTCAAATAATCATCGTTAATGAACTTAATTTTTAAAAAATATATTATTGTAGTTATTAATTTATCTAATCATTCGTATTAATTATTGAAAGACACGTTCAAAACTTAAGCAAAATTTTATCAAACATTTGAAGTACCAAAGTAGTTTAAATGTAATCTTGAATTAAGAAAGATTCAAAATAAAATCAAATATTGAAGAGTTTAACGACAGCTGAGAGGCTGAAATTATTATCCTGACAACCGTTACGTCGTGGTTTCATTTACTTCTTAGTAAATTTTTGGGTCAAAAGATTTTTCAGATCAAATATTTTGCATAAAAACAGCGAATTCGGGGAAACAATTTTTTCTGTAGTTGCCAAAATAGTAACTTCATAATGCAAATATAGTCATAGTGTTTTACCAAGCTTTCTCAGAGCAAGAAAAAAATGGTCACTTCGCATTCGAAATTTACTGTTTTACGTTTTGTTATAATTTTAATCCCTTTATATCATAATCGCGCTTCCACACCACAAGTCCGGGGTTCTAATCTCGGACTAGGCAAGATTGATTCATCCTTTCATCCCTACAGTGGGTCCGTAAATGAGTACCAAGCTTGCTTGGGGACTAAACACTGGGGATTTCGCTTCAGTCTGACCACCTGATCACCTGGACATCTGCTCATGCATCTCATCACCCAATGGTCACATAGACTGAGATGGGCACAGTAGCCTTGGACTTCATGGCTTGTTGCGCCATTGAGTCTAATTTCGTTTATATCATAATATCATACAAATTTGATACAATAAAAAGAAAATAGAAATATTACTCGTTAAATATGCAAAATTCAGGGTTTAAAAATTAGAAAAAAAGAACCTCTATATTAATAAAAAGTAAGCTCAACAATCAATTAAGCAATACGATTGGGATTATTTTCTTCATAGTATGCTTTATAGGATTAAAGAGGATAAATGTTTAGGTGAAACTTCTAAAATGTGCTTTTCTTAGGTGCTTTTCTAAGTATTGATCTAAAAATTAATCTAATTATGTATATAAAAGAGAGAGTGACATCAGGAGATCTTTGCAACTATTAGAGTTCAGACTTGAGATTTGCGAAAATTGACTCATAGGAAAAGATGCGAGGGGCTTATAGATAAAAGTCCTATTTCTGAACTATTAGACTTGAAAGTTGGAAAGCATGTTTTTTTTGTTGAGAAGACAATCCCTGAGAACAAGTTTTGTGAAATACGACTCAAAAGTCGATTTTGTGGGGGTAAGAAGGTTGTAACAGATGAATATTTTCCTGTTTTTGAACAATTAGACTTAAACGAAATTAAAATTGGCAAACTTATTCCTTGTATTCAGAAGGGTATACCCTAAGAAAGTATTTAGAGATCAACTCCAAAGGGTGTTTCCTGAAGTTATACGGGATTTATATATAGATAAAAATGGATTCCCGTTTTTGAAAAATTAGATTTACATATAATGAGTTTTTCAAGAATGTTACTTTTGCTGTGTAGATGTTCCCTAAAACTTCTGTTTGAAGAAGTCAACTCCGCGAACAGGGAGCGAATGATAAATATACGAGGTGTGTAAATTAAATAATGAGACTGATTTTTTTCACTAGTTTATTCCAATAAACTTACAATTTAACATTGTCTCCTTCAAAGTAACTGCCTTCTGAAGCCACACAGTGCTGGAGACGTGTCTTCCACTCCTCATAGCACTGGTGCGACTCGGATATTGGAATAGCTTTCAGCTGGTCGGTTATAGACGTTAGAATGTTTTCCAGTGCCCCAAAATGATGTCCCCTGAGGTGATTCTTCAATTTCGGAAAGAGGAAAAAGTCACAAGGACTCAAGTCGGGCGAATAAGGGGGCTGAGGAGCAAAAGGAATGTTCTTACTGGCCAAGAAACGGTTCACTGAGAAAGGTTTTTCAGAACCATTTTGGCGCAGATCTTTCATCTTCAATTAATTGATCAAAATCTGATGAACGGTGGTGTGATTCAACTTCCCCAATCATTCTGACTGTCAAGCGATGATCTGAATGCACACGATCCCGGACTCTAACGATTTTTTCAGCGGTTTTTGAAGCCGAGGGCCTTCTGCTGCGAGGTTCATCTTCAATTGACTCTCTTCCTTCTGAAAATGCCTTAAACCACCGAAGAACCTGGGCCCTTGACAAAACACTGTCTTCGTAGGCTTGTTGAAGTTTTGCAAATGTTTCCGTTGCGTTGTGTTCAAGTCTGACGCAAAACTTGATAGCACATCGTACTCATTTCAGAGCACACAAGAAAAACCTGCTTCACTAAATAAACCATAAATAAACTAATAAACCTATAGACAATTAACTTGACTCAGCGACTTCAAACTCATACTGATGACGTATCACATGTTTACCTACCTCCCCTCCATGTCCCACTTCCCCAGTGTTGCCAGATCAAACACTACGCAACCAGTCTCATAACTTAATTTACATACATCGTACATCTGCCTCAGAAACTCATGGCCTATCTTTTTAAATCAAGAGATAATTGTATTAATGAAATCGATAGCTTTATGCTAAGATTTAGTTAACAGTGACCTAAAAAATGTACATTGTTTTAATGTATTTAGTATCCAGGGGGTCGGTTGGCTACTAGTTTGGATATAAATTTGTAGGCACCTCCCAAACTAAGTAGATGATTTCTGAATATAAGTTATTAGGAAATAAAATTAACTAATTCATTGTAAAAGAAAAAAGTATATTGCCATTATTTGTTGGATACATAAAAAATAATATGTAAACATTATGCACCTACATTCGAGAATAACTTGAGTAAAAAAACGAATAATCCAGAGAACAGTATTTCTAGAGACAATAATGATTAGAATTTTAAATAATTAAAACACTTGCACACACACGTGTTTAATTTTAAATCGTGCTGAGAATATTACGTTTCACTAATTAAAAATAAATTATATTTCACTAAAACAGCATGCTCTTGAATTTTAAAAAAAAAAGCAATTTTTTGTTATGTGAGCCATTTGATTTTTTCTGGTTATAAAAGTTATTCATTCAGGATTCGAATAGCAAACAAACGATTGCTAAATTTAACTCTGGAGTCCTCACGTGGGACACAGAGTCACCCCAGGCCCACGAATTCTTCAATTGTGACAAAAATTGTTCTATTGCTACCAATGACCTTGTCAGTATTCTCCTATATGACAGTTTATAAGGGAGCTAAAATGTATTTGTCGCATATCTCCCTCTTTTTTGGGAGTGGCAAATGGTTTTTTTAACAATCTTGAGTTACTTGGGGAGACTGAGTTCAACACAAAACTACTTCTCGTTTCTATGTTTGTTCCAAAATATTTTGTAAGAACGGACTATATTTCTCCCTGTGAATGACTAATTGGTTTGATTGCTGTGTTGTATGACTCATTGTGGTTTTATGTAAATGAACAGAATTTAAAGATGTATAAAATGGCATCTGTGCCTTCTCTATTGGATCAAGTTGAAACTGATCAAGCAAAGGAAAAACGTTATTAAATAATGGATATTAATCATTATAGCGAAAGTAAATTTGAGAAAGCGATGGATATGAAGCGTTTGAGTCGAAAGGAAGATTTTTTAATGCTACTTAAAAAACTCCATCCAAAAAGATATGAAGTCGCAAGTGTACAAAACACCCTTCGCCCTGTCAGAAAGACACCAGGAAGGAAAAGTTCCAACAGACTGTTTGTCGGTCATCAAAACAATAAAACTACAATAACTTGCACAAAATATGATAGTTTTTCCTGCAAATATCATTCATGTAATGTTAGCGAAAAGTGCTGTGACGTGTGTCCTTTATTTAAGTCACGCGCATTTAAAACTTTTTAATTCAGTTTGATTGAATTGTTTTTTTAAATTATATCAAAGAAAAATTTTAAATACTTTAAATATAGGTAAAATTATACTTTTTCTGAACTAAATTATTCACTGAAATTACTATTTTTATCTTGTACAGCAAAAAAAATTAAAATACTATTTGGTGGAATGCGTTACACCACGCAACCCCTAACATTCGTATCGAATGCGGGCCTTCTCCCGGATTAAATACGTTGCTTCCCATCTTGGACTGGTTAGTGACGTTCACTGCTGTACCGTACAGCCTAAGTCTGAATCCCGGGGAAGGCATGGATGTTTGTAAATGTACAATGCTAGTGCAGTGTGGAGGACTATATAAAGCTGATGAGTCCCAAGTCCTTTCGTGAGGTGGTGGAAAGGAAAGGCAGGTAGAAAGCCCCTGAGCAACTTCCTCCTAAAATATTTTCCTTGAAATTGGGTTGGAACCGAGCCAAATCATACTGTCACCTGCATAGCTTTCAAAGCTGCGGCTAACGACAGGTGTAAATCTAGACCCTTACCACGATGAATCTCTTTGGCTTCGATCTGACATCGTCGATCAAGTGGCATTAGCAACTAAGATAAGCACTTTAAGAAGATATGCACAATTTGGTAAAAGGATCGTTGATGAAACCGATTTAAGTTAAAATACTTATCAAAATATAAATACTAAAATTCTAAAATAACACAAAAAAGCAAAAACGTAAATAATGTATAAAAATAATAATTGAAATCTACTTTATTTGTTAACATGATTAAGATCCATATAAAAATTAAGTTTTGGAAAACTATAAACTCCATACAGTTTTAGTCAAGGGTGAACAAAAGATTCGACCCCATAGATGTCAATTAATCAGCCCCGTATCTGAAAATGAGAATCATTGAGTTGAAAACTTGGCTAAGAAGTAGGAGGCATGGCTTTGGAGAGAGGGGGGCCATTGGGGAGGCTTTGTCTAGAAAGTTCATTTTCTTCACTGGTTGACTGGTGGAAGTTGGAAGTAAGCTTAGGGAATGACTGCACTAGTCGAAATTTAAGTTTAAAAGTAGAAATAAAATAAAGAAAGATTGGAATAAAATTTTTAAAAAATTAATAATTTAGAATATGAGTGCAATATATAGTAGAGGTTTTAAGTTAAAAATCAAGAAAAATTTATTTTTCTTAAATCATTGCTACCATAAGGTGGCAAGTTTTTTCTTCGAATAACTTCGAAAGCATAATAGCATTGCCCACATATACTTCAGATCCCTTCGTAAAAAGTGGTATACACACGTTATACGACGAATATATCTAAAAATTAAAAATTGGAGATTGAAAACTTGATTGTAGCTCTTTTGGCCTTTTAAAAAAAGTAAATTTTAAAATTATTTAAATTGATTTTATTAAACATAACTTCTTCTGTTTTGTATATTCATGCATTTATATTTCCTTTTTTAAATACTTCAATATATTTACGTTGAAAAGAGTAGAATATTTATATGGCAGTACCATAGGTTGAATCTCCAGACTGAAGTACAAATTTGCAGTCAGTGTGTTTGGGATAACAACGAGAGTGCTCCTGCTGTCACAGGACATTGCTCGTCAGACTATGACTCCAGGTGTAGGTCCTGAGTGTCTAGGTCGCAAGCAGTTTCATTGCAGATGTTCCCCTGGCCTCCAACTGATCAACACACAGCCATCCCTGGAACCAAAACAAAACCTGCTTTCATCAGAAACGCAACAGATCTCCTTCCTCCAGTGAGCTTAGGCTTGCCACCACGGGCGTTGCAAACGGCAATGGCTTGTAGTCAATGGAATACACGCTACAGAGCACCAGGGTCCGAGCTGTCTTCTAAAAGTTCATAGTGTCACTGTGGTACCAAACTGCAGCTCAAAATTCTGCCGCAGGCGCAGTAAGATGCGTCACAGAAGTACGCCGATTACGGCGGTTTTCCCTATCAGTAGTGTCACATCGCCGCCTGGAACTCAGTTTTCTTAGGACAATACCATCTTTTGATCACTTCTCCCAACAATCATGCACGGTGGATACATTCCTCTACCAAATCTTTCTGCATTATCGCGGGAAAAAAATCCACCTTCTTGTAGCCCTATTCCTACGACTTCCTTCAAACTCATCAAGCTGTCGATAACAGCTTTTTCGTCTACATGCAGGTATTATTGGCTAACATAAACTTTATACGTCAAATTTCAGAGACAAATAACGCTCACGAACTTTACAGCATGCATTTAGAGCAACTCAATTTTCAAATTCTGAGTGGCGCTTCTAGCACCCCACTTAAATGTGAAATGCGAAATTTGAATCGATGTCATCTTTCAGATATATAAACATGCTGATACCAAATATTGTATGTCTAACACAAGTCTTTCTTGGGTTAAGGGTTTTTATTTTGTCAATATATATATATATACACTGGTGGGAAAAAAATTAAAAACTAGGACGAGACGGTTTCAATTTATCTGTAATAATATAATTTTGTAAAAAGAAGAAAGACCAACGTAAAAAAGTCCAACGTCTTGGACCCTTGTTTCCAAATCAACACATTTTAATACCGTAAGATCCCCAATACGTAAGGACATGTGTAATGTAAGCAACACATACTAAAAGAGAGAAATCAGAGGGGATAAAAAGAAGCTTGATTGAAAAAGTAGCATGGAGCGCAATGCGACTATAGTTAAACTAAAGAAGGCCGAAACATCCCAAAACTGTGATGGGTGTCCAGCAAGAAACATCCGGTCTTTAGTAGGGGATATGATCTCCCAAAACTGGACTGCAACTCAGGCAGGTTTCACAGCGTCTGCCCGGGCTGAGAATGAGGGTGTCAAAAATGAGTTGTTGAGGCATTGCTGCCCATTCGTCTTGCAGCGCCAATCGAAGCCCATCCATAATAGAATAAACGAATCGTTACTAGTGGTAAATCAGGTACGAGCTGCCAAGCGTCTGCCTAGAAAATCCCATACATGCTCGATGGGATTGAGATCCGAGATCGTGCCGGCCAATCCATACGTTCAATATCCAGTCATCTCTAAGAGCTGTTCGGCAGCTACTGTGCGTTGACATGGTGCAAATGTGTCGTCCATGAAAATATGAACTGCAGACCCATTAGCGCCTCTAAAAAGACGCAAATATGGAAGAAGAATCTCGTTACAATAACGGGTCCCGTTGACTTATCTCCGAACCTGCGTCGAAGATGTGAAGGTCTGCCCTACGACTACCAGACGCATGATGCCTCAACCCAAACCAGAATGTTTTCACCGCGACCTCCATACCTGTTTTTGATATGTTTAATCTCAATGATGTTTGAGGGATGATTGCGGCTTCAGGCCCGCTCTCTCCAGATGAGTATGAAACTGAAAAAAGCAGATGAGAATCGCGAGAGGTGCGCAAACTCGTCAATCTTATCTGTAATCTGCTCTCATATGTAAAGATGGCCGCGGTAGCCGAGTGGTATGTGCATCGGATCGTGGCAACACTGGCTTTGTCACGAGTTCGAGCCCAGTACCACTGAAGACCCGCCGTGTAGGGCAGCGATGCGCGATAAATCTGTCGAGAGCTGAAATGTCCTTCCGTTGGTGTGGTGTGAATGTTCCAGTTAGGGAGAGGGGGTGCCAGCTCAGGTGTCGTCCACGTCATGACATGGTGCCCATGGTTCAAAATTACGTGGTCCGTCGCCAAAAGCCCTCGTGCAGCTGAACAGTGCGACGTTAATCTTCACTCACTTACTCACTCATATGTAAAGAGTACTCGTCCCATTCATTGTCTCTCCAATTCCGGTGTTCCCGGCACCACAGAGAACGCCTTCTCCGATGGGCAGGCGTTAAAGGTACACACCGTACAGGGCGTCGTGCAAACAGACCACCACCGTGCAGTCTTCTGGCCACGGTAAAACGCGATATGTATCGGTTGTCCAGTCGCCTGTGTCGTGTGTCTAGCGATTTCTCCAGCTGTCTGCCGCCTGTTTCTTCTGGCCTGTAAGACAATGTACCGGTCATCTGTGGGTGTGGTTCCTCGTGGACGACCACTATTGAGCCCCCGGATAGCTGTTCCTGTAGTTTGAAATTGTCTCCAAAGTCGTGAAACGATGCTGTGAGCAATTCCGGACTCTGTAGCCACACTTGTCACACTGTGGCCTTCCTCCAACTTCTCCCAATGATTCGACCTCGGGTAAAAGCATCAAGTTGTCATCTAACAGATTGATTATTCGCCATTTCTCGCTGAGGCAGCAACTTGGTGTGATTTTTAACTGCTATACGGCGTGCAATCTCTTTGCCAGAAATACTGATCTTACACCGACAACATGCTTTATACTACTCAGACACTCCCCCATTACGTCTACCTGCATATCTGCGCATGTGCTACCGTACATCACCTTACTTAATCTCCTGATTGGTATTTCTGTCCTCTCTGCCTCTTCGTTCAGCTGATATGCTAATTTTTCGACTTCGTCCTTAATTTTTATTTTTGCACACCAGTATATATATACATATATATATATATATATATATATATATATATATCAGTGCTTCTTAAACTCTCTTTACTTGCGACCCAATTTTCAATCAAAATTTTCCTCGTGTCCCCTTTACAAATAATTTCAATGTATTGAAATCAAAATTAATATACTTTGACGTAAAGGTACAAGGCTACTTAATTATAAACCATAAAAATTATCAAGATAAATGATAAATTTTGTACATAATTTTATGACATGCCCTTAGAAATCACTGGTAATTATTAAACTTGTTCTTAACTTAGTACTGTTAAATTAATTATGAAACACATTGTGCAGTACTTATACATGTATGAGTGTACTATATCAATATAAATGAGTATTTTATTTTTTATTATGTCAGAATGTATTTCTTTCTTTTTCTCTTTTTTTGCTTTCTTTCAGTAAATTAATAATTTTTTTTAAAACAGTAATCTTTTATTTTTGACTTTCTCATTAGCTCGCGCCCCCTTTGTAGAGTTATCACGCCCCAAGGGGGCGTGCCCCACAGTTTGACAAACACTGATATATAGTATTAATAGAAAAGATTAACTTTTGTAAATGTTTTTTTAATTTTTATTTCTGTACTAAAATATAATTACGATTTCTTGAAGATTTTGTTTGTTTGCTGACTGTTGAATGTAATTATTACTTTCTGTTTTTCCATTTAAAGAAGAAAATGTATCTAAATAATTTCTTCCGATATTTCGTTTGGATAATTTTTACATGTAAGCTGATATTTGTTTTGTGGTATTGATTAAAATTAATTACGTTCTGCATTTTTTTCTTTTAAACTTGGATAAAAATTACTTTTTTTCTTGCTAGGCTAACAGTAGATTATGTTTGCAGTCAAAAGAAGTTCATGAAAAATTATCTTTATTATTTATTAGAATGATATATTGAAATAATAAAAAAAATACATTTCTGAACTCTAGAAAAGAAATACAAATTTACTCATTATTAAAAATGCAGCAAATTCCTAAAAACTTTTATGAAATAGCATGTTTACTTTAGGATTAATTAAAATTTTTATTTTCGAAAATTATGTACATTCTCATTTGAGCAATAAAACCTTTCGAATTTGCATTGCTTCAAAAAGTATTTTTAAAGTTTTAAAACTATAAAAGTACTCATTATTGAAAATGCAGCAAGTTCTTGAATTTTTTTATGAAAAATAGTATGTTTTCTTTAGAATTAATTAAAATTTTCGAATTAGAAAACTATGTACATCCTCTTTTGAGCAATAAAATCTTTTAAAGTTGCATTGATTTAAAAAAGTATATAGTTCCAAAAATAATTAATTCTAACCATAAAGTATCTTTCAAAGGTATTCTGGACTTCAATTATTGTCTCATTCTTTTTTTAATAAAATAGAAATAAAAAAAGTATATTTGAGATTTTCGAATACACTTCTTTTTTCTATCTCTACCACCTACATACAATTTCCATTAACACAAATGAAAAGGACTTTAGTTATTAATTTTGAAAGTTTTTTTGCCAAAATTTGATACGGACTTTATAAGAAAGTTACGATTTTGCTTTTTTATTGATTTTATTCACTGAAGAATTTCTAATTTAAAGATTTTCACTACCTAATTTACTTGATAGTTTTACCTAAAAATAATTTGTTTGATATGAAGTAAATCTGAAAATCACTATATGGCTTTTCTGTATTATAAGCTATTAAAATTTCATTTTTATGAGGTGTTAATATATCATTGTGTTTGATTTTAAATAGGATATTTGTTGTGATATAATTTTAAGCATGAAATATTATGAAAACAATAATTAGAAAATCTCCATGCATTTTTTAACCATAACAACTTGCAAAAAAATATTTTAAAGATAATTTGTAGATAAATCTGAAATTTGTTCTTTAAGTATGCTCTTAAGATATGAGGAGGAAAGATCAAAATATTATGGCTAGATGAAGGATCAAAAATAAATGAGTTTATATGTTTATACACATTGAAAATACTTTTAATTCTTTTTGTACCTGGGTGTATTTAGTTTGATCCGAAACATATTCGAAATAATTGGTTTTTTTTCTTAAATTTGGGAGGAATGAGGGGTTCTTTCATTCTCACCTATAGATGTGGAAGGAAAACTAGCCATATAGAAAGCAATCTATATATTTATCACACAATTAGCAACACTTATTCAATTAATTTTAAATAAGATATGCGCCAATCTCTAAGCAATATGCGGATAAATAACGAGATACACAAGGTTTGAAAAGACTTAAATTTCAACCCGCTTATTTTAGGATTGAATCTACTTTCCTAATTATCTGAATACTAATTAAACTCCTGTGATTAATCGTCACTTTAACTCTTTCACATATCAAATATCTGAAATACACTATAAAATTGTATAATACCTGATCAGTAGCAATCTCTCCTCTCTTTCCAGCAGTGAAACCTAGACCATATATAGCAGACCTAATTTGAATAATCAGGGTTTCTTCTTCAGAGGGTTGGTTGTAAATAAACTAGATTTGAAAGACCAGAGATTT
The DNA here is from genome assembly GCA_019973935.1 of Trichonephila clavipes. Taxonomy (NCBI): domain Eukaryota; kingdom Metazoa; phylum Arthropoda; class Arachnida; order Araneae; family Nephilidae; genus Trichonephila; species Trichonephila clavipes. The sequence continues at coordinate 683,787 of BMAU01004870.1, read as the reverse complement.
CCCAGGAGGATTTTCTTAGTGGAATGGCACGGATAGAGCCGTCACAAACTTAAATTAATTTGACTATTTGAAGAGAGAGAATATTATATATTTCATCTCTTTAAATTATGTTTTAACAATAAGTAAAAAACAAGTCATATTAAAATAAAATGTTTTTAAGTCAATTCTTACTTAGATCAACAAAGAAAATTTTTATTTTAGCTACTATTTATTAAATAGTTACAATTAATATAAATATGTATATACATATAACAGAATCACAACATTAAGTGTAAAGTAATTTTTATTAATTACCATTAAAGTATCGTATTGTCATCCAAAACAATCGTGTATGTAAAATTTCATTTCAACTGAATGCTTCAAAACGTGAGAAAAAACCTTTTCAAGTTTTGACACAAGTCGTCAAATTGGTCGCTAAGTCACCAAAGATTATGTCAATGTAGCTGTATTTGTAATTCTTAAAATAATTAGTTTTAATCAATTAATTTTATTAATTATAATTAAATTACTGTATTGTCATCCAAAATAATCATGCATATAAATTTCAGCTCAATTGAGCGCTTTAAAATGTATTTTATTAACGATTGAAAACTCCACGAAGATAAATAAATAAATATATATAGAGAGAGTCAGATAATAGTGGGCATTGAAAAAAAGACTATACTTGGATTTGTTGCCATTTCTTTTGCTTCGTGCCTATTTTTAGAATCCTCTTTAAATACTAGTATATTTATTTTTACTAAATACGTGCGTTAAGTATACATGTGTTCTTAGTTGGACTTAAAACATTCGCTTAATAACGGATAATATTTATCTAATGTAATAAATTATATTATTTAATACAAGAAACATAATATTTTGAAAATTAGATTAAAATTTTTTTTATAGCTCCAAGACGAATTTATTTGCATTAAATTTTTTTTGAAGAAAATTGCTATGTCATTGAGAATTTTATTACAATATCTTTGAAAAGAATATTTCTCTCTTCATGTAAAAAAAAAGCTTTTCGTGATACTGTAATAAATTTATTTACACATAAGGTATAATTAGTGGAAATAGGTCTTGAAAAGTTGTATGTATCTGAGGAGAACCAAGAATGATTTGTCTAAGGGTTTTCCTCCACTCGAAGGGACCTGGATACACTCTTAGTACTTAAAGGTACATAATTCCCTGTAAGATTTGCATTTGTCATGACTGTTAATAAATCACAGGGCAAGTGTTTAGAAAAGTCGGTTTATGTGTAACATCGAATGAAACAATATTTACTCGTGGACAATTGTATGTGGCTCGGTCAAGATGCAAAGGTAGAAACAGAATAAAAATTTAGCGGAAGTTAGAGGAAAAGTTTATTAGAAACAGTGGTTATTGAAGTGGCACTAAATTGAAGTACAAATTAAAATGCAGAGAAAAAGACAAGAAGTTTATTTTTCTCCTGTTTGCAACACATTGAAAGCAATAGAATGCATGTAAAATAGTCTTACAATGTTAGCAATGAGTAGAACAGTTGTTTAAGTTAAACAATGGGGGTTTATCCACTGTTAGAGGGACGGAGGTTATCCCATAGTTATAAACATTTTAATTTTGGGGTTTCTCTGAAATGATGTCCACTAATACATTCATCTCACTAATCTGAATAAATTCTTTAAAAATAGTACTGCTTCAATTATACTTTAGATCAGGGGGAAGCAAAAATCGTCTCATTGACCACATGTGGCTCACCAAGACAAATGTAAATTGTTTTTTATATTTTATTTCACATATATTTGTGAGCAAAGTGTTCCTTGCTTTATAGTCAACAATATATGATATATTATAATCCCTTATTTAATTTAATTTAAATATTTTGGTTTCTGTGGTACAATGAATACCTTGTCTGAGATTCAAAGTTACCTAATGAAGGTGATACTTTAAAAAAGCTGCTTTCCTCTGCTTCTAAAATTTAGTCTTCGGGCCAAAACAATTGGCCAACGTTGTTTTAGATTCGTACTTATGCAAATTAGTATGCCATGTGAGTTTACATTTCGAATTATGTGTGTAGGAAAGTTCGACGGTCAATGCTTTGAAAAATTACAATATCTGTATGACAATTTTCAACTGAAAGAAAAATTTGGGAATAATTCTTTACTGGAGTTTTATAAAGATTGTAAAAAACGAGATAATTTCTGGTTCTCACCAAGAGATGTAGGAGGGGGAAGGTAAGGAAGATTAGACATAACAAAAAAAAAACTATCTATTTATTAATAACACAATTAGCAACACAAATATAAACACAATTCAAGTAATTTCAAAGAGAAGAAATGTTCTCAACTTAAGCAATATGTAGAATAATAACGAGATACGCAAACTATGAGAGAATTTTAAATATCGGGCTACTTAATTCTAGATCGAATCTATTTTGCAATTTATCCGATCACTAATTACACTGTAGTGAACAATCGCCGTTTTAATTCCTTCACTTATCTGATATCTGAAATGCAAAACTGAATAATACCTGATCAGTAGCAGTCTATACTAACTCCTCACTTTTTCTCCCACTAGCTTGAAAGCCTACTCTATATATAACCGACCTTTATTTACATAATCATGGTTTCTTCTTCAGAGGGTTATGGATGAATTCGAATTGAAAGACCAAAGATTTCCCGAGAGAATTAATAAAAGGACGTGGATAGATCTGTCACAAGATTACTTACCATGCGATAAATATCTCAATTTTCACAATTATGATTTATTAATGCCTTCAACTTTTGGCAGTACCTATATTTGTGATGAATTATTTTTAAGAATAAAGCATACAAAAAACAAAAATAGGACAAAGATCACTGACAAAAATCTTGGAGATGTATTAAGAATTGCAACCCTGTCTATTGCCCCCGATATCGATTTGCTTGTTCAACAAAAGCAAATTCATACATCTCATTAATTAGAATTTTTTTCCAACTTGATGAAATCCAAACTAAATGAAACGAAAATTTTAAAAATTTAAAATAAGTATACACCTATTTAAATCTAATTCAAAATTTTAAAAAATATATAGTTAAAAAAAGTTAATTTATTTTAATAAAACTACTAAGTTAATTTTTATTTTAATTTGTACAAAAAAAATGAATTCAAAATTATTTCATTTTGTACGTGTGGCTGAGCAATTTTTTTTTTGCAATGTGGCCCTGAAACGGACACCCGTGATTTAAGTTCATACTTATGTGAATTTAGGTGGCATCTTCTAGATATTGTGAAAACTTCTTTGTCGCAATGACAGCAGTTGGGCCTCAGAAATATTTTAGTTGTTTTTACATATTTCATTTATATATCAAATGAAATTTTTTTTTTATAAAACTATTTTTCATACGGTATTTATTTCTTCTAAATCTTCATCAATTTATTTGTCGATGAACCTTTACAGAAGGAGAATGCACGGGAATTTATTCCCGCTCATGTGCGGAAAAGATGGCAACAACTGATGACTTAGGTGATTAGATGACACTTTTTGATTTAGTGATTTATTTTTGTTTAGATAAATAAGTAAATACGTAAACACAACTCTCATGAATTTATAAAAAAAAAATATTGAAATTCTTTAATTCAGTTAATATGTCCTTTTTCATATTGACCGATTTCAATATTTATCCACGCAAGAACATATTAAATTTCATAAAACTATTTTTTTGGCTTTTCAGAAGAAATAATTAAAGCTCCTAGATTTATTCCAACGGTTTTTTTAAACATAGTTTCTTAGAATTGGAATTCATGTTCATATTTTTCTTTAAATATTTCAGTACTTTTAAGTGGAAAATAATTTAAATATTCAAATATTAATAATACTTAATATTTACTGATATTATCTATTATTTTTGAAAGCTAATCAATATCATTTTGGTGGTAAATATCTAAAACAATGACTTTGCTCTAAGATATAATTATTTTTTGAAATATTTTCATTGCAGTACACATATTGTATTAACTGAAAAGATTCAATTTTATGGAGAATTATTGATTTTTACATTTGAACTAAATAATTACAAATCCTTTAAGATTTTATTTGTTTCAGAACGTTTGATATTATTATTATTATTGTTGTTGCAGGAAAGGAAGAAAAGGAAAATGTATCCAAATTATTATTTCCGAAGTTTCTTCTGGATTACTTGCATATACGACAATATATTTGTTTTGTGGCATTCACATTTTGGTTAATTACGTTCTCAAACTGATTTTTTTAAACGCCATTTAAAAATTGGTATTTTGTTTCTTTAATAATGAATCATGTTTCCAGTTGTAAAAAACGACTATTTCTTGAAGTGTCAGGGAAAAAATAGCTTCATATTGCTCATTAATATTCACTAACGAAATTTAAAAAAAATATTTCTGGAAGAAAAATTAGAGTTAAGGTCTTCAATAATCCAGAACATTGGTCTACAAACTTTTTCAAATTACGGAACCTCAAGAACTTGAAGAAATGTTGGTGGAACTCCTAGAACTAGAAAGTTTTTTCGTGTAACTGCATTCCACACACATACTTAGAAGAATGCACCTCAAAATAATATTTTAAGTATATCAACATGTTATAGGTACTTTATGTAAGAGCGATTATAAAAAAGTATTGTATTTGTTATTAAAAAAAATTCTAATCTAATATTTTTAAAATAATTTACTCTTTAATAATATTAATTTGGAATCCAAGTGTCACCTATACCGGTGTATTATATTTAGTCAGCGGATTATGTGTTTGCTTGTTTTCAAACAAACTGTCGAAGTCCATGTTTGTTGAAAGTGTATGCAGTCGCATTTCACATATTTTGCATTTGATTTGTTTTTATATTTTGTTTTTTATCCACTCACGTTACAGATAAATTTCACTTAAACGCAATGTTCTGAATGGCATTAAAATGTTTATAGCCGTGTGAGAAATACTACGTATTTTTTATTAGATAATTTGCAACATAGAATTTAGGAGCTGTTCTTGCCTAAATTTAGAATTTAACAACCAATCTGTTGATAAACTGTTTTCTCTCCTTCAATATAAGTGTTTTTTTCGCAATTGCAAAATGGGTGCACTTTGTCATTAGAAAACTATTTGTTCATGCAAGATATTGTTAATTAAAGAGTATACAATTATCTTGTGGAACCCAAACTATTATACAATAGAATGTTCAAAATCCAGTAGGAAGTATATATAAAGATAAAATTTTTTAATGTGCATTTATTACATTATAACAAAAGTCAAAAAAGTGTTGACAAATACAATTACTATATATAAATAAGATTTTCTGTTTTAATGAATAGGATGAGTTTTAGATGCTTGTAAGTATTTTAACTTCGTAGAAAAGAATAATTTTTCCAAACATATTTACAAGTTACTTTTCGAATTTTTTATCATGTTTCGTGGAACCGCTGGGTTTGCCTTCTGTACTCCAGGACTCGTGGAACACAGTTTGAAGACCTCTTCTCTAAAAAATAAACATAAAATTATTCATTATTGAAAATGCAACGTGTTTCTTATAATTTTTATTAAAATAATATGTTTACTTTAGAATTGGTGACAGTTTTAAAATTAGAAAATTATATACATTCTCTGAGAGTAAAAAATTCCTTCAAATTTACAATGATTTAAAAAGTAATTTTAAAGTTTTCGGTTCCAAAAATAATTAATTTTAACCAGATGTTATCTTTCAAAGATATTAAGGCTTTCGACTATTGTGTCACACTCTTACTAATAAAATGGAAAACAAAGGCATATATGTTTGGGAACTTCAATCATACTCATATTCCACTACCCGTCTAAATATGAATTCCAGGAGCCCAAATAAAAATGAGATTGTTTTTTTTTTTAATTTTGGAAGTTTTTATCAGATTTTCGAGGAAGACTTTTTTGGAAAGTTACAATTTTTACTTTTAATAATTTTAGGCACTAGCATGGTTTCGTAAGTCAATAGTTTTCCTTACTTAATTACTAAATAGTTTTACCTAAAAGAGAGATACATTATTTGGTATGAAATGAATGTGGAAGACTGTAATAATTTTTTGCTTTGTAAGTTTTTAAAAATTTCATTTTTCTAAGGGGTCTCAGGGATGTTAACTTTCTCAACAGGGCTGAAAATAGAAACAATATTCAAATATATATATAAATCTTTGAAATTAAAATTAAATATTTCTAATCTCTTACACATTATTTATAAAGAAATGGGGCTTCAGAAAAGTGTAAAGTGTTTAAAATACATTTATAATTTTAAAAAAAATTATAAGCATATGAAAATAAGGAACATTTCTATAAGAAATATTAATTAAGTTTTAGGTTGTGCATGTCACTTTCTAAAATAGTAGCTTTAATTACTAGAAATAAGTTGGTTTATAAAGTTAAGTTTATATATTTTTATTACACTGTAGTATTTTTATATAAATATAATAATAAATTATATTTTTTTAAAAAAATGAAAAATTACACTTTTCATTTTTTTTTAAAATTTCAATATTTTTCAAATACTTTGAATCATAAAATATACAATATTCTTAAATTAAGTAGAGTTTAAAGAGTATGATACATTTTATAATCCCGTACAGGTTTACACATCAAAGGCAACTATTTCAGAAAATTGCGTGTGCAACGCAAAATTACTTAATATTTAGAACAAAATTGCTTCTTATTTTGATATGCTTATAAATTTTTAAATTGTGATTATATTTCAAACATTTTGTACTTTTTTGAAAACAAAATACTTTGTAAATAATGTTTAAAAGATTCGAATTATTGAATTTAAATTTAAAAGAATTATACCTGTTTGAAAATTGTTTATATTTTCACCCCGAGAAAAATTAACACCCCCAAGGCCTCTTAGGTGTCAATTTATCGTTGTACTTGATTTCAAAAACACTATTTCTTCTGATATATTTCTGAGCGTGAAATAATACGTAAACTGCAATTGGAAAATTCCTATACATTTTTGAACAATTGTAATTTACAAGAAATACAATTCAGAAATGTGCAAATAGATTTGCATGCTTCAATGTATGATGAACGTATTTCAAGACAATTCGTTATAAGCAGCTAGCACACAGACCACGTTTTGTAAGGAGTGTCCATGACACCAATCAATCGATGGCATCGGAGTGAGTGAGTTAATATTAACGTCGCACTGTTCAGCTACACGAGGGCTTTTGGCGACCGATCAAGTAATTTTGAACCATGGTCAAGTGACGTGGACGACACCTGAGCTGGCACCCCCCTCTCCTAACTACCACACCATACCAACGGGAGGACGTTTCAGCTCTCGACAGATTTAACGTGCATCGCTGCCCTACACGGCGGGTCTTTAGTGGTACTGGGATCGAACTCATGACATGCCTGCCATGGTTGGATACCTTAACCACTGGGCTATCGATGGCATCGGAACCGAGCCACTTGGAATAAGGATTGCAAAATCGGTGAGCTTAACTACTTGGTTTATAGTGTGATGTTCAGTGACGAGTCTTTGCTTTTGTTTTGGATGACAGTCACTCGGTGAATGTCTAGAATTGTAGGAAGCATGCAGCTAATCTTAACATTTTGGTTGAACACTAAACCAACCTGCCCAGATGGTACAGGGTGCCATTAGACGCGACAGTAAGGCGTTTAAAGTATTAACCTTTTACACGCCAATCTTCCATTACTGGAGCATCAATTTTGACATTTTCTGAAAAATTCAATTTTATTCATATTGTTTTGTAAAATTTACTTTAAAGACAAAAAAAAAAAAAAAAAAAAAATATGGATTTTTTTTTTGGAATTGAAGTACTGTTTCTAAAGTTAATTGTCTCTCTGAGAAAAATAAAGTTATGCGTTTTTTTTAACTTTTGATCGGGCAAAATTCAAAATTTCACATTAAATTCAAAATTTAAAAAAATATTTTTATTATTTGGTAAAAGTAATTAAAAATTATAATCTTAACTGTAGACTTCAAGATATCATAAAAGTATGGTTAATTTTTTTTTACTATTGGGTAGAAAACTTCAATGTTCCAACAATGGAACATTGACGTGTATAAAGGTATACTTTTTAACTCATTGCAGTTACTTAGTTAACTGTTCATAAAAGAGTGGAAAAAGATTTCTGAACGCTAAAAAATTAAGTATGTCTCGGAAAAAGGTATTTATGACTATTGAATTTCGTCTCAATCCCCCCCTTTCACCCATTTCTGGACAATCTTGAGGGAATTGAGGGAATTTCTCAGTTGCAGCGAAACTTCACATGCGTTTGTTGATAGTTAAATGTTGAATGTTACTTTACTAATGTTATTAGTGTTACTTCACTGCGTTACTTTTATTTAGGGAATATAACCAAGTACCTAGAGAAGATTTATACTGTAGCATACAATATTCATCAGTCCCGATTATTTCTACTGTAATGCCTAGAAATAGGTTCAGAAAGATAAAAAAAATCTTACATATTATCGATAATAACAAGTTGACATTTGGAGATAAAATAGGAAAAAATTCTCATTTTTATGTAGAACTTAAAAAAATTTTTCAACTATTCGGTAACTTGCATTCTAAACTGAATGTATATGAATCGATGATCCCTTATTACGGTCACCATTCAGCCAATATGTTAATCAAAAGCAAACTGATTATATTTGGATATAAAATATGGATTTTGTGTTCCAGCAGTGGCTATTCTTACTCTATGAGAATTTATTGTGGAAGAAAACCACCGGAAACAAAAAACTCTCCTCTTGGATCTAGAGTAGTGTGGGAACTTTTATCTACTGTTCAAAGTTCCGACATCATGAAATATTCTTCGAAATTTGTTTTTTCATCACATAAACTGTTAACAGAACTGTCTGAAAAGAGTTTTAAAACAACTGGCACAATTCGAGATAATCGCACTGGAAGACGCAATTTCAAATCTCCAAAGGAAGCAAAAAATTTGCAAAGAGGTAATTTCGATTAACGAAGTGACGATTACAAGTGTACATTTACCGTTAGAAAGACAATGCTGTATTAACTATAGCATTCAATAATGCAACACATGAGCCTATCACTAAGACCAAGAGATTTTGCCATGCACACACACAAAAATAGATATTGGTCAAGCAAATCTTATTAAAATGGACAATAAGGGAATGGGATGTGTCGATTTACTAGACACACTTCTTGGAATACATTGGCCTCTGTTTAGAAACAAAAAATGGTATTTTAATCTATTTAGCAATGTACTAAACGTGGCGTTGTATATGTCAGAAAAACACAACGAGAAAATGCCTCGAGCGCCAAAAAAAGAATTGCAGGAGAAATGTTTTCCTAACAACCGTGGATATTAAAAATAGTTTAGGACAGAAAAGAACTAATATATATATATATATATATATATATATATATATATATATATATATATATAAACTATAATATATTTTGTCTTTATTTCTTATTTTAAAGAATTTTGGTAAGTCTGTATTTTTCTAGTTTTTTTTTTTTTTTTTTTAAAACTTTTTACTTCATTATACTATTAGCTTTGCGAATTTTGATATGAAGGTTATTTGTTTACTTCTTTGTCTTGCTGATGTTTTCCTTTATTGAGTATATTTCTAATAAGTGATTGTAGTTTTCTGTAAATGTATAAATTCCTGTTTATAAATTATATTTTCAGCTTAATCTGTTTTAGTTTGGAATTATATTTAAAAGTTTACTTCAGAGGTGGCGCCAACAAGGGGTACACGTCAGGGAGAGAGAGAGAAGTTGTCCCCTCCGCATTAAAAATTTCTACATCTTAAATGGAGGAGGGACATTTATAAATAATATGGCAGAGGAAGAATTAGAGGTTTTTTAGGCTCACATACAAATTTTTAGTTATTTTCTCTCATTTTAATTTTTAGATTTTTAAGACCCATTTCAATATAATAATCGGTTTTTGAATTAAAATGACATTGGTCAGACTTTTAAAAACTTGTGAAAAAACTAAATGGTACCCCCTAATGATCAATTTTTGGAACTTACTAAAAATCTTGAAAAAAATTTTTTTTCATAGATCTTATGTTTAAATCTTAATTTGATTTTTATCAAAATATAGTTTATGTTACCTTTCAATTTTAGTGCGACATTAAACATGTTAAAATACGTTAGTTTACCTTATATTAAATAAAACAGGAATGCTTTACTTTTGCATTTTTGCAACATTTGTATAAAAACCACGAATATCTTAAAAGAAAATTTAAACATTACTGTATTTAAATTATTAATGTTCGATTTATAAAAGGAATTTTTTTAAAAACACTGGAGAAATTAAGACCCAAAACTATACTTTCAGAACAGAATCTGCTTTGCGTTCAGGAAGCCATATTGCTCGGTTTAAAAATAAGAACAGAAAATGCATAAAAAAATCTGATCATTCAAAAAATCATTTGTCCTTGTATTTTTATCTGTCCCAACTTAAGAGGTAGAATCATTTTTTAAATTAGTCAACTACTAATCAAATTGCAAAGAATAAGCTAAAAAGAATACAAATCAACGAAAACCTTGAAAACAACAATGTACTCAATCCCTTATTATTTAATAAACATAACTATATTTTACTAAACAGAAGATTAAATCAGTGCTTCTCAAACTTTTAATATTGACGACCCAATATTCAATCATATTTTTGATCGCGCCCTCTTCATACAAACAACAATGCATTGAATTCAGTAATATATTTTGACGCTAAAGCAACAATACGACTTTAACTTCTAAAGTGCTACTAGCGTATATATACGTCTCACTCAACCATTGCGTTAAAGGACACGGACGTATATATACGTCTTTCGAAAGTATGATCGTTTCTGCTCACTGCTATCCATAAAATTATTCCGAAGGCTTTGGAATGCAATAAAAGGAACTTGACAGTGTCCTCCATGTTTTTACTTATGTTAGATTTCCTTATTTATTCATTTTCTTCCACCCTCTCTAATACATCCTATACGCACACCTACGGGGAGAACGGAGACATCGCGTATCTTTTAATCGTCAGTAAAGGAATTAATTACAAACCGTACAAATTATCGAGATAAGTGTTAATTTTGTATATGATTTTATGTATGACAAGCCCTTTGGGTCACTGATAATTATTAAGCTTTCTTAACTTAGTACTGCAGTGTTTCTCAAACTGTGGGGCGCGCCCCCCTGGGGGGGCACGATAAACTTACGAGGGGGGCGCGAGCATATCGAAAATAGAAGATTTAAAAATAATTAATTTACTGGAATGAATTAAAACAAAATACTTTTAGACATAATAAAAAATGCACTTTTACTCAGATATAATTTATAGGCACGCGATATTAAGTCATCAAAAATAAAAACTTCTTCAATATCTAATTAGCTATCTTTGATCCTATAACCACTTAAAAAAAACTTCTATTTGATTTGCAGTAATCCCATGATGAGAGTTTTTTTTCTACGCTTTCTTTTTAAGCCTAACATATAACTCTTTCAGAGAAAAAACAGATCCCAGAATCGAAGAAATTCAGGAACAAAAAAAAAAATACATCACTGTCATTATTTTTGAAATACTGCACATTATAGCTGTAATTTGTATGACCTTCTAAGTTATTGGTACAGTTAGTTATGACCCTTCTCTTACGTGTTTATTTCTCATTTAGGGAAGTTGTAAGTAATGTATTTCTCTGTTGCGCTTTTTTCCATGCAAAAAAACTTTTTACATAATTTTTTTAAAAGTAACATACATAATATCATAATGAATACAATTTTTACCCGTAAGTTGTCACGTGGGACACACAAATAACGAAATCGTTAATTCTGGCAAAACTGTTTATTTGTTACCAAAGAAAAATTGAAAAAATCTTGAAAGTAGGTAAGTAAACTTTCTCTTAGTTAAATTATTCACTGGAATCACGATTTGTATCGTGTACAATAAAATAATTATAAAAAAAAAAAGGATTGGCGTGACTCAATAACCCCGCTGGACCGTATCGCGTGCGCGCCTACTCCCGGGTTAAAACATGTTGAAGTCTTTTCGCTATAAATATTAAAAATAATACAATTATTCTTCATCTGAAATTTATATTATTGTTCATTATTTAATATCAATTATAAATGCTAATTCTTTGAGGCTTAAAATTACAATTTGCCTAAAAATAATTATAATTTGAGCAACCATTTTAAAAGATCATTTTACATTTTTTAAACATTGTCGAGCACTTGGCTTTATTCTTCTTTACAATTCAGCGATTATATCAATAATGTTTTATTTTCTTACAAATGAACTCGGGCAAAGAGCGGGCACTTCAGCCGGTATACTTTTAATGTATCAGTGCTGCACAGAATATTTTATAACTAATTAATTAATACTAAATTAAGAACAAGTTTAATATGTATTAACGAATTCCATGGGCTTGTCTTGCAAAGCAAAGTTTTTATAAGGAATGCTTATGATTAGAAATTGACCCTCTAAATTATTTTTCTATATTTAGCAGATATCTATATTTTGTCTTCTAAGCAGCCCCTGGATTTTGCAATACACTGGTGTGCCAAAATTAAGGACGAGACGGTTTTTTTCAATATAACTTTGTACAAAAGCTTTCCAAACCAAGATATTAAATACCGTAAGATCCCCAATACGTAAGGACATGTGTAATGTAAGCAACACTTACTAAAAGAGAAATCAGAGGGATAAAAAGAAGCTTTATTGAAAAAGTAGCATGCAGCGCAATGCGACTGAAGTCCGAAACATCCCTGTGATGGGTGTCCAGCAAGAAACATCCGGTCTTTAGTAGGGGATATGATCTCCCCTGACTGCTATACAGGTTTCACAGCGTCTGCCCATGCTGAGAATGAGGGTGCCCATTCGTCTTGCAGCGTTAATCGAAGCTCCCGAATCGTTACTGGAGGTAAGGTACGTGCTGCCAAGCGTCTGCCTAGAAAATCCCATACATGCTCGATGGGACTGAGATCCAGAGATCGTGCCGGCCAATCCATACGTTCAATATCCTCACTCTCTAAGAGCTGTTCGGCAGCTACTGTGTGATGACATGGTGCATTGTCGTCCATGAAAAAGAACTTCAGACAAATAGCGCCTCTAAAAAGACGCACATATGGAAGAAGAATCTCGTTACAATAACGGGTCCCGTTGACTGAACCTGCGTCGAAGATGTGAAGGTCTGTATGACTACCAAGCATGATGCCTCCCCAAACGAGAACACCGCGACCTCCATACCTGTCCCTTTCAATGGTGTTCGAGGGATGATTGCGGCTTCCCCGCTCTCTCCAGATGAGTATGCGATGAGAATCTCTACTCAAACTGAATCTGCTCTCATCTGTAAAGAGTACTCGTCCCCATTCATTGTCTCTCCAATTCCGGTGTTCCCGGCACCACAGAGAACGCTTTCTCCGATGGGCAAGCGTTAAAGGTACACACCTTACAGAGGGCGTAGTGCAAACAGATCACCACCGTACAGTCTTCTGGCCACGGTAAAACGCGATATCGGTCGTCCAGTCGCCTGTGTCGTGTGTCTAGTGATTTCTCCCGCTGTCTGCCGCCTGTTTCTTCTGGCCTGTAAGACAATGTACCGGTCATCTGCGGGTGTGGTTCCTCGTAGACGACCACTACTGAACCCCCGGATAGCTGTTCCTGTAGTTTGAAATTGTCTCCAAATTCGTGAAACGATGCTGTGAGCAATTCCGAACTCTGCAGCCACACTTGTCACACTGTGGCCTTCCTCCAACTTCCCAATGATTGGACCTCGGGTAAAAGCATCCAGATGTCGTCTAACAGATTGATTATTCGCCATTTCTCGCTGAGGCAGCAACTCGGTGTGATTTTAACTGCTATACGGCGTGCAATCTCTTTGCCAGAAATACTGATGTTACACCGACAACATGCTTTATACTACTCAGACACTCCCCCATTACGTCTACCTCCATATCTGCGCATGTGCTACCGTACATCACCTTACTTAATCTCTTGATTGGTCTTTCTGTCCGCTCTGCCTCTTCGTTCAGCTGATATGCTAATGTTTCGACTTCGTCCTTAATTTTTGCTCACCAGTGTATGTTCAGTTTAAAAATTAGAGAAAGGAAAATTAACATAATAATTATCCCATTATTTTATTTATTTATTTATTTTTGCTTAAAAGTGGTATACAAAATTTAAAAACTATGTTATTATTTTGTATGGTTTATAATTAAGATCGCCTATTGTAGTTTTAGCATCAAAGTGCATTATCATTGCATTCAGTACATTATTAATGTATGAGGGGGCGCGATAAAATCGTGATCGAAAAGGGGGGCGCCAGTGTTGAAAGTTTGAGAAGCACTTTAGTACTGTTAAATTAATCGTAAAGTACATTGTGCAGTACTGATACATTTATAAGTGTATTATATCAGTCTAAATGTTAATTTCATTTTTTGTTATGTCAAAATGTATTGTGTTTGTTTACGCTCAGTAAACTAATAATTATTTTAAATAATCTTTTGTTTTAAACTTTTCAATATGTTGGCGCCCCCTTAGACGGGAGCGCCCCCAGTTTGAGAAACGCTGAATTAAATTATTATTACCGAACATACTTTGAATTTATTGTGAATATTTAAATAACGGAAATAAATTTTTGCTTTGTCTTCTGTGCATCTTTTTATAAATTGTTTTATCATTAGAATTTCAATTGACTGTTATTTAGTCAGCACATAAAAGTTTTTCTATAACACAGCTCAACAATCGACTGATTATTTAAAACAAGATACCTATATCTAATGACAATTATTTCAACATTAAAATTTCAACCTTCATATCGACCTCTGCTTTTTCTGCAAGATGTGTCTGTGTTCCCTATAATTTTCATTCATCCCAAACTAAATATTAAACTAAATTAACCATTTCCAGCTCGTAATAAGAAGTCACGATATTTCATTCGTGCTGCAAGCCATCATTATTAATTTAACCACTTATTTCAATTCCCCATCTTGGTAAATAAGTAATAGGAAATCCCGTTTATATATTTTATTCCCAAGGTGTATTGTTTTCTTACTATTTCGCAAGATAAAAGCATTCTCTATACTTGTTTGCATCCCATTATTCTAAAATTCTTGATTTAATTTAAATTGACATGAAGTAGTTCAGGCAAAAATCATAATTAAACAAGATTAGTCAGTTACTAGCATCCAAAGGACGTAAAACTCTTGGATGCTTTTCACAATTTACCAAAATTGATTTAATTATTCCCTTCGTCCGACTTCTCAACAAAGGAATGGATAATCAGATGCATTTTATACTTCTAGCTCCCCTTAAATTATTAAATAGACCGAAGAATGGCTGGACTTGTAAGGGATAATGGCTGAGATCTAATCTTAATAATTGTATACATTTTAAGAGGGAACTTTGTCACGAGTGGTGGTTCGAAGTAAATTAGGGCAAAATATCTAAGTGGTGAAGCGGATACTGTTTATTTATTTTTAAAGAAGGATGGAACTTTTCAGTTTTGAATTTTTAAGAATAATGGTTGGGTTATATTAAAGGAAATTATTGAACTATGTGAGTGAGACTTAAATAAAAGCAACATTTTGGAAAGTGGCTCTAGTAACTAGTTTGATAGTAAAATTAGGAAAAAAAAGTACTGATATGTGTGAATGATGTTGTTGTTAAATATTAACGCTAGAATGTCCAGGATTTTTTTTTAATTACCATTTAACGTCCACCAGTGTCATTTCGACACCGCGATATAAAATACATGAAATAGTTATAATAACTAAATAATTGCAGGACTACTGTTCTCCAATATTTTAATAGGGATTAGTTCTAAGACTTTTTAATATTATTTCATGTAATTAAGATATTTTATGTCCATTTATATCATAAGAAACTGACGTTTACATTATGTTTTGCGAAGCTTGTTGGACCACTGCTTTGTCACAAAATATTTCTAATCGCAAATCTTCCAAGAACATTACTATTATGCAGTATCCATTTTGAGCCATCCCTAGCAACATATATATCAATATTTACTGAAATATCAAATACATCAGCATTTTCTTTAGTTCTTCGCATTCACTTTCTCTTAATCTTATGTCTTCATCGGAATCTAAATTAGAACAGTAAAATTCACTACCATTTGAATCATTCTCAGAAAGCTCTCGCAATAAATTAGAAATTTCATCGGGATTCGATATATTCCATGAGTCATCATTTCAAGATGTCTTCTCTGTGAAAAGCTCGAGACAAGGAAGATGATAAAATACTATGTAACGAAACACTTAGACAACTAGTTTAGTATAACTGACTCATTTCCATTGTGAACCCAATAGCATCGCACTCAAGGTCAAATAAATGTGCGATATTACTGCTGGAAGTTTGTTTTACTAACGGCATCTAATCAATGAACTATTTTTCGTTGAACGATATCTATTTATAATAATAAATTTTCTTGTTGTCAAAACGAAACCAGTGGACGTTGTAGGTATATTTAGCTGTAAAATCACTCCTAACTAACCTAGAACCAGAACTCTTTTTCTGTGTAATCACGATGAAAAATGATTAAAAGTCACGAAAAATTGTCCAATTCCCTTCAAAAATGCAGAAAGGAAAATAAACTGAACAGGCTCCGGTGTTTAATTGACATCAAAGGACGTTTCTAGTGTTAGGGAAAAATGAATGGAAATGAATTTCAAAAATGAATTTTTATATCCTTTCGAAATAATTATACGCTATATGTTGAGCAAACATAGTTTTAAGTTGACGAATATTTGTCTTCTGCATTACAGCCTGCCACAGGCCAAGACTGTTTCCGTAACCCTCCTTCATTTGTACTCTGTTTGGAGCTAGAGATTGCCAATGGTTGACTCCCAGATCCCTACCATTTCTCTCAACCCACCTGGTGGAGGCCTTGATTTTTTTCCTGTGCCTTTAATTTCTGAAAATGAACTTAGTTGTGTTTGAATCCTTAAATCTAAAAAGGTGTCCTAATAATCTAATGAAGCTAGCCTTCGTAAATTTGACACAATATCCGATTCTTTAAATATACTCTCTGTAAATGTTATAATATTATTGTATTCTACAGACATTATTTTTATTAGCTACATCCAAGATTTTTCAGAGTATTTTACTATCAAAAGTTAGCAGATTATATTTTCCTGGTTTATTATGTTTTTGCCACACAAAGCGAATGGTTTAATTGAGATCTTGTATAAGTTGAGTTTTGTTCGACGTTAATAAAGTTGGACTTAAATTGGCTTCTCAAACTATAGAAACGTTGCTTCACCATATGTAGGAAGAATATTGATAGATAAGTACGAATAGAATCATGTATGGGATCAATCAGTTTCTGGTTGCATAGAATAGATACGTTACAATTAATGCAAAACGTTCCGTAAATTCAAATGGTTATTGAGACTTTAGATACCTTTAATTGTGTTGCACTCATCAAATTATACAATTTAAAAAAAATTATAGTATAGACATTTTATATGATTTATGTTTGTTACCTCATATGCATCAATGTTATTGTTACAGCAATATAGTTTAGATAGTACAATAGTTATTTTATTATAACAAGAAAAATTCAAAATTGTATGTGTACAGAATAAAAAAATAATGATAAAAAAACTAGTTAGTTATGAAAATTTAGTATATATGTAACATATATATTTGTGGTCTGGTATATAACAGTGGATACTGGACATTGTTATATTTCCTTTTGGAAAGCGATTCGAGCTGGTCAATTAAAAATAATGATCAAGTACATAGATATTCATTTTTATAAGATTGTGTCTTGTTTTCTGTATATCTTGGGACATTGACTAATACTTAAATTCATTTCTTGGGAAAATAATTTTTCCTTAAGACCTTATTGATTTTCCGATATTAAATATTATAGTTAATTTTTTATACAGAACTGGCAAAAGTCCCCAGAGCTAAATATAATTTAAAAAATGTCGTATTTCAAGCAGCATAAAAAATAAAAATTGATATTGTACTTTATTTTGTAGAAGATAATTTTAATGTTTTATTACATAATAGATAGTAAAATATAATGTTTTTTTTAGTATTTTTAATTCAACTAAAAAAAAGTTTTTAGCATTGCAGGGAAGTTTATTTCTATACAATTTTATTTTATTTGTTGAGATATTATATTGGCTTTTTTTAACTAAAGATATTTTGAAGCAATGTATGTGCACTCTCTCTCTTTCTAACAATATCTCTGACAATAGAGTTCGGAGAATGAAGTCATATCTGCCGATCTGGCAACACTGGCAAAACAAAACGTTACACAGACGTAGCGGCAGGTGGCACGACCTGAAATAAAATGGCAAAGGATGGAATGGCCTATTCACACGACTCAAACTCGTTTTGAAAGGAAAGAGACTTTGCGATATTTCTGACATCCAACGAAAAGTGACAAAGGTTTTAAACTCCATTCTAAAAGAGGAGAGAGTTATTGCAAAGTTTCTAGATTATGTATAGCTTATCTCAGTGGTGCATAATTATGGGTGGTGACTATTTTAAATGACAGTAATGTAACTTTCGTTAATATTTCATCTGCGTTAATGTAACAGGGCTATTCACCGAACTTTAGTGCCAGAAGTTGTATGTACAATACAATCAAATGAATTTAACTTATAAAGTATTCCGTAACTTTCTCTTTGTATACTAATGAAATTATAAAGACAAAGTGATGTGGGGGTAGTAATCCAACCATTGTTTAATATTTTAATAGTTCCGTGCTTCATAACATTAGTATGTTTTTCATTTTGGAACACATTACGACATGAAGATGTACTAATTGATGTGGGGGTAGTAATCCAAACATTGTTTAATATTTTAATAGTTATATGCTTCATAACATTAGTATATTTTTCCTTTTGGAACACATCTCGACATGAAGAGGGACTGATGCTTTTGAATTCTATCGAGGTTCGAGGTACTCACGTTAAAATAATGTGAAAGCTTGGAGAGTGAGATGCCTTAAGTTTTGGAGATGGTAATTTGATCGTGGATTAAAACTCCGAGGTCGGTGGGTAGTAATTCTCGTATTGCTTTGAATTGAAACGTTAATAAAGTATTATTAAGTTAATAGAAATGCCAAAAATTGCAATTATTTGAATAATTTACACTAAAATTTTTAATTTCATAAGCAATATAAATTAATTAAGGTGTATTAAAATAAAGGTATCCGACTATCCTAAGATCGTGATTTTTTTTAAAAAAATTGACATTTTTTTATGATTTTATTTTATAGGCCATCTTATTAGCTTTATAAAAATACCAAGATTTTCATTTTCCATTCAATAGAAAAAAAATGCAAGTGTTTTAGTACAAGCAGATGCCATAACTTGACGTAAGACGCCTAACTTTAAAGTGGGATTTGCTCAAAATGTGTTTTTTTCAAAAAGCTCAAATGGGGACAGCAATTGCTCACAAAGTTTTGAAAACAAATTGCTGAAATTTTGTGTGTATGTTCTGTATAACAGGAGAAGTGTTTAAACTTTCAGATTTGTCAATCACTGTTTTATTACAAAATTTACAGTTCTTTATGTGAATATATTCGCTGTTATTTTAAGAAATTTCATATAATAACTAAGATAAAGTGCTCTAGTTTTTGTAAAAATTAAAATATCTCTTATCCTGAAGGTTATTTTAAAAAGGAATAGCAAAATGATACATCAAAATTGAAAATTGAGAATTTGTTCATTTACTATTTGTACAGAGTGGACCCCGTTTATGTATTTTGTTGTCAATTTTTACCCATTTTAATAGTAATAATTTATTTTTCTCTTATTAATTTAACCTTTTTTTTTCTTAAAATGTACAAAATTAATCTAAAATCGACAACAAAATCTCCATTACTTCATTTTTTAAGAAGTTATCGCAAGTACATTAAAATGAATGTTATGTTTCTAGATCTGATTAAAAGCTACATGTCATCCTTTTTCCAATTTTTTTTATATAATTTCTAAATTGACTTAAAACTGAGTAATATACTAAAGAAACTTCTCAACGTGCGTTTGTTATTGTCTTTTTATATATATTTCTGTTTATCGTTCTCTAGGGTGTTGAAATTCCATTAAATTTTTTTTTGCTACTTTAACATTTTTTTTCTAGAAAGCCCTATAGGAAAAATATGAAGCTAAAATTCTCTTTCTGTTTCCAGGTATAGAAGTTTAAGTTGGCATTACTTTCCGAGATGGCGACCGACTTAACAGCTGTCAAGTGATTTATTCTCAGTTTGGTTTAACAATTCATCAAAACGATCATCAAGCAAGGCGTAGATTCGTCGAATGGACTGAAAACGAGATTGCCGTTGTTCCCGATTTTCATAAGCGAATTTTGTTTAGAGATGAAGCGCACTTCTGGTTGAATGGCTACGTCAACAAACAAAACTGCCGCCTTTGGAGTGAAGATAATCCACAAGTGTATGTCGAAACACTGTTACATCCAGAAAACTGACTGTTTGGTGCGCTTTATGGGCTGGTGGAATCCTTCTTCAAAACGATGAAGGCCACAACGTTACAGTCAATGGTGATCGGTATAGAGCCATGATTACTAACTTTTTCATTCCTGAATTGAACAATCATGATGTTCAGGAGCTGTGGTTCCAACAAGACGGTGCAACATGTCACACAGCTCGTGCCACAATCGATTTATTGAAAGACACGTTTGGTGACCGCCTAATTTCACGTTTTGGACCTGTGAATTGTCCTCCAAGATCTTGTGATTTAACACCGCTAAACTATTTTCTGTGGGGCTATGTAAAGTCATTGGTCTATGCGGATAAGCCACAAACGCTTGACCATTTGGAAGACAACATTCGCCGTGTTATTGCCGATATACGACCACAAATGTTGGAAAAAGTCATCGAAAATTGGACGTCTAGATTGGACTACATCCGAGCCAGCCGTGGCAGTCCTATGCCAGAAATCATATTTAAAATGTAATGCCACAAGATTATCTTTCGAATAAAAAAAAATTCATGTCAATCAAATAATACATCGTTGTTTTATTGCAATTTAAAGTTCTATACCTCTAAAAAGAACACCCTTTAGTTGTTCTTAGTTTTCAACTTAAATATAAAGTAAATTTTTTTTTTCAACTATCAGTATTTTTTATTTTGTTTTTCTAACTTCCTAAGGAATTACTTCATTTTTTCATAAATAATAATAATAATAAATTTTTATTTTGTGAAACAAAATAATTTGACTTGATAATTGGCTTTCCACATAGTGATGAATAAATAATTTTTCTTAATAGTTTGAAAAAATGTTTTAACATCAATTTCTCGTTAATGTTGTTTTGTTTATAATATAGTGTAAAATATGTTTTTTTATTGTTTCATAATTCATTAATTTGTGTTCATTGTCTACTCTTGGTTCATGCACTGTCTTTTACACTCTCCAGTTTAACTTCTACTTTAGGCTCTTTTCAAAACTATGCTAAAACGATCTTTGAAAAAAGGCCCGGAATAGAACCATCGCACTGTTGACTAAACAATCTACACGGACATACTTTTCATGCTTTTCTGCTTTATTTACTCTGAATGAATGTTTTCCACGTAAAGAACGTATAGATTTATAATGAATGTTTTTGTTGTGTAATCTGGGTTCTACCTCAGAATCCTTTCTTTTTTCTTTCTGAAATTTTAGTATTATTCTTTTTGGAATTATTAAAATGTCTTAGAACCTTTTTAAATATTACTAAACAGAGTCATTCATTGGAGGAAATAATTAGGAACTATACTGAATGAGATAATAATGGGCTTTGTTTCTGGGCATTGACAAAAGGTGTAGAATGTATTAAATTGCATTGAATAACATTTGATCATAAGTAGAAATAATGATATGAATTAATATATGTTGTGATGTATTTTAATTCGGCTGTGGTAATTATTAGGCATCACGGTAAAATATTACACTTTGCAGATTGCGATCTTTTTAATTAGATTTCTCAAATTATCTGTG
Organism: Trichonephila clavipes; assembly: GCA_019973935.1. Taxonomy (NCBI): domain Eukaryota; kingdom Metazoa; phylum Arthropoda; class Arachnida; order Araneae; family Nephilidae; genus Trichonephila; species Trichonephila clavipes. The sequence goes on along the minus strand of BMAU01004870.1, from coordinate 661,890 downwards.
ATTTGATTGAATTAAATCTGTAATTGAAACTTTCAATATTTCGTAGCTTATCCGATTTTTAATATTTAAGAAACTTTTTATGAGAAGGTATATTTTGATACTGGATGGGTCATCATGTCCACGTAACGATGGACCATCCCATTACCGGGTTATTGTACCGGGTGTTTCGAAAGTCGCGCACATCCACATGGTAATCCTTGTTCTTAAAAACAAAAATAGTTGGATGATTTTTCTATCACTAGATGGCAGCTGGGGCTCCATCATAAAAATTTTTGAACGTAGCAGGCATCAATTCCAAAATACTTGTCAGTTACAGTCAGTTGAGCACAACGGCAAGTGCATGGATTATTTTTCAAGAGCAAAGAATAGCCATCGTGGAATTTTGTTCGCTACAAATTTTCATTGCCTTTGATAAATGCATTTCATCAGAAATATCCAGGTGAAATAGCACCAGATGCATCCTCGATAACACGTTTAGTGTAACGGTTCCACGACAAAGGATCGGCTACAGACGGGGAGCAATCGGGTAGAGCGTCCATAGTAAAACGAAAGTGGCAGATGTGGATACCGCTTTACAAAAAAAGTCCATTGAAAAGACCGTCTGTCTACATAAGCATCATTAGGGAATTCACACTTTTTATGAGAAAGGTATATTTTGATACTGGGGCTCTTGTCCACCTAACGGTGGACCATCCCGTTACCGGGATGTCAACGGGGTCTTGATTGCAGCAAGACGGCAATACGTACCACACATCATGGGGCCGTATGGAAGTTTTCACTGCATTTTTCAATGATCGTTTCATTTCCAAAGGACTTTGGCCGCCATGTTCCCAGGACTAGTAAATTCCAGATTTTTTCCTTTGGGGATAACTGAAAAATGTCAACTTCAGGAATAATCCCTCAACGCTTGATGAGAAACAGCCTTCATGCAATATTGGTCATTAAATCTCACACTCTTCATAAATTGTCAATTAATCTGGTGAAGTATCGATGAAACAATTTAAAATGTATGCTCTTTGTCAAGGTTACATTCGACACTTTAAAAATTAGTGTACTGTTTTTTTTGTCCATTCAGTTATGAGTTACAGGGTGTTAACAATAGAAGTTAACAAAGAGAAAAATCGGTACATTTTACAATTTTTCATTGATTAAGGTGAAAATGCAAGCCAAGACGTCTGAAATTGTGTTGTGGATGGCGTTTATGAAATCAATACTGTAACAGCTAATTACGTGCAATTTTGGTTTCGTCGATTCCGTTCAGGCATTTTGGATGTTAAAGGTACACCTCGTACAGGCAGGACCGTCGTCGAAAATGTCTATAAGATTTCAGAATTAATCGAAGTTGACCGGCATGTTAGTAGTCGTAGCATCACCAGAAGCTAAAAGAAAGTTTTAAACCATTTGCGCAAAATCGCATTAAAAAAAAACCCTCGATGAATGGGTACCACACCAATTAATACCAACAAATATGATGGATCGAATTTCCATCTGCGAAGCCTTGGCCAAACGGAATGAAATCGCCCCGTTTCTTAAGTGGATGGTGATTAGGGATGATAAATGGGTCACATACTACAATATTGTGCGAAAACGATCGCGGCCAAAGCGCGGTGAAGCAGCTCAAACGGTGGCCAAACCAGAACTAACGGCCAGGAAGGTTCTACTATATATTGGGTGAAAATGAATAATTTATTAGGAGTTGCTTCCGCATGGCCAAACACAAAATTCATTTCTCTACTGTCAACAACTGGACCATTTGAAGCTAGCGATTGACCAGAAATGGGCAACAGAAGAAGTGTTGTGTTCCATCAGGACAACGCCAGTCCACACACTTCTGTAATGACTCCCCAGAACCTCTGGGAGCCTGATTGGGAAGTTCTAATGCATCCACCATACAGTTCGGACGTGGCACTAAGCGATTACTACCTTTTTCTTGCATTGTAAAACTTCCTGAGAGATAAGAAATTGAGATCAAGAGAAGACTGTGAAAATCAATTACTAGATGTTTTCGCCAATAAGGGCCAAGACTTCTATGAGAGAGGCATTAAGAACATACCTTTAAAATCATAAGTTACACAACAAAACGGTGCATATTTGACCCAAATCGGACAATGCTAAGCGTATTAAATAAAGTCTTGAATTTCATGCAAAAATAATGGATTTTTCCCCAACCTAATATTTAGGTCTGGGTATATTTTTCTTCACATTAGATACTATCGTAATTTCTGAAATGGAAAAATTATTTATCAATATCAAATATATATATGACACACACACAAACACACACACGCGCGCGCACATACACTTAAGTACTCATTAGAATGTTCACATACATATCATAATAAAGAGCCTCGTTTCAATTTTTTTATGCTGCTCTCTATTTATTTATTAATTATAAAATAATGAGCAATGAACAAGTAATTTAGGTTTCCAGTATTTTAGCTTCTGCTTGAGCATTTTCAATTTTTCCTTTCATATCACAAAATATGTAGAAAAAATTAAAAGAAACTTCAAAACTAAATGATATCAAAATATATTATTAAATTTTATTAATACTTATAATCTTATTTATGAATACTAAAATATTTATTTTTCATTTGAATGAACAGGAAAAAACACAAACTCAAGGAATAGTAATTTTGTTTTTATTTTTATTTTTTATTTTTGAACATTTTCAAGACCACTTCGTAATTAATTTATAAGCTTAAAGAACTAAGAAAATAATTGAAAGAACTGGAAGACAAAAAAACATACAAAAAAAAAAAAAAAAAAAAAACCTCCATGAACTTTTAGGATGCACTACCCAATTTTTTTTTTATTTCAGAAGGAGGATGCTCATGTGTATAATGAAATTCTGTAAATTTTCCAAAAGAGCTTGGAAGCAACTGATAATAATAATAAAAAATAATTGTGAACCAACTATTTAAGCTAGTGCTCCTCAAACTTTTAAAAAGCCACCACGTAGCTGAACACACAATGCGGCGTTAACATTCACTCACTCCCTCACTCAAACTTTTAAAATTTGCTACCCCTTTTACAATCATAATTTTCATTAGCTCCCTTCAATAAAAATATATTGAATCTAATGGTACTTTACGCTAAAGCTTAATAATGTGACTTTAATTGTCACCCATGCAAATTTTCAAGATAGTAATTAAACTTTGTGTATGTTACTTTTAAGTAACATATATTTTAAGAAAGTGGCATTTAAGTTACCGGATGAGTATTATGTAACTTTTCCTTTCTAATTTCTAACCTGGAACTGATTGACACACACACACAAATAACTTTAACTTAAATATTTATTTCCTGAATAATCCTGTTCTTAAGTCTAATCATTCATTTCCAACATCCTACCTTCGTGAAACCGAATGTTCTGCCATAGTTATTTTGAAGACAAAATAAAGATCTCAGTTAAGATTTCCTTTGAAAAACTGCTCTGTCAATTTAGTATTGATAAATTAACTATGAAATACATGTGCAGTACTGGTAGATTTTGTTTTTATAATATAAGAATTTATTTTATTTTGTGACCTTTCAGTAAATTAATATATACTTTTAAATGATCTTTTACTTTCGACTTTTAGAGATCCCACGTAGGGTTATCCCGTCCCCTACGGGGCAGACCCCCAGGTTCAGAAACGCTGCTCTAAGCCAATTATCTTCAACATTTTGACTCATATAACCCTAAATCAATAAGAAATTCAGGGGGGACTCCATTTTACATACACACTTAGAGGAATATTTTTTAAAAATAATTAAAGAGAGCAGGTTAACATACAAGAGAGTGTTTTTTTTTCAGGTATGGAAGTTTAAGTTGGCATTACTTTCCAAGACGGCGACCGATTAAACAGCTGTCAAGTGATTTATTCTCAGTTTGGTTTGGCAATTCATCAAAACGATCATCAAGCAAGGCGTAGATTCGTCGAATGGGCTCAAAACGAAATTGCCGTTGTTCCCGATTTTCATGAGCAAATTTTGTTTAGCGATGAAGCGCACTTCTAGTTGAATGGCTACGTCAACAAACAAAACTGCCGCATTTGGAGTGAAGCTAATCCACAAGTGTATGTCGAAACACCGTTACATCCAGAAAAACTGACTGTTTGGTGCGCTTTATGGGCTGGTGGAATCCTTCTTCAAAAACGATGAAGGCCACAACGTTACAGTCAATGGTGATCGGTATAGAGCCATGATTACTAACTTTTTCATTCCTGAATTGAACAATCATGATGTCCAGGAGCTGTGGTTCGAACAAGACGGTGCAACATGTCACACAGCTCGTGCCACAATCGATTTATTGAAAGACACGTTTGGTGACCGCCTAATTTCACGTTTTGGACCTGTGAATTGTCCTCCAAGATCTTGTGATTTAACACCGCTAAACTATTTTCTGTGGGGCTATGTAAAGTCATTGGTCTATGCGGATAAGCCACAAACGCTTGACCATTTGGAAGACAACATTCGCCGTGTTATTGCCGATATACGACCACAAATGTTGGAAAAAGTCATCGAAAATTGGACGTCCAGATTGGACTACATCCGAGCCAGCCGTGGCAGTCATATGCCAGAAATCATATTTAAAATGTAATTCCACACGATTATCTTTCGAATAAAAAAATTCATGTCAATCGAATAATACATCGTTGTTTTATTGCAATTTAAAGTTCTATACCTCTAAAAAAACACCCTTTATAAATGCTTTATGTAAAGAATTATTTTTTTAAAAATATTTTCTTATTCAAAAATTAAACGTAATTTTTTAATGTAATTTACTTACGCACACATTAATAATATTAGTTCAGCGTTTCTCAAACTGTGGGAAGGGCCGTGATAACTCTACAAGGGGGCGCAAGCATATTGAATCGTCGAAAACAAAAGATTATTTATAAAAAATTATTAACTTATTGAAAGTAAACGAACAAAATACACAGTTACACTGATATAATACTTATAAATGAATCAGTACTGCACAATGTATTTTATAATTAATTTAACAATACTAATTTAAGAACAAGTAAAATAATTACCAGTAAACCCATGGGCTTGGCATATATGAAAAATTACGCTCAAAAATTAACACTTATCATGTTAGTTTGTACGGTTAATAATTAATCTTTTAACTGCCAACTAAAAGTTAGGCAATTAACTCCCAAATGCCACCGTTTTCCACGTAGGTGCACGTATGGGATGCATTGGGGTAGGGAGGGGAAAAGACAAAGAATAAACCTCGGAAATTAGTAAGTACTTCACAAACACTGTTAATGTCCTTTTATTGCATTCTAAAGCCTTCGGAATAATTTTATGGATTGCAGCGCACAGAAAATATCGCACTTCAGAAATACGCATATATACGTCCGAGGCAATTAACGCTTCGGCAGAGCGAGACATTTTTCTACGCCGGTAGCACTTAAGCGGTTGCAATCGTATTGTAGCTTTAGCGTAAAATTTATTATTTTTTTTAATTTAATACTTTAGTTTTGTATGGAGGGAGGGGGTGCAATGGAAACTATGATTGAATATTAGTCACTAAAATAAAAGTTTGAGAAGCACCTTATTAGTTTATAATCCAAATGTCATCTACTCATGCTTGTTGCTGAGATGTTTACTTGCATATTCTTCCACAAACTGTTAAAGTCTAGATCTATTGAAATTTTCTGCTATCGCTTCGCGTTGAGAGAAATATTTTTCACTTAAATACATATATTGTTATGAATGGTATTAAATTGTTTAAAGCTGTGTGAGAAATTATGCATGTTTTGTACGAATTTGCTACCTAAAATTTAGCGTTTTATACTTAAATTTAAATTTTAATGTCGAATTCGTTGATAATATCAATACAACCCCTTTATTGTATTGTATATAATTTTTTATTCGAATCAAAAATGCCTAATTTTCGATTACAAATCTATTTAATTTTGCAAAGCATTGTAATAACGAGCATAAAATTTAATTTGCGGAACCCGAGTTAGTAAGCAATAAAATATTCACAATCTAGTACGTATGAAGAAGGAACGTTTTTTAATAGTATTTTATTATATTATAAATAAGAGTATTTTACAAAACACAAACATATTATGTACACATAAAAATTTCAATTTTAGGGACTGATGGATTATTAACGTCGCACTGTTTAGCTACATGAGGCCTTTTGGCGACGGACCACGTAATTTTGAGTCACGGTTATGTGACGTGGACAACACTTGAGCTGGCACCCCCTCTTCTAAATACCACACCACACCATTGGGAGGAATTTTCAGCTCTCGACAGGTTTAACGTGCATTGCTGCCCTACATGGCGGGTCTTTAATTGTACTGGACCTGAACTCGTGACAAGGCAAGCCACGATCCGATACTTATACCACTCGGCTAACGCGAGCACAATTTTAACGACTGAGACGAGCTTTAGATTCTTGTGGTTAAATTGTAACTTGTGGAACTTCTTAAAATGCTCTATAGGACCCTACGTTTCCGTGGAACACATTTTGAAGATAACTTCTCTAAGCTTATCCATATTCCACTAACATTTCCCCATATATCTGTCACAATTTTCTTTTCTAGAAATTATATATATGCTACCGTTACAGCTTGAAATCCGTTATTTCATAGAATAACTAGATATTTCATGGAATAACTGGATCATTCAGTTAAAGTATATAAAATTATTGAACTCTTTGATTTAACAAGGTATTCTAATGAGTAAAGATTACTTGATCATTTAAGTATGAAATACGACATTCGAAAGTTCTTTGAACCGATTCTAACAGATTTGGGAAGAATTTTTCAGATTAGGTGGAATATATACATTTATATATATATATATATATATATATATATATATATATATATATATATATATATATAAAGGAGAAAAGCGACTCACTCACTCACTGACTAATCACGATATCTCCAGAACTATTAAACCTGCAGATTTGAAATTTGGTAGGCAGGTTCCCTACATGGGGTAGACATCAGCTAAGAACGGATTTTGCGAAGATCAAACCCCAAGGGGCGTTACGGAGGCGTAAGGAGCGTTATACATAATTATTTTCATTATTAAACTATTAGATGTACAGTCTTGAAACTTGGTACACATATTTCTTTCATAAATTAAAGATTCCCTTATAATGATTTTTACAAAAATTGACCTCCAAGGGGCATTGATGGCACTAAAGGGGCGTTATGCATAATTATTTCCATTTTTAAGCTATTAGACGTACAGTCTTAAAATTTGGTAAGTGAATTCCTTTCATAGAGTAGAGATCCACTACAAAATGAGTTTTGTCCAAATTAACTTTCAACTGGCGTTGTAGAGAATTAAGGGGCGTTATATAGGCAATTAACTCCTTTTAAACTATTAGACGTAAAATAAGGAAATTCAGTAAGCAGATTCCACTCATTGTTAGAGATCCGCTATAAGATAGGTTTTGTGAAAATCACTTCCTAAGTGGCGTTGCAGGAGCTTAAGGGGCGTTATAGATAATTATTTCCATTTTTTAAGCTATTAGACGTACAGTCTTAAAATTTGGTAAGCGGATTCCTTTCATGGTGTATGGATCCGCTACCATATAGTTTTGGGGAAAATTGATGATCCCCATGGATCACTGAGAAGAATTAAGAGGCGTAATAGATAAATATTGCCGCTTTTCAACTAATAGACCCTCCTGCTTGAAAATTAGAAGGTATGTTCTGTTCATGGAATAAAGTTCCTTTTACAAAGATTTTTGCGAAAACGGACCCCCAAAGGAGTGGGGTTGCGACGGATTAAGGCACGTTATAGAAAAATTCCTGTTTTTGAATTTAACTCATTTACTTGAAATTTGTTGAGCACTTTTCTTTAGTGGAATAGAGTTCCACTAAGAATGGATTTTACGGAAATCAACTCCAGGGGGAAGCGGGGAGAGTTATTGGGGTGTATTGATAGACAAAATTCCCATTTTCGAACTGCTAAGACTATAATAATAAAATATGGTTTGCATGCTTCTTTTGTTGAATCGGAATCCGCTAAGAATGTTCTCATAATAAAATTCCGCTTTTGCTCTGTTAGATTTAGGCTTGAAATTTAGCACGAATATTTATTTTATGGAGTACAGATTTACTGAAAGTTGCTTTGATGGAAATCTACTTGATTATTAGGTTAAGTGTGCGAAAAAAAATCTTTCTAGTTCTATTTTAGTTATAAATAGAAATTAAGTATTATAATTTATGTCCTTTTTATATCAAGAGGCGAGAGTTACAGCTATAAATATATTTTTCAATACAGTCGAATTGTTAATGCTAGATATCAATAATTCATATACTATATGTAAACTGTATACATTTATACAACATCGTGAAATACCCAGTAAAGCGGGTGGGTAACGGCTAGTATATATATATATATATATATATATATATATATATATATATATATATATATATATAACAATTGTACTCTATAGATATTTGCTTAGTATAAGCCAGCGAGAATCAATATCCATTGAAGAAGTTCCAAATATTGACACAATGCTTCGACCTATTGCAACAGCTCAAAGTTGCGGTACTGTACAATGATTTAAAATGTGCTCGTGTGAAACTAAATGTGCAATACTAAACCGTGTGTTTGTTTCAAGAAATAATAAGCAGTTCAATCCAAAATGTTATCACATAAATCCTTGCTCTAAGAAATAATGAAAAGTAAAAAATAAAGGTATCTCATAAAATTTTATTTAATATTTTCTTACATTTTTGTCTTGAAAAGTTTACACATTGGTTTTATGAAGCAACAGTTTTTCTTCCCAGCATTAATTTGTGTTGATAATATTTAAAAATAATCTATTTTTGGAACATACATATTATTGTTTCTCCTTTTCTGTTACATTAATAGAAATATGATCAATATAATAAATTATATCATCTCTGCTTCCCCTTATTATTTATCAATTATTCATCTGCAAAAGGGATATTATGATTTTTTTTCCAGAGATTTTAGCTATTTAGGATCAATTAAGCTATGAAACATCTTTGGAATTTTCTATCATTCGCTTTAGCCATCTACCCTTAGTTATTTCATGAAGTACCTAGTTATTCCATAGAACAGCTAGGTAAAGTATGAAATTGTTCATGTATTATATACTTTAACTTACTTGTCTAACTATTTTAAGAAATGCCTAGTTATTCTACGAAATAATTGAATTGTAAACTTATAAACGGTAACATATACACTTCACTAAAAAATCACACAGATAATGCATACTTTGCCAGTTTTTGTGTTTCAGAATTCTAAATTACTCTTGACGGTACAAATTGGGAATGTCATGAAATATGTTCCCGACTTTCGAACAATATGTTATCGTATTGGAAAAGATTATTTTTCAAAATATGGATTTAGGTGCTTGGAGTCATTTATCAAAGGATTGTAGTCTTCAGAAAGTAAAGAAGCTAGTAAATTCTAACAATCATGCCATTTGTCTTCATTTAGTGTTTCTGAAAATAAATACTCTTTTTCCGCATCAAATTGAAAAGAAATTGGTTCTATATATATAATTCATTTAAGCATACTGTGAGTACAGTCGGAATCAAAGTGTTCTGCCAGATGAAATTGAAGGGAATTTTAAAACTGTGTTGCATATATTTACACACACATACATGTTGCTTAATTACATAATGTTAACTTATTAACAATTATATAATTAACCAATAATTAAGCAATTTTAACTTAGACGACCTAATTTTATGCAAATCATCTTGAAAAAGTAGAAAACATCTTGGCGTTAGGTAGCTACGGTACTGTATAAGCGAATATTTTGAGTTAGGGTTAGAAAAAAAAGAATGTTTCTGCTATCTACCCATTTTACTGGTAGAGTTAAGTATAGAAGAGAGATGACATAGTAAAGACAACTAAGTGAGGACATAGAGAAAACTAAGTAATATAATGTATTTTAATAAATGTAAAAATACTTAATTAATATACACTGAAGTCCCAATGAATTAGGGATAGCAAGGGCTATGCAAATTGTGTAGTTCTGCGCATCATTTATGCGCAAGTGAGGGCACTGTGGTAACTGCATATATAGCGTGTACAGTGGTTGTTCTGAATTAGTTTTTGGAATTGCCAGTGGGGGTAAACTTCCTGATTTAGACGGCTTCGATCACAAACAAATCGTAGGTCGCGACGCACGGGTTTTTCAATTTCCGAAATCGGCAGACAGCTAGGATTTTCAAGGACGGCAGTGTCAATGTTATACCAAAAATACACAGACGGTAGACAAAAAACTATTGATCGAATGAACCTCAAAGGACAATTAGCATTGACAGGAGTGAGAGACGGATCTAGTGTATTGTGCGTAACCCCAGCAAAGTCAAACATTAGCTCAAACTACCACCTAGTTGAATGACGGTACCAGTCGTTCAGTAAGTAAACGTACTGTGCAACGCTCGCTTCATCGTATGAGTTTCATGAGCCATCGACCTACGAGTACCATTATTCAATGTCCGCCAATTGGCTGCATGTCTTACTTGGGCAAGAGAGCATATAGACTGGAAACGAGTAGCGTGGAACGATGGGTTTCTATTGCTACTACTTAACGTCGATGGGAGGCCGAGAATACAGCGTCAGGTTCATGAAGCTATGGATCCTGCATGCCAGATTGGAACTATACAAGAGCATGGTGGTCCAATCATGTTCTGGGATGTTTTTTCTTGGCACTGTTTGGGATCTTTGGTGTGTGCACCAACCTCCTTCAATGCAATTCAGTTCGTACTTTTGGGTGATCACCTCCACCTGTTTATGATGTTATGTTATCCGCACGATAAAGGAGATTTCCAACAAGACAACTGTACCCCTCACAAGTCCCGATATGTTACTGGCTGGTTGGATGAACATTCATCTGACTTTTGTGTCATAAAATGACCACCTAGAAACCCAGTCTTAAATTCTATTGAGCACCTTTGCGATGTTTTGGAACCAAGAAGTGAAAGGTTATCACACAGCTGCATCGAACCTTAATCTATTATAGACAACTTTAGCCTGTATGTGGCAAGTCATTCCCGTGGAATATTTCCAAAAACTTGTTGAATCTATGCCTCGTCATATGGCAGCCGTCATCAAGGATAGAGGACACCCAATTCGTTACTAGGTAGGTATCCCTAATTCAGTGGCACTTCAGTGTATATTAAATATAAAACAATATATTCCAAAATTATCATAAAAACAGCTTATTTATTGCACTGAAAAAAATACGAATAGAAATCTTCGAAACATTTAATAACAAACACATTATTTCATGTAATGCGCAACGAACGTCCAAAATATGAAGGCATTGATTTTTTTCTTTGTAAAAAAATAAAGTTTCAAAATCCACATTAAATTAAAATATAAAATTTTTCAAAGAATGATGATATGTCATTCTTGTCTCACGAAGTTTATCAACATGCATCTCATACACAGTAAAAGGCGATACCTCAATATGAGTGTTTAACGTGACGTAATCAAAATGAAATTCATAGATATTACACTTATGTTGCATGAGTTTCAATCTTAAAGATATTGAAGAAAATGTACTTTTTTAAAAGTTAATTTACTCTGAAAAAGCATTGATATTCATCATCCAGATATTCCAGAAGGAACATTAGACCAAAAAGGTTTTTCATTTGTATTAAATATACTACATAATATTCAAATCTCAATTTAAAAATTCATAGAAAATTAATCAAATATGAAAATAAATTTCTGAAAGATAATTTTAAAGATATATTTTGTTTGCATTGCGAAGCGCAATAAAAATAAAACAAAATGTATGGGTAAAAATTATACATATTTACTTCTTTTATACTCGAAAATTTGAATATAAATACCTTATTTTAATGGATGCTTACCTCGCCTATTGCATTGAAAAAGGCATATCCTATGCGTTTATACAAATTTTCATGATAAATTAATTAATTTATGCATTATGCATATAAATAAACATTAGTTCGTAAAAGACATACAATATATGATGTAAATCAGCGGTGCTTAAACTTTCGATCCCCTTGTCCCCTTTATGTATCAGCATGACATAGCGGACCCTCAAGATTTTCAGCATCCCTCTCTTACTCCCAAAACACGGCTTAGGGATTTTAGGGATCTTCAATAATCTTGGGATTCAATCTGTTACTTATAATGACTTATTTAACACTTTTTTTTCCTTTATATTAAAAACAGTCAGCATCTAATATATATATATATATATACATATACTAGCCGTTACCCACCCGCTTCACTGGGTATTTCACGATGTTGTATATATGTATACTGTTTACATATATATTAATTATTGATATCTAGCAATAAGAATTCGATTGTATTAATAAAATATATTTATAGCTGTAACTCTCGCCTCTTGATATAAAAAGGACATAAACTATAATATCTAATTTCTATTTATAACTAAAAAAGAAGTAGAAAATTTTTTTTCGCTCACTTTTAACCTAATAATCAAGTGAATTTCCACCAAAGCACCTTTCAGTGGATCTGTACTCCATATAATAAATATTAGTGCTAAATTTCAAGTCTAAATCTAACAGAGTAAAAACGGAATTTTTATCATCAATACCTCGTTGACAGCATTCTTAGCGGATTCCAATTCAACAAAAGAAGCATGCAAACCAAATTTTATTATTACAGTCTTAGCAGTTCAAAAACGGGAATTTTGTCTATCAATACGCCCGATTAACTCTCCCCGCTTCCCCCTGGAGTTGATTTTCGTAAAATCCATTCTTAGTGAAACTCTATTCAACTACAGAAAAGTGCTCAATAAATTTCAAGTAAATGAGTTAAATTCAAAAACAGGAAATTTTCTATAACACGCCTTAATCCCTCGCAACCCCACTCCTTTGGGTTTCCCTTTTTGCAAAAATCTTTGTAAAAGGAACTTTATTCCATGAACGGAACTACTGCTTCTAATTTTCAACCAGGTTGTTCTATTAGTTGAAAAGCGGAAATATTTATCTATTACCCCCTTTAATCCCCTTCAATGACACTTGGGGATCAATTTTCCCCAAAACTAATTTGTAGCGGTTTTCTACGCCATGAAAGGAATTCGCTTACCAAATTTCAAGACTGTACGTCTAATAGTTTAAAAATGGAAATAATTATCTCTAACGCCCCTTAAGCCCCGCAACGCCACTTAGGAAACGATTTTCACAAAACCCATCTTATAGCAGATATTTACTTAATGAAGGGAATCAGCTTTCCCAAATTCAAGATTTTACGTCTAATAGTTTAAAAAGGAGTGACTAGCCTATAACGCCTCTTAATTCTCCACAACGCAACTTGGGGTCGATTTTCACCAAACCCATTTTGTAGCCGATCTGTACTCTATGAAAGGAATCCGCTTATCGAATTTCAAGATATATATATATATATATATATATATATATATATATATATATATATATATATATATGGATGTTTGTATATATGACCCCACTTCACACCAACACCGTTCAACCGATCACTATGTTAATTGGCATGGATATGTATTTTTTTGCGGAAAAATGTTTTGTTTAATCCTGTTTGTTGCAGCTTCCCACCAGGTGGAACTAGAGCATATCTACTTCGGCACCATTCAATCAATCGCCAAGTTGCCAACAGGGTCTCCAAAAATGATGACAACTTACCTCTGTCGCCAACATTTCGCTATTATTTCATTGAATCGCCATTATAATGTATGAAACGGCGTTGCTTGTAAATACTACAATTTTAACATAAAATAAAAACAATAGAAAGTATTATTAACGCATTACATATCCTGAAATAAATTATTCACCCTTTTTTAAGACTATCTGGTACTGCCAATGTTAATGTTAGATTGAGCTTTTTTAGGAACTTGATTCTCAAATTCTTGAAAGGAATTTTCTTTTGCCATTTTTTTTTAATATTAGCTTATTCTCCATTTCTTTTAAGACTTTTTTAGTTTTTTCTTTTACTTAGATTTCTCAGGAATTAGCATACATAGCATTTTTCACTTTTAAACTATTGAGGTATTTAGTAGCGTATGCATCATTTTACTCGAACTCTGTATCAATATTTGAAGAGATTTCAGTTCAGATGGATTTCTTTCATCAAATTTGACTATAAAGCAGTGTTTCTCAAACTGTGGGGCGTGTCCCTATTGAGGGGCGTGACAACTCTTCAAGGGGGGGGGGCGAGGATATTGAAAAGTCGAAAACAAAAGATTATTTAAAAAAATTATTAATTTACTGAGAGTAAATAAACAAAATGCATTCTGACATAATAAAAAAAATTAAATACGAATTTACACCTACATATTATACTTATAAATGCATCAGTGCTACACAATGTTTTTTATAATTAATTTAACAATGCTAAGTTAAGAACAAGTTTAACAATTACCAGTGACCCCATAGGGCTCTATCAAATATAAAATCACATAAAAAAATCAACACTTATCGGTTAACACTTTGTACAGCTTATAATAAAAAAATCCATTGACTGCCGATTAAAAGTTACGCGATTCGCGTCCCAATGTCAACCGTTTTCAACGTAGGCACGCGTATGGGATGTATTGAGTGTGAGTGTGTGTAGGGGGAAAATAAAGAAGCAATTAGAGAGAGAGCCTGAAATAAGAGAAAATTCATCATAAACATTGACAAGGTCCTTTTATTGCATTCCAAAGCCTTCGGAATAATTTTGTGGACAGCAGTGCACAGAAAAGGTCTTACTTTGGAAAGACGCATATATAAGTCCCGGGAAATTGACACTTTGGCTGACAGAGACGTTTGTGTTCTCCGGTGGCACTTAAAATATTAAAGTTTGATTCATCATCAAAGTATATTATTGAATTCAATACATTGTTATTGTTTGAGGGGTGTGCGACTAAAATTATGATTGAATATTGGGTCGCGAATATTGAAACTTTGAAAAGCACCATAAATACCATGTAAAAATGTGTCAATACATGAGAATATGGCTTTGATAATATATGATTATACGATATTTTGAAAGGTTTCATTAGTATTTTATATTTTCGCCTGTAAACAGTTCTTTAAAGCATCAGATTTAAATATTTTCTTTAAATATTAGATAAATGGTATTTAAAACAACAAAAAATCTGCTTTTATGTTTCTGAACATGAAATTTATGTATGTAACAAGCAACATGCAACGAAAAAAAGCATTGCATTTTGAGATATTTATATACATTTTACTATTGAACTCCAAGCTTAACAATTTGTATAAATACACGTTATATATGAAATATTTAGTAATAATTTCCAGTTCATGCATACAGTAGATTTATGTAAAAAGAGAACATACTATTTAAAAAATATAATATTTAGAAAAGAGTAACTTTTTGTGTAAAATGTTGCCTCTTCAAAAAACCCTGCACTGTAGTCTCGGTTTTTACCATGTGTATTTTTAAATATTATATCTTCTTCTCTTTCTTTCTATATCTTCTTTTCTTTTTTTTTCTAATTTTCTTCGAGCGTCCAGGAAAAGCATAAATTGCTTTCATTAGTCTTTTCCCTATTGATAGTTTCAGGACACTTACTGAATATTCCCCAGGCTCTACTTCCATTTCTTGAAGCATTTTTAATTTCGATACATTATCATCATTAAAGGAAGAAACAGTATCATAAACACCAAGGGAAAGTGTTTCATTCGGTACAAATGTTGTTTTAAGAGCACGTGACCAAATGACATTATGGAAACTTACATTCGGGTTTTGTGTTTTTCCATGCAAACATTTTAGCAACAGATCAGGATAGGAAATCTAGGACGCATTGCTTCTACAAAAGCAAACTGAAGACTGTTTTTATGACTGTAAGACTTACCTGATGCTTCAGCCTTGTAAATCTACACCATGAATTTTCACCGATAGGACAAAAACCATATTGAGGATATTAATCAGCTGATAGCTTATGCAGAAAAATGGCCCAGATAGCTTGCCGCATGTTTTAAACACTGCTGTGATTTCTCCGAATTGCTGATCCATAGTATGGCTGCAAGTTATCTATTTCATGTTCAGTCAAACGATTTTTCCCAGTTAAACATTTACCGTCTGGTAAGATTTGCCCTTTCAATTGAGTTTTCAATCGACGTAATCTTGTTCCCATGTGATTCATTACATGGCCCCAATGCACTCCAATTTTTCAATTGGATATTCATCTCCATAGATGTTTTTCTTTTTTACGGCACCAAATGCCTTACAATCACCATCTCCAAATACGTAATATATCAGGCGTTATGGAAAGATAATGACCTTTAAAAATTTTAGACGCACCTTGGATTTCCATCACTCAACTAGATCCAACAGAATTCCTTTTACAATCCTTTTCATGAAAAGGTAAGTTTTTACAAGTACAATATTTTGAAAGAATATCAACATCTATCACCTTGCCTGTAACAGTGCTGATCACAGTAACTACACCATTCAATGATGTGTAACCACCCTTCTGCAATGTCCCATCTACAACTACCGCAATATTTTTATTACCTTCATTTTCACAAAGAGATTCCTTAGCAGCGTTTAGAATCGAGTCATCGTAAACAAATTTAGCAGCACTTAAAATCCGCTTACCGTAGGGAGAAAACCTTGTAGGTGGTTGCGGAAGATTCATTATGCCGCAGAAAATTCTCCCTGTTTCCCCACCTCTTCCAATTGAATGCATAGCATATACAAACCTGTTATTTATTGTAGCAATTTACGTTCTTTCATGAAAATTTGAAGAATATAATTCTACACGGAAGGACAAGCACAGCATTTCAGGACAAACGTAATAGCCAGTCAATATTTGCCCTTTAAAACTTCCATGACTAAACCACTGTTGCACATTTTACAGTGAACTTCATTTTTGAAAACAAATGCAAGAATATTCAAATTCGTGATTGCATTAATAATATATATATGCCTTCGCTTTCATCAAAAGAAGAAAAACTCTCATTTAAATTGGGAATTTTCTTTTCTTTTGCACATGACTCCTTTGAGTCATGTGCATGTCCAGCTTGAACATTTACTTTACTTTCAGTGGTACTTACTTTACTATTAATATTATTCCTAAGTTTATAATACTTACCTTTGCATTCCTTGAAAACCTTTTTAGTTCTAGGCATTTCGCGCATAAAATATTTCAAAATTTTTAAATTTCAGAAATTTTAAATATTGATAAATTATAACAGCTAAGTCAAAACGTGTGGGAGAGTGCCAAAAATAGATAAACAACCCTAACAGTTACATTTATAGTTATTATACAGTTAATTTCATGGAAATAAATAAAATCGATGATCGCTTTGAAAGAGCATCCCAGTTTTAAAAGGCCAATGTTTACATTTCTATCTGTCAAAGGGGGCGTGGAAAATCAGTTGATCATTTTTTAGAAAACATTTTAAAATACTTCTAATTCATAAATCGACGAGTATGTTATATCATTGGAAAGAGCTTGATTTGGAGACTTTACAAATTTCAAAAACTCAAAATCGATTTCCCGAAGGTGTTTACCCTACTGACTGGTCTTAAGCGTTCATTGCACAAAACTTTAAAAAATGTGTTTCTTTTGTTGAGCAGCTTAGGAAAATAATTTAAAAATCAACCTAAAAGAAAGTTACGGGGTGTTATAAATAAAACAAAATTCTTTTTATCAGCTATTAGAGCTACATACATAAAATTTAACAAATATGGGATTTGTTCAGCTGATATATGAAAAAACCTTTTTCTTTGTTTAATTTGCAAATCCCGTTAAATTAAGTCATTAAAAACTTCTTTAACCTTCAATCTTTATTGTTTAATTTTTCAGTTCAACCGTGCGAAGAACGGGTAAACCAGCTAGTCTAATTATAAAAGTATTACAAATACTAATTTCAAAATAAATGATGTACTTCACTATACTAGTTTAAACTTTTAATGAGAAGAATGATGCTGCATTAATTTTACAAGTGATGATATATCAAATTTAAGATTTGAAACCTGCGGTCTCAATTCTTGTTCTAAGATTTCCAGAACGGTTTCTGTAATTTTTAAGATAAAAAGTGCATCTGAAAATGTTCTTTCACATAAATAAGCAGTTTAAAAAGACATCAAAAACGGATCTAAATACATGTTTTAGGAGAGTTTTTACATTAGAGACACTTGAGTAATCTGGTCTAGAATGATGCATTTTCCAATTTTACTAGGAGGCCTTTCAGAGTATGTAAAAGCAAGAAATTTCATCATTAAATGAGTGACCTTCGCATACCATAGTTTAAGAACCGCTGAAGTAGACAGTGAAATAAAAAAAAAATGATAAACTAATAAGAATTAAATTTTCATCAAACAGTCTTAAATATTTTGGAGGAAAATTGACCCTTATCTTTTTCAAATACGTCTACCAAACAGAGAAAACTGCTCATCTTATAAATCTTTAACCCTTTCGTTTTAAATATTAAGTCTCTTTAAAAGTCTACTATAAGCAAACAGAAATTTTATAAATTTTTCAGAGAGTCGGAATGTTTTCCTGGAATCTATTTGATCTCCAGACACAGGGGAGTGAAAAACGACTTTTTTCAAGAGAGAATCTCTGATCAGAAATAAAACCTGAATGTAGGGTCTCTCAGAACCTTCCGTATACAAAACTCTTGCAAATTTCTTTTTAGACTTTGTGCAAATGTGGAATACTTTCTGTCACAAGTCATTTATAACTTCTGTATATTTTACCTCTGAAATCTATCAAAAGTTTTGTTAGGTTAAAAACCTACCAAGGTTTTCTAGGTCAATGTTCGTATATTTTTATTTGCAATATCCCAGCTAGATACCACATGCATATGGAGCAATAAATATTGCCAATTTTTTTGTTTCATTTTCTGATTACTTGTTGGTAATTTGGCACTTTATGTCGCGAATATAAATGAAACTATTATTATTATTGATTTGGCTTTTAGCTACAAAGAATGAACAAATGAATATGTAATTTTGAACTTAAAACATAAAATTTCCCTAAAACTATTTTTTTTTGTCAAAACAAGCTATTTTCCTTTGAAAAAAAATCGAGGGAATTATTTGTTCAACTTTAAAGGAATTAAGTTTACGTTAAAATGTATATTGTTCATTTATTGTATGTGTTGAACCTTAAAATAAAATCTTTAAAATATTTTTATCAATAAAATGCATGTTTATTATTTATAGGAAATATATTCAACTACAAATTTCAAAGTATGATAAAGTTGCCTCTTGAAATGTATTTCCAAATTAGCAAGCTATTTCCCATGCACCATCCATTGGTGCTTGGGTAAGCGAAGTTCTGGAAACATTCTCCTAGAAAATACTTTTAATCAATGATTAGTTCAGTTTGACAAAGAATGCTATCCATATCATGTAAAAAAGGCTCATACCATGGGATGGGCTCACGCGTCTTTTCTTTAACATGCCCTTTGCGTTCTTTGGGGCCAGAAATAATGACAACTATTTTCCAACCAAATCCAAGAAGTGAAGCGTGAAAGAAAGATGCAAATTAGGAAGCTTTTAAATATCAGAAGTTAGAGTAAGCGGGATGGCAATTTAGAGGAATGTAAACATAATCCGGGGGTTCAAACGTGAAGAAGTCTTTTGGAAAACGTCACGTGGCGACAAGTAGAAGTTATACGTGATAGAGATACATTGAGTCAAGGTGCATACCATTACACTCGAGCATTTACACGCCTTCATCAGAGATTGTAGTGATCCATTCTTCAGACTACAGAAAGGTAGGATTGACTATTTAATATTAGGATCAGTGATGGTATTTTAATTGAGTTTAGGTTAGTCAGTAATTGATAGTGATCCGGGTTAGGTGAATTCAGTATTATATAAATTGTGTGTTTTGCCACCGTAGATTCTACCACATATATTATTATAATCTAAATTGTAAAACGCTTAAGTTAAAAATCTTAATAAAGATATATTAAGTTTATGTATGCTTCTAGTTCTTCCGTTAATCCTACACATCTAGCTCACGCTGATAACCAAATAAATGTTCATCCGAGGGTGGGAATATTACAACCATTATAAAAACACCCTCACAATGCCTTTTACAAAACATTGATAGATGGCATTGACAGTTTTGCCTCATACTTGAACTCTATGAATGAAATTGTGACTCATCTGAACGAGCATCATATTTTCATTCATTTAGCGACCGACCGATATGTTCACTTGTGACGCTGAGGTGCTGCAGTTAAAGTGTTGTTACTAAAGGCACTTTATTTGGTATTCCGCTACCATATCCCACCAAGACCAATTTTTACTACAATATCTTCTTACACATGTCTTTCTCACGTTTCACATTGACAATATTTGATGCAGAAATGATTGACTGGAATTGCTGCGATGGAATTTAATGCTAGAAGTTATACATTGTACTTGCTAAAGTTATATATCACTCTAGTAATTAATGTTCGGCAAAAGCTATAGTCGTAAAAGTGGTCTATGTTTACACTTAACTGGTCATGCACTACTGAAAAAAACTACTTATATTGCCACCTGGGGGACAAATTTGGAGTTGGAATTCTTTTGTCAAAAATAGTATGAGGTATATGAAAACCTCAAATCCTATGTTTTTCAGCACCATCGATTTGATACAAAAAGCATCTTGCGCAAAACATTTATACAATTGAATGCACAGAGCACACACGGGTTTGATAGCTTTAAATAAAACTGCACTTTCCAAGAGTGGGTCTCATCTATCTATCATGCTGAAAATTATATCTTTTAGTAACAAAATGCACATCTGGGCACAGGTATGCATTTCCCGCTGTTTTTTTAACATGGCAACGTGACATGCTGGAAAAAGTATCCTTAATTCAGTTTCGAAGTTCCTGCATTATTAATGGTGGGGTTCCATACACTTTTTGTATCATGTCTACCCAAGGAAAAAAGTCGAATGGATTCAAATCAGGTGACCATGTAGGTAATACAAAGCAAACACCATTCTCGATGATTTGTTGCTGAAATATATCTCAAACGTACTGTATGACATGTGATACATTCTGAAGTAGGGTACCATTGTTTTGGAACCGTCCATTCTAGAGGTCAATCAACCAGTAAATCCTCTTGAAAATCTAATAGTAGATCCATCTGTAACGACAAGTATCAGGATTCAATTAACGTGCCCTTGTAAAATACCTGTACATTCAGCCTATTTTTGAATATTACTCAGCATATATTTATCGACCACCTAACTTGATGTCAAACTTCGACAGCACGTCTAGGATTCTTAAGTCACCATAAATAGATATTCTGCATATTGTGCATAGTATTACGAGCAAAGGATGACTCATCCATCTATATGATGTCGACAAAATGGTTGGTTGGATTTCTGAGTGATTCATAATGAAGTGGCGCAATCAAAGTTGCCGACCCGTGCTGGATACTGTAGAATGAGCGAGGCTTAATGCCCTAATAATTTCTGAAACGGAATGCAAAATGCATCTAACTCCATGGAGCATTTTACATTCAAAGTGTGTTAAAACCCATAATATGTCCATACTCAAGTCAAATGATATTGACATGGTCCAGTTGAGTACAAATAGAAACTATATTTTGCATGGCATATTTATATGTTATCTACTACCATCTGGACATTTGAAAGTTGTTATTCTATAGCTTTTGTCGATTTAGTAAAAGTTTGTCGATCGGGTTTTATTTGTCTCTCTCTCCCTTCTCCCTAAATATATCCTCATCACCATCATATCTGGCAAGACAGTCTCTCGTGGGGCAATGCCTTACTTTGAAGATTCCTCCATAATGAACCCTTGCTTACTTTGTTCCCCATGATTGCTTGATTATAACCCCAAAGTCTGATACCACTGCGTCTGCCCATTTCAGCATTGGTCTTCCATGCTTCCGAATCCTAGTGACTTAGAACTGCAGTATCTTTGGGACAACATTTATCACCTGGTATTCGAATTATATGGTCCATCCAATTCATTCTACTTATTTTTATGTATTTAATGATGCCAGGTTGCATAAAAACTCTACATAATTCAAAATTGTATTTTCTTATCCAGCTATCGTTTTCGTTTACACCTTCAAGTATACTTTTCCAAGTATTTTTCTCTCAAAAGATACTATTCGATTTTGTTCCAGTTTTGTTTTTGTCCAAATCTCATATGCATGTGACAGAACTGGGTTAATAAGAGTTTTGTAAATTAAAAATTTCGTGTTCCTTGAAAGAAATTTAGATTTTAAGAACATCCTCAGTCCACGAAAAGCCTTATTTCTCTAAATATATCTACAATAGGACCTCTATATAACGAAGTCGCTAAATTCCGAAAAAAAAACTCATTATGTGAAAAATTCGTTATATCAGTGATTCTCAAACTTTCAATATACGCGACCCACTATTTAACCATCATTTTCATCACGTCCCCCTCCATACAATAACAATATATTGAATTCAATAATGCTATACTTTGACACTAAAGCTACAATACGACTTTAACCTTTTATGTGCCACCGACGCATATAAACATCTCGCTCAGCCAAATCATCAATTTTCTGGACGTATATGTAAGTATTTCCAAAATACGATCTTTTTTGTACAGTGCTATTCATAAAATTATTCTGAGGTCTGTGGAATGCAATTAAGGGTCTTGACTGTGTTTCCGAATGATTTATTTATTTCAGAGGATTTGCTTATTTATTTCTTTTCTCCTCCTCCTCCCCCTAAAAAAACACATCAAAATAGGCTCGTCTACGTGGTAAACGGTGGCAAATGGGGAGCGAATCACGTAACTTTTAATCGGCAGTTAAGGAATTAATTATAAACCGTGCAAGAGTTATCAAGCTATGTGTTAATACAAGCCCATGGGGTCAGTGATAGATATCAATCTTGTTCTCCACTTACTACTGTTAAGTTAATTATGAAACACATTGCGCAGTAGTGATACATTTATAAGTGTATTACATCAGTGTAAATGTGTATGTTTTTTTCATTATGCCATAATATATTTTGCTTTGTTTTATTTCAGTAAATTAACAATTTTTTTAAATAACATTTTGTTTTCGACTTTTCAATATGCTCGCGCCCTCATTGTAGAGTTATCACGCCCCCCCCCCAAGGCGGCGTGCGCCACAGTTTGAGAAACGCTGCGTTATACATAGATTCATCTTTCAATATACTTTATGAAACACATAAAACAAATTTTAATTTCATAAACAGTATAAAGTATTATAAAAGGTAATTATTCCCACCTTTTTGTAAATTAATATCTATTTTATATATCTTACTCATAAAATAAAGAAAGAAAACTGCAAGGAAAGCAAGAAAAAGAATGTTGAGAAATACAATGTTTTTTCAGCATTAAGAAAATAATTGTAACATAAAATTAATGAATTTTAAGGACATTTTATAATTTAAAGCCTACAAGTAATTTTAAATATACATTTTTTTTTTATAATTTGTAACTTTAAGCATATATTAGCAGATGTATCCTTTAATAACTGGTAAAGTCTATTAATTTTGTTTGAATTATCTGTTTGAAAGAAAGTTTTCTCTCATAATACGCCTCGCATCTTTGCATAATCCAAGCACCTCTTCAGGCGAATTTCCTTCACACTGTAATCTACTTTAAATCATTTCAAGCAATTTTATCACTTCATTATACGAATATCCAGAAATACTTAAGAAATAGGGAGAAAATAAATTGAATCACAAGAAAAATAGTTCGTTATATAGAAAATGCGCTTCGCTAAGGGGAGGTTATTTTATGAAGAAAATTATGAAATGTTCTTGGTTCCAGAAAAAAAGTTCGCTATATAGAAGTTTATAATATGGAGGTTCGACTGTATTAATAAAAAAACCTGTGAAGTCAAAACTATTTATATATAGGAAGTTTTAACAATGCAATTATATTTCATGAATATCAAAGTACATTTCTTGTATATTGTATATAGTGTTGGGCCTAGTGAATTATAACGTATGGAAATATAATTCTAAAATGCTTTTAAAAAGGATATACAGTCGGACCTCTATATAACGAAGTCGCTAAATACCGAAAAAAGTTTGTTATATGAAAAATTCGTTATATAGAGGTTCATCTTTTAATATACTTTATAAGCGACATAAAACAAATGTTAAATTCATAAATACTATATATTAAAAAGTAATTATTCACACCTTTTTTTAAATCGATATATGTTTATTTCCTTTATCTTACCCATCAAAAAAGAAAGAAAGAAAGAAAAACAAGAAAAAATAATGTCTAAGAATTCACTGTATTTTCAAAAGTAAGAAATAATTTTATACTAAAATTAATGAATTTTAAGGACATTTTATAAGTTAAAATATACAAGTAATATTAAATATACAGTATTTTATAATTAGAACATGGGGGCAGAGGACAACTCCACTGAGGTTGAAAGAGAATATCGAAGATGTTTCTAGTGAACTGGGCAATGGGGGGGGAGATTAGTTTGCCCTTCTTGGATGAAACTTCCAGAACTCTATTGCTTTCCGCGAGTTAGGATCTAATAAAACGAGTTCAAGATTTATGACTGCCTTAAAATGTGTTTAAGAGAGAATAACTCGAAATTTTTTCAGAAATACTTTTAAAATAGAACAAGAAATGAAGCAGAAAAGAAAAAGTTCGTTATAGAGAAAATAAACTTCGCTGTTGAGAGATTATTTTACGAAGAAAATCGTGAAATGTTCAAGTTTCCAGGAAAGAGTTTGCTATATAGAAATTTCGCAATATAGAGGTTCAACTGTTATTAAACAATATTTCATTTTTAACGTATTCGCACAGAACTTAGGTTTTATGTTAATTCGGACATTGAAAAAGAAATGTGTGTAATTTCTTTTCTATTCATTATTTTGAGTATTATACATTTAAATAACTGAATTTTATACTCATGAACTTTAAACACAAATGTAAAAGGAGAAAGGAAATTTCTACGCTATGTCGTTTATAACTGCATTATCTGAGTTTCATTCAAATAAAGTAAATGAAAAAAATATTTTATTCAGATTTCAATTTCATACAGATAGATAGACGCACAATAGATATAAGATAGAAATATAATAGGAAGAGAGAAAGAAACAATTTCTTTTTTCTATCTCTTATTTTAGAAATCCGAAATCTTATCAGATTCTTATTTTAAAGACCACTGTAATTCTTCCAGATCGCTTTTCACTTTAGTATTATTGGAAGGAACGAAATAGCGTCAGATTTATTTTTTCGGGCTCAATCCTAAGGTTTTAAATTGAAATTCTCTGAAGATGGTATTCTCTTAAGAAAGTCTGATGGTTTTAAGTTAAAGTATGCGGGTACATAAAAATTTTGGATTGGTTGGTTTTAGTAAGAAGGTTATGTATTCAGGAAAATTTCTACGCTTGATATAACTCAAATGACATAATTATAAATTTATTTTTTTCATCTCTTGAAAGAAAATAGAACTGAGTTTTTATAAAAATAAATGTTTTAAATAAACTTCTCTTTCAGTTTATGTTTATTCTCGGTAATTTTCCGTTTCGCAAACGCAAATCTCGCCAAGCTGGCATTATTGGCTACAACACTCAATATACAATTAAAAAAAATAATAAATATCTGTTCTCATTGGTTTTCCATTCATTTTTTATGTGGTATAAAAATACGTTACTGATGAGAAAAGACAGCTACTCGTTATGAAAAATGTGGCGGTAAAAGGTTGCCAGCAAGTATATTCCGTCTGACGTCGGTTACATACTTTTTGGTGACTTCATCGCCCCGGCTAAACATAAAAGTGCCGTTTATTCTTTTACTATACAAATCTTTCAAATAAGGAAATATATGTGATTACACATTTATCTATATATAAATGAATTTCTTAACTACTTAATTCCGTACTTAACTTACTACTTAACTTTCTAACTACTTAATTTCTATACGAGTTTTACACGCTTTAAAACAACACAAAGTAGAAACTGGTTATTCTTTATAACATATTTTAGAATATTGAAATAATTGTTAGATTAGGCAAGAATTTAAAAAATGGTCAGAAACAACGTCATGGTAATTTGTGATGGCTTTATCCGCGATCTTTCTACTAATACTCCTCTTGGGGAAGTTTTGGTCTTTAAAAATTATTTTGTTAGAAAGCTTCCTCCCGAAGAAGAAAACATGAGCATGCAAATTAAGTAAAGATCATGCAAATTATTCAGGTTAGAAGGAGAGAGATAGGGCAGACTGCTATATTTGTGGACTGCTCGATAGTGGAACATTGATTAATAAATATGAAGTGAGACGCAGATATTGTATAATTGTAATTGTTATATGCAAGTTGACGATCGGTCACTTACGTTTTAAGCTAGATTGGGTAGCTAAGAAGCCAGAGAGATTGAATTAACGTAAGTGTTCTAAGTAATTAAAGTCTTCTCATATCTCGCACACCTCATTAATTGTTTTTCATACTTAATAATTGGGTGCATCTTTTAACTTTGGTTGAGTGAATTTGTGTTGTAGTTAGTACTGGGAATAATTTGAGTGATTTTAGATATGGCTAATCTTCTTTCCATTTCCCCCACACCTTTAGGGGCAGAGGCAACACCTTTACAAGTCAAAATAATTGTTTCATTGCCTCTTTGATGAGAGATGCATTGTCAACATAAATATGCTACACAAACAAATATATTAAACCATTTCTAACTTAACTAATGTAAAACTAGTTTCAAAGCTTAAATCTATCAGGTTTTTAAACCTTGTTTAAATAGACTATCCTTGAAATTATTTACAAAAAGGCCAAGGACTTTAAGGCAGAAAACTCTACCAAACCACAACAAATATAACTACATGTTTCTTAAATAAACTTTAAGTTCTTATAGCTCCTATATTAGGAAGTCATATCAAAGTAAATTAATGTTATTAATTTAAATGTGACGGAATATTGGTATTAATGTAAAATTTTGAAACAAATATTAATAAAGCTATATTAGTAATGTTTAAAAATAAACATAGTATTTTTTATAAATAAAATGAAATTGTAAATTAGAATATTAAAGGAAAAGTGCTCTGGAAAGTTCATCTAAAGGAGGGTAAAATTCTTTAACACACATTTCCATACACTCTTTACAAAAACTCATCCAATCCATGGCTGTTTTCTTCGAAACATTAAGTTCGAAAGAAATAAAGACCTGGTTCGATCTTCGCACCCACATATTCGTCAACATCAGATTCTCAAGCATACTCTTCTTACTTTCTTCGAACCAGCTATTCTTCTTTACAGATCTTTTTATACGATGTGCATCATTTCTTTTCTTTTGTCATTCCTAAATACATCCATCACTCGAAAACATTTTTAATAAAACGCCCAGAGCTCTTGCAAACGGAAAATTTAGTATTTGCAGTAATCGTTCCTTTTTCCAAGCACCACTGTTGGAAAAATGAATTTTTGATTTCAATTTCTAAAAAGTAAGAAAAAAGGTATCACTTACCTTATACTTCGTTTTTGAATTCCCGGGATACATATAAGCTTGACCTAAATTCAACTCTATTATATCATAAATACTCTTGCTCATAAGAATGAGAGTCCTTTGTGTATGTTCCAAAATGATTTATTTAAGGAAAATAATATAGTGATACATTACGCGTTCAAATATATATATGCAAAGACTCAACACTACTACTAAATAATAATACAAACAAAAAAACACAAAAAGGAAGGGTTACGCTCACAGCGCCATTCAATTTGAGCTACAAATTATCTGATTCTTTGCGTGACACTCTCCACATTGAGTTTTGGATTTTTAGAGAGGAAATTCAACAATAATAAATTAGTCCTCTTTTTGAGGTTTCAAGAGTTTTTTGTAACGAGATCGTCGAAGTTCCGACTTTTGAAGTTCAACGTCAGAAGTCAAGTCATCTGGCAATTTAAGCGTCTCAAATCTCGCCTCCATTCCAGCTGCACCATCAGGAACACTGGAACAGGGCTGCATCGAAGATGTTGCCACCTTCTGGTGTTTAATCAGTTTGGGGTCTGCATTAATAGGTAAATGACATCCGTCATTAGCATCTGAAAATAAAGGAGAGTTAGTAGGGTGCACAGATGATTTATTTTTCTCCGTCACCTCTAGGGGATACAACTTTCACACTGGACACAGAAAAGAGCCACACACACATACCTAGTTTTTACTTGGGCTACTCTTGCCTTCTTGTCAATGTCAGGGTAGAGTTTTAAAATTTTACCTTGATTCCAGTTTAATCTTTTGGTGTGGTCATCTCCCACCCAAACACAATAACACCTTCCCTTTAAGTATTTACCTCCTTTATATTACTTATCTCTCTCAATTAACCTAAATATTCTACTCGAAAACGTTTCCAAAGATCCTTATATATTATATTTCGGCACACGTTATCTTTTATTGAATTTGTTTTCATCTATTGGATCTCTGATACACCAACTGCTCTAATGTCTTGCAAAAACATTGCTGGAGTTAGA
The DNA here is from genome assembly GCA_019973935.1 of Trichonephila clavipes. Taxonomy (NCBI): domain Eukaryota; kingdom Metazoa; phylum Arthropoda; class Arachnida; order Araneae; family Nephilidae; genus Trichonephila; species Trichonephila clavipes. The sequence goes on along the minus strand of BMAU01004870.1, from coordinate 633,492 downwards.
GGTTCCAATCTTCGACGTCATCTGTAAAATAAGTTAATGGTCTTGAGTTAATTAAACTTTCAGAGAATCGCAAAGAACCGTATACATTTCTTTTTGGTTCAAGAAAGATTTTCCAAGTGTTTTTCTTAAGACCAGTCAGTAGACTAAAAATCTTCAGATTATCAATTTTAAGATTTTGAAATTTCTTAAATCTCTAACTTATGACCTTTCCAGTGATTTAAAATGTTTGCTATTTAATGAATTAGAAGCATGTATAAATGACGTTTAAAAATAATCAGCTTTTGTGCCCCACCCTTTTTGACAGATTGAGTGTAAATAATTGCTTTTTTAAAACTGAGAAGAAGTTACAAGGCCTCCACATTTTTTTCTTTTAATACATGAACTTCCATCTTTGGTCAACATAAAAGGTGTAACTTTTCATCACGACAACTCTGGACTCGTACACCAGAAAAGAAACGCTTCATAAAAAATTTCAAAATTGGGTTGGGATACTTTACCTCTGACAGCATATACTCCTGATATTTCCCAATGTGACTATCATCTGTTCAGTTCACTGCCAAATTTTCTTGATGGAAGTAAATATATAAATTATAAGGGTGTTCAAATGGCAGTGGAAGAATACTTTGTCTCCAAAACAAAATACTTCTTTTCCAGGGGATGTAGATAAACAGGCAAAACGCTGGTAGAAAGTTGTAACTAACTAAATAAATTATGTTTGAGATTAAATTTTAAATAAAAAGAGCAACGATTAGGAATAAAAGAGGGGGATTAAAGATTAACTTTTATTTTTTCTTCAGAAAAAAACCCGGCAGAACTTTTACTTACACCCAATAGTTTGCCCACTGAAATAAAATTGAATACAAAATGCATTCACCATGTTAGTTAAAAACATTTCTCACTGTCCACAAACAGATATAACGAATTCAATTGTAAAGAGGACATCTCAATGAGACTTCTCTCTCAACTCTCCTGTATTCTTTAGTTCATCATATGCTAAGGCAGTGCTCCTCAAAATTTCAATATTCGCGACCCAATCTTCAATCATAATTTTCATCACGCTCCCGTCCCTCCATACAATAACAATGCATTGAATTTAATAATACTATACTTTGATGCTTGAGCTAAGAAATACGTTTACCTCCTAAGGGCTCCATCGTATGAAAATGTCTCACTCAGCCAACGTCCTAATTGCCCCGGAAGTATATATACTTCTTTTCGAAGTACGGTCTTGTCTATGCAATGCTACCCATTAAATTATTCTGAAAGCTTTGGAATTATATAAAAGGATCTAGACAGTGTTTGCAAAGAATTTATTTATTTCAGAGGATTTGCATATTCATTCCTTTTCTCCCCCCCTCCCTCCATCTAAATTACATATGCGTGCCTACTTGGAAAGCGGTAGCATTGTGGAGAGTTTAAATGTGCATTTTTTTCTTTATTATGCCAGAATGTATACTGCCTGTTTATGTTTAGTAATTAATAACTTTTAAAAATAGTTTTTGTTCATGATCTCAAAGGGGGGGTTGACCATCGTTCACAAAACGCTAGGATAGGGATATATCAAGAAATAATATTTTATCAAGAGTAGGAAATAAATGAATTTCCTGCACAAGAAAAACGAGTGACATTCGTTGATACAAACGACTAATGTAGCTCCAGGATCTTGCAACATTAATTCCTGAAACAGCCGGGGGTGCTTTAGAGGAAGATAAATCTTCAGAACACCCTTATCACACTATTTGTGGACGTATTTGACTACCTCATGATGACGAAAGTTCTCAGAATAGAAATATACACTGCTGGACAATTGCTAAGGACGGATCACAAATTGCTATGTAGCATAACATTAAGCGAGGCATGAGGCCTAGTAGGATAAAATATAGTTGCCACACTGTTCAGACATTAGAATAAAGAATATTTATTGTTCTGGAAAGTACAAAAGCTGTGAAACATCTGAAAGAAAAAAAAAATGTTCATTTGATCTGCGTACGGAGAAGTGGAACAATGCATCTAAAAGTCAGCAACACCTTAAAGAAAGGTATCAGTACGGGATATATCCACCGTGGAGTGTGATCCAACATTCCACACGTTGTACCATACTTTGCACAACATTATCCAGCAGCTGTTGAGACAATTTATCCCATTCCTCTGTGAGGGCACAGATGAGGGTGTTCTTGTTTGTCGGAGGATAGTTTCGCCCAGCAACTTGCCTCCCCAAAGCATCCCACACATTTTCAATGGGGTTTAGATCGGGAGAACGCGCTGGCCATACGAGATGTTGAATACCCTCGCTGTCTAGACAATCCTGAACAGCGAGTGTTCGATGACATGTTGAGTTGTCGTCCATAAAAACAAATTTATCACCGACAGCACCACGGAAAAGACGAACATCAGGAAGTAGAACTTCATCAATGTACCGTTGGCCCGTCATAGTCCCATTCGCAACCACATGTGGGCGCGTGTGGCCATTGATCATGATGCCGGCCCACACCATGATACTGCATGTCGGATATCGGTCCTTTTCCTGGATATTTTCTGGACCACTCTCGCGCCAGATCCGTTGGCTTCTACAATCCGATGACAGACTGAACCTACTCTCATCTGAGAATAGTACGCATTCCCCAGTCATGTTCAGTCCAATTGTGATGCTCACGACACCATTGCAAATGGGCAGTACGGTGCTGTCTGGTCAATGGGACACACACAACAGGTCTGCGTGCGTCTAGTCCTCCTCCCCTCAAACGTCTGGCAACAGTGTTTCGGGAGATATGCTTTCCTGAGGCAGCAAGAAACTGATTTGCCACCTGCTGAGCTGTGGTGCGCCTGTTCCTTTTGCTGATAGGACGATATATCTGTCTTCTGCAGGCGTCGTACTTCTAACACGACCTCCCCGTGCCGTCTACTACACATTCCAGTAGTTTTAAATGACTTCCACAGCCGTGAAACAACGCTGTGAGCGATGTCGAACTCCCTGGCAACATCTGTTATTTTTCGTCCTTCTTCGATCTTTCCAATAATTCGGCCACGCATAAAATCATCTATGTGATGCCGGGAAGACATGCCAAAAATTTTAAGTTCGTCTATTAAATCTTTCTTGTAAAACTTTGACTTGAAACGACAACTGTCCACACGCGTCAAAACCTTTAAAGCTGTTATGAACGCTATCACGTGATGAATAGACGTGGAAAAAAATTTGCATACTCATACTTCTTCTTACTAATATCCCGCACTTATTCTAATTTTCCACATTTTACTTCCTTTCATTTTGTTGTTGCTATGGATGATAGTGTTATCCGTCCTTAGCAATTGTCCAGCAGTGTATTTCTTCCGCATCTACTACTTTTATCCGAATAAAATGTTTGGGGAAAAAAGTGCTTTATAACAGTGAGTTACAATAGAAGAGTAAATATCGTGGTTGAAAGTAATCCTTTACTTCTCACCACAGTTCGTAATTAATGATTTATTAAAATTTATCTCATAAATAGAATGTTTTATGCTTCGTTCAAGGCTAAAACATGGTCTGTTACTACTGAAAAATGAAGGATTTGTACATTTGTAAGCTCTGTAGTGTCGTGACTCCTTAAAATTACTTTATTACTTGGTATCGAGAAGGAACGCATACAACTATTAGACGAAATATATTTTATTTATAAATTAATTTAAAAAAATAAATTAATTATTAATTGTTCTGGATTTTCCAACCTTTCACTAGATAAAAGATAAAATTATATTTAATGTTTGCAGGTCTTGAAATGATCGTTTCCCGGGTGCAGCTGTCCCCTTAACACCTTTCGCTGATATCACCCCCAATCAAAATCTGGAGTGGCTGCTCCACAAACTCCGGCACTCCGTCTTTAAGAGGTCATCATGGCTCCTTTCTCTTGGTACTTGGGGTGCGGCTGCCCCGGCAACCTCAATCAAATGAGTTCACAGGAAAAGAAAAAACGCTGATGTCCCTGATCCTCATCACCTCTCGAACTGTCCCTTTAAACTACCTGGGAGGGATTCTTTCACACCCCCAAATATCTCTGATTGGCGAGCGTAGTGAATCTGCACGCGGCACTCCTCGCTTCTTCCGAACTCTATTGGTTCTTTGAGACAGTAGACCAGAGTGAATTAGATTAACCCAATTGATGTACCTTGTGCTCCATATGGAGGGGCTATCAATCAACCTATCACTTTGACATTGAGGATACCCTCCATGGAATGTATTTTTCTCAACAGGCCGAAATTCCTCTTCATTCAAATAATTCGCGATCCAGATGTGCGAAGGAATCAAACTATAGAAACTGTTCACATGAGTTTCCTTTCTATAATTCATTGATACTAAAATCGTCTGGGCGTCGGAGAAGGCAGAAGTGTGGTATTAAAAAAGCAGTTTTCAGAATTGGTTCAAAACTTCTTAGCCCCCAGGCATGAGTAAAGAATATCCAGTCTCTTTTGGAAGATTACAATGTACCATCTGTGTATTCTGTCCCCCCATACATCAAACCTGTCAAGTATTGTCGGGAAGTGTTCCTCTATTGAGCAGACGCTGCAGCTCAATTCTGCGAAAATTGCAAACATGTTTTGATTGATAAAATTAGCACATTGTTTATATTTTAAAATTTTAAAGTTTAAGAAATTCTTCATATAAATACCAGCTTTCTCCCATCCGAGAATCTTTTTTTTATTGCTTAAAAAACGATGCATGTGTTTCAGTTCTTATTTTACATCAGAAATTAGTCAATTACATATCCTTATATTGAATGTATTTGTCTGATTTTGTTAATTATTTCACCTGATAGAGAGTAACATAAGATTGAGGCCCATAAAATGCATCGTAGCAAGGCTTCTACGATGGTCACGGGGTCACCCTTTTGAGTACAATGCACGTTACAGTACGATTTGGTTTCGTTGCACCCCTATTTTGAGATAAAAGCTTTGAGGCTGCTCCGGGGGTCTCCTTTCCCTTAGATAATGACAGGGTTTCTTAACCTTATACCCCGTCTGACTACATTTGATAAACAGAAAATTGCTGGTGGGTGCAGTTTAAGAAATATAACACAATTTTTAATATTTCTTTCTTTTCTCTTTCTATCTTTTTTTTATTTGGAATCATAAAAAATATCCTGTTTTAAAAAGGTAACAAAAAAATCCAAAATAGTTACATTGAATGTGATGTTTGGCAATGCATTTTATTCATTAATTCAGTGTTTCTCAAACTGTGAGGCGCACCTCCCTGGGGGAGCGCGATAACCCTTAAGAGGACTCGGCACCTTTTTTCAATTTTTTTTATTTAAGGGTTTTAAAATATTTTTTTTGCATATTATTAACAGTTACTACTAAACTAAGAAATTTTACCATGAAAAAAATTCCTAAATTTAAAAAAAACTTATAATTTAATTTTTTTAAAAAATTTTTACCGATTTTCAAAATTTTTCTTCTTTTACAATTATTATTATTTTGACACCAAAATTTTTTTTGGATTTATTAGACTATGAGTAATAACTTTAGGGATCGATTTTGCAACAAACAAATTAGTTTTGTAAAAAAAAATTAAAATGTAAACATTAATTGAAAAAAAGCTAAAAAAACATGACTTCTGCTACATTTTCTTTTATAAAATTTTTTCTATTCAAAATATTGGAAAATGGATCCTTAATTTAATTAAGCACATTATAATAAAGATACACACCAAAATTCAAGTTGTTTGATAAATATCTGTAGAAGTTTTGTACTTTTAAAGACCATGATTTCATGAAAAAACTCGAACTGAGAGAAAATGCATTTTTAAGAATACCAATCAGCAAATATATATCAAAACAATGTCTAAATTTTGTAATAATTTTTCAATATGTTGTATAAATATATACCTTTGAAATAAAACATAATACAATTCAATTTCAAAACATTAAACAAAAATATAAGCTTTTTTTAAAGTGCCTGTCTGTGAGCCCAAATTACGAAAAATAGGAAATATCATTGTGACTTATTTTTGCAAGAAACATGTATAAAATATATTAAAAAATAAACCAAATACATGAAATAAATGTAATAAAAGTACATGAAATGTACAATAGAAAATTTAAAAGCTTTTATAAAATTAATTTGCTACTTAAATCAATATCTAATATAAAATAAAGTAAAACAAATTTATGCTAAAATGTATTATTTTTCAAAACAGGTTTTGTTTTAAAATTGGCCTGCGCCATAAGTCATTCCTTCTGTCCCCTAGCTAATAACTCTTTTTATGTATTGTTTTTAATAAGCTTAAGAGCCAGCTTATTACTGGCATTTTGACGACGTTTTCTAAACTTTTGTTTTCGACAATCTAAGATAGTAGCAAGTTGTTTCGTTGAACCTCCAGTAGCTACACCTAATGCTTTCTGTGTTTCTACAATAGTGCGTACTGTACCCTTATTGTATTCGCAGACAGCTTCTGTTACTGCCCGCTTAACACGTCTTTTGTTTACGAAAATTTCTTTCGGACACTTTGCCCAAATCATGCTATGCTGCAAACTTTCGTTTGCATTTTTTATTCCACATCGAATGCATCTTTCTAACAATTCATTAGATGCAAGTCTTTGATAAATCGGTAGAATTTTTGGAAGAAACTTTTCATTTATTGGTGTTCCTACGTTTAATTTATGATTGTTAGGTTTTTCACCATTATCAATCGCAGATTGGTAGAAACACCATGAGTTTTCTCCTGCAGAACACTTCGAATGTTGAGGTTTAGCATCTGTAGAAATGCTATGCAACAATGTAGCATATATTGCTGTTTTCGTAGCATTCACATCCCCTTTGTTTCTCAAAATAGCCTTTTGGTAGTAAGTAGTTAATTTTTTAATCGTAGCTTCTTTCAAACTACCATGAGCTTTACCACCTAAAGAAATACCTTGAGCACGACAGTCTTTTACAGTAGACCTCAAAGCTGTTCCTAACTGCTTACTAACATGATTAATACATTCTTCCTTTTTTATCACAATGTCAGGTCCATACACTTTTTTCTCGCACAACTAGTTAAACGTTGTACAATCACCATCGGATAATACTGTAATATAACGGAATCCAAGTGATGTGTGGATCTTTTCCACAAGGTTAATGCAGCTTCCATTTCCATTAATGTCGATGAGCCCAAGTGATTTATATCACATTCGATTTTATGTCCTTCATACCATATGCTGAATTCAGCACTTGACTGGCCTAGCTTATTTTTTGCCCCAGAGCAATGACGACACACCTTAGTCATCACTTCAAAATCAACAACATATCCGGTGAGCATATCTATAACACATCCTACACCGATAAGTAAGGTGTGACCACGAGTTAGCCACGTTCCATCAAAACTAATACTTAAGTCTGCCATTTCAGCTCCATTCTCGTACGTTTTTTAATTTCTCGGTGGATTTCCGCAAATATGTTTTCAGATGCCAGAGTATATGCATTATCCAGCCGTCTCGCACACTTCCCATATGTAGTTGATGAAAAAGGATCTATATTCATCACCATACAAAATTTTTCTTTAGCTGAATAACCTTTCCCAATATGTGAAAAAGCTTGAGTTATTCTCAAATTCACATCATGGCCGGTCGGAACAGACTTTAGAGATGTGTTTACAACAGTTTTGTTTTCATCACAATTGCTACAAAATAGTTTTAAATTGTATGAAAATATCCCAACTTGGCTCCAAGCTTCAGTTTCAAAGTTTGTTTTTCACTATATTGGCACTTTGCACTTCGAAGAATATTGTTAACTTGGTTAAAGTCCACCAATATATAATTTCCAATAGCAGAGGTATCCTTTTTACCACAGTGTTCAATTTTTCCAGGCGTACATTTGAAAAAACTGAATTTTTGTTCACTTCACAATGAACTTTCGCTTTACACCATCGCTTTTCATTCATTTGCAAATCACGCACTGAACGTTTTCTAAGAGGCATATTAGCGATAATAACAACTAATAAAATGAATTATGATTGAAGTAGCATTAAAAAATGCTGTTTTAGGTTTCTATGAAGTTAAAAACTAATGAAACTAAAAATCGCACAGCAAGCGAAATTGGCAAAGCTAATGTAAATAAACAACTTTGCTGATAGTTATAGTCACAGCTTAACGGATTCCTCTTCTTCTCTGTAGTTTTTAATGTAAAATAATGGATTTATTCTCAAGTAAAAAAATGTAAACATTGAGGTGGGCGTGGCATTTAAACTGCTGACAGAGCTGTCAAAATATTTAAAATGCATTTTACTGCGTTTAAAATAATCGGATCGTTTCGAAACTTCACTCAGTTATACCAAAGGCATCAAACTACATTTTAAACTAAAAATTGAAAAATCGATATTTTCATCGATTTTCGGTTTTTGAAAGGTGCCAAGTCATCTTAAGGAGGGCGTGAGCATACCGAAAATAAAAAGTTAAAAAAATTAATTTACTGGAATGAAGTAAAACAAAATACTTTCTCATATAATAAAAAATACAGATTTACATTGATATGATTTATGTGTATCATCTGGTGAATAAAGGTCATCAAAAATAAAAATTTCTACCTTTAACTCTCCTTAGCTATCTTTGATCATATAACTAAATAAAAATTATTTTGTTTGCTTTGCTGTAATCCTACGATGAGAGATTTTATTACGTTTCTTTTAACCTAAAATATTACTTTTGATGACTTTCGAGCATACTGGTACGTCACTTTTTTTAGGGAAAGTGTAAATTTTTATATAACTATGTTGCTTTTTTTTCAATGTGAAAGAGTTTTATGGTACATGGATAAGCATATTGAGCATTTTAAAGGATTAATTGGCCAAGATTTATTTTTATGAGTATTCTGAAACATATAATACATAATGAGAAATATTTTACACAATACTTTTTTTTTGAACTTTTTTCCATTTTTTATATTGTATAGACTTTTAACACGGAAACGATGCGCATAGTCACACCATATTAACGTAATCATTAATTCTAGGAAAACTGTTTATTTGTTACCAATGACCTGGACAGAGAATCCTGCAATATGACTGTCTTAATGGGAGCTAAAATGAATTGGTCACGTACCTCCTTCTTTTTTGGGAGTGGGAAACGTTTTTTTAGAATATTAAGGTACTTGCTTTAACCGAGTTCCCGGCACGACCACTTTTGTTCAAAAATATTTTCTTGAACATAATGTATCTTCCCCTATGAATAACTTATTGGTTTTAATTATGATGTTGTACGACTGATTATGGTTTATAAATGTAAATGAGCAGAATATATAAAAAGAATTGGGCCTCTGTGATCTCACTGAAAGGTAACTGAAGCTGATCAAACAAGGGAAACACTTGCAAAACGATGCATATTAATCATGTTAGCTAAAGTAAATTTGAGAAAAAGCAATACACAGGAAACAAAAGGAACATTTTCAATAGCTGCATTAAGAATTCTATCAACAAAAATATGAAGCTATAAGTGTACCGCAATATACACTTCACCCTGTCAAAAAGACACAAGCAAGAAAAAGTTCAACGGGATATTTTACGATCAGCAAAGGACATTAAAACTACAATAACGTGATAAAAATGTGAAAGTTTTGCTTGAAAATAACTTTCCTGTAATGTTAGCGAAAAATGTCTGTGATTTGTGTCCTTTATAAAGGTCACGCGCATTTCGAACAATTTAGTTCAGTTTTATTGGATTTTTTCACAAATTATGAAAGAAAAAAATTGAAAAATCCTTGAAATAGGTAAGTATATTTTCTCTTCGTTAAATTATTCACTGAAACTTTGATTTTTTTTTCGTGTATATTGAAAATAATTATAAAAAAAGAATTGGGGTGAGTCACTCCCCGTGACCATTACCGTTAGTATCGAGTGCACACCTGATCCAAGGCTTAAGCATTTTGAAGTTTTCTCTCTTTAAATATTGAAAATAACACATTTGTTATTCATCTTTTTTATTACTTAACATTTATTCTAAATGCTAATTATGCAAGGCTTAAAGTTACAGCTCGTTTTTAAAACCGTTTATAAAATGAGCATTCATTTCAAGAAATCATTTTACATTTTTGTATACATTGTCATGCACTTGGTTTTACTCTCCTTACAATTAAGCTATTATATCAAGAATAATATATTATCATTTCAAAAATAATAAGCTGGTGTTAAGAGTGGGTAATTCAGCCAGCATAAGAAAAGTTTAATAATTATTAGTGACTTCCAGAGCTTGACTTGCAGAGCAAAGTTTTTCAAAGGAAGACTAAAAATTAGAAATTGACCCTCTGAGTTATTTTTTGGTATTTTTACCTCAGATTTTTTTATATTTTGTTTTCAAATTAGTTATCGTAGAAAATCTGGATTCACAAAGGTATGATGTTGAAAATGGTAATGGTATACGAAATGCTTTTGTTTTCAGTGCAGAAAATTCAGCATCCACCTTTATCCAGAATTCAAAGAGTGATTTATTACAAAATTGCCCTTTAATTTCGTCACTGAGGTGAAATCTATGAAGATTTCTTTTTCGGAAGTGGAGTATTTTGAAATAGATCCCTAATCTCCTCGTCTTGATACCAAGTTACCCTCATCTGTGTACTTGTTGATGCTTTATTATCGTCGAATGCGCTTTGCGATTTAAAAATATATCTATGATTTTGCTTTAATCCACTGCCGTAAATACTTAATACCACGAATTACAATTAACTCGTGAATTATGAAATGTACATTCAAGAGAGTTTCTGTAGCTAATCGATTCGGCCAAGACCGACTGGAATTGTACGAGGTACAGCCTTTTTACATGTTTTGTGCAGACGTCCGTTGGGTTGCCTAGACTCACATGAACGTTCACGAGAAGGCCAGATGTAATGGATATGACTAATTAATTACAATTGTACTTTTAGAAATGGATGATGAAGGAAATAAATCTTCAATTAAATATCATTTCTCAATCTGTTTCAATTTAAAAATTACAGAAAGATAAATAACATAATTAACCTATTACTTAAAAGTAATTTACTTATAATATATATTACTTGTTAATACAATATATACCCTCATATCTAGTGTGCCCACATGTTATCCATGGATTACATACTAAAAACGTCAATGCCTTCTTCAGAATACAAACCCATGTTTTTGGCACACGTGTCAGTGTTAATAGCGTTAGCCAGCATTAATGCATTTAACTGTTGTTGTTCTTATTCCATCCGAACGACTATAACATATTATGGAAGCAAGCAAAACTCATCGGGACCACGGAAATTTGAATTATGTTTTCTATTTCACCCCAACTTTAAGCACCATGCAGGTGGCAATACGATTTCGCCCCGTTTCAACCCTAGTATGGTGGCCACGGTAGCCGAGTGGTATAGGTATCGGATCGTGGCTTGCCTTGTCACGAGTTCGAGCTCAGTACCACTAAAGACCCGCCGTGTAGGGCAGCGATGCACGTTAAATCTGTCGAGAGCTGAAACGTCCTCCCCATTGGTGTGGTGTGGTAGTTAGGTGAGGGTTTCCAGCTCAAGTGTCGTCCACGTCACTTGACCATGGTTCAAAATTACGTGGTCCGTCGCCAAAAAGCCCTCGTGTAGCTGAACAGTGCGACGTTAATATTCAATCAATCAATCAATCAATCAACCCTAGTTTAAGAGACAATAATCTGGGGCTGGTCCGAGGGTCTCTCTATCTTCTTCCCGTATCATTTAGAAAGTGCCCTTGACAATACATATTGAAAAATATCAATAACACCAATGCCTTCTTCGGGATACGAACCAAGACGTTTTATCATCTCAGTCAGACTTAATAACTGTCGTGCCGTATAGGTGTCATTGTAGTTATCTATTAAATATGAATTAACCCCTCTAACTGGATACCTTCCTCCTGAAAAAGTTATTCCGAAAGCGTTTTACTCTTATATTGATATTCCCTTCAAAAATGCAACGGACTTCAATTCTTTCCCCCTTTTAAAACTTGGGAGGTCGAAAGGGGACAACTTTATGATTTGGTTCGGCGTATTTGATCATTTAGAACCAGGATAGCAATCGTTTACAGCTAGCTGTTAAGTTACCTTGGGCAATCTTGTATGAAAACCGTAGTTCTCTCTACTCTGTCGTTTTCCAACTTATTTCTGTACATTTTAAACACTGTAGCTGAATACAATTTTTTATATTTATAAACGAGGCATAACAGCTCACACACTCGTAAAAATGTCCTTCACATTTTTAAATATACTACTATGAAACGTATATGGATTGTAAGATCAGTTGTAAAATCCTAAAAGCTTTTAGAGGAGCTAAAAACATGTAATTTTGGATTGATCAAATTTTTAATATAATACACACAAATATACATGTTATTAAGCAAATACATTTGAAAAATAAAACTTCCTTCTGAAATAAACGTAATTGAAAGAAAAATGTTTAATTGCAAATGAGTGGAAATACATGTTTATCTAAGGGGTATCCCCAAAGTGAGGTAATCCTCAAACTTAAAACTCAAACTCAGAGTCACAACAATCCATGAGGGCCAAGAACTACTGTGCCCATCATAATACACATGACCATTGGACGCTGAGCTGCATGAACAGATGTCCCGATTTGGTGGTCTGTCTGAATAGAGACCTTTAGTGTTTAAGACCAGAAGCAAGCTTGGTACTCATTTATCGACTCAATGTAGCGGGGATGAAAGGCAGAGTCGACCTTGCGCAGCCCGTTAATAGAACTCCAGACCTGTGGTGGGAAGCACTATACACTACCACTCGATCCTATTCGGTGAAAAATAAAATTGAATGTTAGAATCTTATATAAATCCCTAATGAATGAGGGAGTCCAAACTTTTTTTTCATGTAAACTGTTTAGACGGAAATGGTTAATTATGAACATTTCACAAGTTGCATAAACTAAAATTAACCTTTATAGTTTACATAAATCTTTAAGGGTGCAAAAGGTGTATTTCGGCTGCACGAATTAATTTTAAAAGGAATACGGTTACGAAAAAGTAGTACAAATCTATCTAAAGTAGGGTTGGTTACCTTACATATTGTCAAAAACAACAATGTATTGGAAGCCAATTCCACAATTCATTGTTATAAAAATGTATGGAACATTACAAGATTTATTTTTGCATTTGTAATTTATATATATATAATTTTGCCTGGGAACTTTAAAAGCTAGAGCGGCATCCATCAAAAAACCGCGGTTCTCTCTCTGTTTTTCCAGATCGCCCCTGACTAAGCCAGCTCTGCCATAGTAAGTGAAAATGCCGTATTTTGTTTTTGTCAAGATCATTTTTTATTGCAGACTGCATTTTTCATGTATTTTAGATGGTCGTTTTATGTTTTCTACATCAATATCTTAATGTCTGAATTTAAAATTACATAAAATTTTTGACATTCGCATCAATGACCATTATAATTTTTATTAGTATATGAATGTGTCATCACACGATTACATGACTGTTATTAACATATTATTTTAACCATTTAATTAATATTAAGTATAACATAACGCACACAAATTTTCTGAACTTTAAAATAAATATTTCGAAAACTACTTCAGATATACTCAAAATTTTTCATTCCTACCCTTTAGCTTCTCAGTTTTGCTTCTATGTAAAACTTTATTGTATATTCCATGGTTTTTTTAGTATATTTTTTGCTCTTAGCATGCATTTTTCAACTGAATTGTATGAAATCTTCAAAATATATTTAAAAATACCAAAGAACCTATATAATAAAATTTGAAATTTATATTATACTCAAAGAGTTGCTAGAACTTATGGTAAATAATTTTTAACTTTGCGATACATTTTTGTTTCGAAATTTCAAATGAAATTTCTAACATAAAATTTCTAGCTTTATACGGTCGAGATTTCAAAAATATCCAGATTTAACTTACTTATTCATTTAGCCTTGAAAAAAGATAAATGTTGAGGTATTTTGCATAAATAGATATTTTTGAAGAATAATTCGAATGTTTTTGAATAGCTCGAATTTAAAATTGATTTTTATTTTTATTTATATGCATAAATGTCTACTGTAAACGTTTCCGTATATTTTTGATTACCATTTATTCAAACATTCAAGTTATAAAAAAATGTGGGAAAATCTTCATTCATGTTGTTTTTGATGTAAACTGAAGTTCAAGCCCTTAAAATTCAAATATAATTCGGTGTATTTTAACAATATATAACCAGGCACACACACACACACTGTACTTAAACTTCCCTGAACACTTAGGCTTTGAAATCTAAAAGAAAGCCCTCGTGTAGCTGAACAGTGCGACGTTAATATTCAATCAATCAATCAATCAATCAATTGAAATCTAAAAAAAACTAATAAATCTTAATTAGTTTTTTTTTTTTTTCGTTATTATTTTTATCAAAATGTAAGAAAATGTTTCAAATGATTTGATGAAGTTTAAATTTATTCATTTTTAGTGGTTGAAAAGTTGAAAAGATTTCAAATTTTAAAGTGTTAGGTGTTTTTATTATTATTTTTTTGGGGGCATCTTATAATAAAATAATCATGTTTCAAAAACTGTAAGCATTGATTAAGATGAGAAAAATGAAGCGAAAGAATATGCTTTAAAAAGATAATTTGTCTAACTATATAAAATGCAGATTGCCCTGACACGCCCCAACTTGTTACAGTTTCAAATTAATATTAAACCAAAAGGGAATTGTAACATATTTTTACTTATGCGTTGGGACTTTACAAAACTTTAAAAAACGAGGTAACAAATAAACACTTCCTGGGGTCTAAAGAAATTTCCCCTCGATTTTTACGATTGCCGAAGGGTCAAAACACGGGGTTCCCTGCGAGCCATAAAACTTCTGCTGTGTTGCTTCCTCCGTCCCTCATTATCTTTCAAGATGTTAAACCTTAAAAGGGGGAAAGGATTTCAGAAAAGTGCGGCTAATCCGCTTTTTGAAAACGTTACTTGAAGGCAGAAAAATCAGTGCAGTCCATTTTCGAAGCATCTTTACAGTGACGGAATTTTCCGTGCTATCCGGTTAGAGGGTTAATATAATTAAAAAAAAAATTGGACATGTGTCCACATAAAAAAAATAGGCTGTATATTTCATTGTGGTCCGAAGAAAATCAAAATAATACTCAATAAAATACTTTTAGAATACCTGTACATGAGATGTGTTATGCAGAAACAATGGAGAAGATAATTTTTAAGTAAATGAACTTAATTTAGTCCTTTTGTATGAAGTATGAAGTTGATTTCTATAAAAGAAATCTCATTAGCTTTGAGAAAAGTTCTTTTGCTTTTTGAAAATAATTATTATTTCAACCGCTCACTTAATATTTTTTATTTGTTGGACTTCGGCGCTGATATAATTTCATTTATTCTGAAAACAATAATAAGGTATACATGTATTCACTCATTCCACTGAAAGTAAGGAAAGATATTTAAAATAACTCTGCGCTTTCACAATGAAAAAATATCCCGAACCTAGGGGAGGATGTGCCCTACTGTTTGTGAGAAGCACTGACCGAATCAAATAAATTTGCAATGCATTACATAAATAATTAACAGAAATATAATCAGAGTTTTAACTAGTAATGTATATTACATAAAAATGCAAGATGGAAGTTATAATAAATTATAATTATGTTACGAATTTTTGCTAGAGAAAATTAATGATTAGATTCTCGTTTCAGCAAGGCGTTAGTTGTTGAATGTTTGTTTAAGACAGCTTACAAATCACTAATCACTTAAAATAGACAATTAAAAAATGACACGCTAATGTTCGTTCACGCGAATTATATTTCTACAACATTTTACAATAATCATATCTGAGTATGGTGGCATTGTCGAGGTAAATTGCAGTATATATCGATCTTTCACTAAGTATTGTGATTCATGTTGCTAATAGATTTTACTCCTATCCTGTAACATGCAATGGCAGTATACATAACAGTACAATCATCTACGCTTTTTAAGTTTTGGAACTTGTTGTTGCTTGTTACCTACAAGTTTTGTTTCTTGCGATATTTGAGTTGGTCAATGTGACACACTCCCAGAAAGCAATGCTGAACAATTATCACCCCGTACGCCCTCGTACTTTTTTTTATTAATTATCGTACTCATGTAATCAATAAATGCCAAATGGCTCTTTCACTACACAGCTCCTGCTGTACATCAAATAAATATTGACATAGTTTAGAATCAACATAAATTGAGTAGTAGTGTAGAATGTATGAATTAAAAGTATTGTGTATCTGGTACATTGCCACCACATCCAGTATGGTTGTTAACACTCGGTTTGTAATCGAGTGGGTTCGAATCCCGAGTAAGGCATGAATGTATCTTTGAGTCTCGAAAAGAAATCGGACTTTTGCCTTAAATGACATCCCGTCTCGAAACACACGGCAACAACTGATTCATTCTTAAAAAGCAACGTACCTCTTCTGTTCTTTTCTGGAATCATCGTTTTGTAATAAATCTGTGTTCTTCTGTGATTGCGTTATATGTTGCTGCTCATCATCTCACGTATTTTTTTTTCGAGTATGCATCCCATCCCATAAACACACGGCAACAACTGCTTAACTCCGTCTATTCATTCTTAAGTAAAAATTAGACGAAAGGACGGATTATTTTCATTTTTCTTTCTACCATGAATAAATAATTAATAAAAAAATGTCTTTTTAAAACTGAAACGTTTATTTTGTATTTAATTTATTATTATTATAAATGATTTTTATAACAGAATTTTTTTTAAATGTAAAATGAGAAATATAAAAAAAATGGGCATCTGTGACATAACAAGTTCGATGATACTGTAGTTATCAACTGAATATTTAGTTTAAGCACACTTTTCTAAATTATAATATAATATTTAAAAACAAATAAATGTGTTAAACACAATTGGTAATTAAATGATAGTAAAATATGGGAAAAAACGATCTTTTCGTATTTAATGACAACATTTTCAATTGTTTATCTCGCTAAAATCATCTGCGATTGCTATTAATAGACTTTTACCATTACACAATCTCAGTAATTCTGATTAATTTTTGATTTTTTTTTTAGTTAAATTATTCCTAAAATTGTGAGAGTTTTATCGAGCAAAATTGAAAAATAATTATAAAAAAAAAATCTATGAAACTTTTTCGAAAGTAATTTTTGAATAGAGTAAAATTTTATACCAATTTTTGGAATTTAAATGTTTCAGGATACCAATATCATTTGAATGTTCTGTCATATATTTCACCTGTCGATATCCCTTTAAGTCATAAAATTCCAAAAACTTCGAGGAATAACGCATTTTTATTTAATTTGAAAAACTTTGAAGGTGAAAATATACACATGAACTTGATATACAATACACTAACAATGGGAGGACATGACTAAGGAAATCCGTTTATTGTCGAGACTTGGTGTAATAGTAGTACTCCCTTAGGAGTTCAACCTTCAATATAATTCCGCCGAATGGCCAGTTAATTCGGAGAAAGTAGCCTTTGAAATCCATGCTTAGTTTTTATACAATTAAGTTTTATAATTCCTTCCGTTGACGCAATGGCTCGATTGGGATGTGCACTTGTTGATGCGTTATCAGACGCCTACCTTCAACGCCAGCGGACAGAGTTCGATTTACGCGAATTTTTTTTTTCCTTTAATTATTTTTTTTAAATTAAATAAATTTATTTATGAAAAGTTTATTAAATGTTAAATGATATTATATGTAATTATTTTGTATTTTGTAATGTAAAAAATCACTGTAATTAAATATTTATAATACGTTTCATAAATATATTTTTATGTAAAAATAATATTTATTGAGGGGGGCGATAATAAAATAATACTTATACAATAAATATTAAATAATATTTTGTATAAAAATTATTTACAAATAGTTTTATAATGTGAAATATAATATACTAAAAATAAAATATTATAAAACTTTTGAATATAAAATAACTCATAAAATATATTTATTATTGTTAAATTAATTATTTTATAATTATATAAAATATGTTATAAGTCATTTTCAAATAAATTTATTTAATTTTAATAAATTTATTTAAATAGTTTCAATTATTATTATGTTATAATTTTAATTGATAATTAAATTTAATTAATACTAATTTTAAATAATATAAATAATAAATAATTTTAAAAATATTTAATTTTTTAATTTAGTAAGAATATATAAAATACAGAAGAATTACAAAAAAATATCATTTAATATGAAATAAACATTTTTAGAAATAAATTTATTTAATTTTTTAAAAATAAAATTAATTAAAGACATTGAAAATAGAAAAGTTGATCGCGTGATTCGAGCTTTATCCGCCGACATTGAAAGCATGCGTCTTACCATTTGAGCCATTGCGTCGCCGGAAGAAATTAAAACTTAACTGTACAAAATCTAAGCATGAATATCGAAGGCTATTTTCTCTGAATTAACTGGCCATTCGGCGGAATTACATTAATGATTTTACACCATAAATGAGTACTACTACTACACGAAGTCTTGACCCCAAATGAATTTCCTTATGCGTGCCCTCCACTTGTAAGACATTAAAAATACACTCAACATTTATTTTACCTATACTATAGAACTTAAAGCACAGTTACATTTTTAAAAAAAAATGTAGTTTAATTTTTTTTTGTTAACAAGAAAATAACTATTGCCTTATTTTGTATAATGTGAAACCAGAATTTTGAAAAATATATTGCTTTTTTAACTTGAAGAACAATAAAAAAATATTTAATTTTTACCTTATAAAATACATGAAAATTACTTCAAATAACTCATGTTTTTTTTAAGAAACAAAAGAAAAGTTTGAAAAAGAAGAACGTGTGTTATATGTGTGGAAATGTAAAAAAAAATATCCAAAACCCTCGATATTGCATTAAAGTGGAATTCTACAAAATCGAGGGTTTCAATAATTTGGATTACCTTTCCCTATCAGCAATGTTCTTTCCCGACTGTTTTCAATGTTTTCGAAAAGAAATATTGTAGGAAAAAGACTTTAAAGGGAGATATTTAAAAGATTCCGCTGACTTTAATGCTCATAGATGTTATCTTCTAGGTTCAAACTCAATGTATTGTCCTCCTAATCTGTGTTTGTACTCAGTAATAAAGTGGAGAGAAGCGTTATGTACTTTTGCATTTCTTCAACTTGATATGTATCCTTTGTGAAAGAATATAAGAAATAAAAATTGAGAGCGAGGGGGAATCATCTAACAGTGTAAATATGAGATCTTAACAGTAACACAGTTTAAAATGCTTTTTGAAGTCTTATTTATTCATGATGCAGATGCAAAGTAGTGCGAAAAACATAATACACAAAAGACGTTACGAAAAGCACATTTATACAGAGTGTGATGTTTTGCTAATAGAATGGAAACGTCTAGTTATTTTGTTGTGGCAACTGCGCTTCAAACAAAATTTTAATTACACTTTCAATAGTTTTTACGTTATATATTTTTATCATGCAAAAGAGAGAATCTGAACTAATTGTAGAATATATTCCTAAATTAATGAAAAAAAAAAACACCGATACGAAACAAATTAAATAAAGTAGAACCAAGTAATGAAAGTTCTATGTAACTGAATAATAATTATTAACAAATATTTGATCGTGTAATTTTGCATCTATTCCTTATGATAATTCCAAAACATTTTACATGTGAAAAAAACAACATAAAAATTAAATCCTCTTCCATAAAAAATATTGCGACACTCGCAAAAACTTATTAACTTTTAATAGCCCGTGATTTTCCTCGAAGTTGGTTCAATCAAATATCACGACTAGTACCTTAAGAGGAGCAGAATTATTAAATTCCTTATTTGTTTGAATAGCTTAATCAACGTAATTAATTTATAAATTGTATACTTGTAATGATATCGTAATTTTGTAACAGGATAATGCAGATAACAATCTTAAGGCACGTAATCTAATTCCCTTCTGAATTCTATCATTTGTTCCAGATAACCCTTTTAGGGATTTCTAGATTTATTTTTTTGCTTAAATGATCCATATAGTTTCTTTCAGTTTTAAAATAGCTCCCGTGCAGCTAACAAGTATTAAATTAACAAACATTCAATCCACTCACAGGTTCGAACATTTCATTATAAAGAGGATGTGTGGACTACTTGTATTATAAACTATTATACAGCCACTGAACCTCGGTGTTTTTGAAAACCTATATTCTGACCCGTTTCCTACACATTACTGGAACTAATTAAAAATAAAATTATCAGTTTTAGGGTTTAATGACATAATAAAATCCAAAGACCTAAACATTTAGGAGAGTGCACTATATTTCCTTCTTATTACTATACATAATAATATCTATTTAAGATTTTTAAATTGATTTCATTTAAATCAAATATTATATAGAAAGAAGTTTTTGAACACAAAATTACAATAGGAAGAAAGCGTTAGGCTTTTTTAAATTAAACTGCATTCGAAATACATATTAGAGAGGTCAATAAATTTTAAATATTCACGGATTTTAAGGTATATAAGCCGAAACCCCAACATAGGTTTTTAGAAAATTAAATTTATGTACATTGAAAAAGCTTAATAATGATGAAATTTCGTACTTTCTGAATGAATAATATCATGTTTATATATATTAACCACACATTCCGAGAGAATTTCATGATTTAATTCATATAATTATTCAGTTCTATGAAGACATCTTACAAAGAATCCATGATGTAATTTCGACCCGTAAAACGTTCGAATTATAATTCTCTGAATTAAGAAAAAAATTCATGAGCTCAGAATAAGTAATAAGTTACTTTAAATTTAGATGGCGTAAAAGTGACGTAATTATTTATTATTTTCTCTTTAACCCTTAACTTCGCAATTTTTTAAATTTCTATGAAGAATTATATCAGCTAGTTCTCAAGTAATAATAAAAGGAAAATATTTGAAAAAAATTAAGTATTTTTAAATTGAATTTCAGTCATTTTTTTGTTTGTTGCAGAAGTGCAACATTGCGCAGTAGTGCTGTAAATTACAAAACTTCTTTTCATATATATGATGATTTATTATTCCTTGTTATAAATTGCCTTAGCCTTACATACAATGAAAAACTTTTTGAAGCAGTTATTCACTTTGTTGTAACAAAGTCTTACTTTACACTTTTCCTACTCAGTTTGGTAACTTGTATCGCATTCGCTTTTCTCACCATATTGGCCAATGATTTATACTATCTCTAAGAATGTCCTTGCAAGGAACGGATTGGACAGTACTTTTGCATCTTTTAGTCTTAAACATTTGTTCTATTGAAATATTACTAGATCTTCCCTTTTTAGAATTTTGATTGTACCCCATTTTGCATAAGCATGATACATCTTCAAGTTTGAATTTTTGCAAAATTCATTAGATTCTTTTTATTTTTAGATTTCTCATCAGTTTCCACTCTCTTGTACAGTAACCATGCATTTACGGCAACTAGATCTAATAAATGAAAAAAAAAAAATCATGTACCATTTCTTTCTTCTCATTAATATTATTCTGTCGAACTATTATGCTATCGAGTAAGTCAACACCTCCTATATGTTTGTTATATTCTTCGGTGACATGAGGCCTAATAATTTCTACGTGATTTTTAGTTTTCTTGTCATATCTCATTACCTTTCCGAGTGCCTTTTCACCAGCAAATGTTGAGACCATTATTAGTTTTATGGTCTTTCCATGCTGTCAGAGAGATTTCGATATATATACACTGCTGGACAATTGCTAAGGACGTATAACACTATCATCCATAGCAACCACAAAATGAAAGGAAGCAAAATGTGGAAAATTAGAATAAGTGCAGGATATTAGTAAGAAGTATGAGTATGCAAATTTTTTTTTAGGTCTGTTCATCACGTGATAGCGTTCATAAGAGCTTTAAAGGTTTTTACGCGTGTGGACAATTGTTGTTTCAAGTCAAAGTTTTACAGGAAAGATTTAATAGACAAACTTAAAATTTTTGGCATGTCTTTCCGACATCACATAGATGATTTTATGCGTGGCCGAATTATTGGAAAAATCGAAGAAGGGCGAAAAATAACAGATGTTGCCAGGGAGTTCGACATCGCTCACGGCGGTGTTTTACGGCTGTGGAAGTCATTTAAAACTACTGGAATGTGTAGTAGACGGCACGGGGAGGTCGTGTTAGAAGTACGACGCCTGCAGAAGACAGATATATCGTTCTATCAGCAAAAGGAACAGGCGCACCACAGCTCAGCAGGTGGCAAATCAGTTTCTTGCTGCCTCAGGAAAGCAGATCTCCCGAAAACTGTTGCCAGACGTTTGAGGGGAGGAGGACTATACGCACGCAGACCTGTTGTGTGTGTCCCATTGACCAGACAGCACCGTACTGCCCGTTTGCAATGGTGTCGTGAGCATCACAATTGGACTGAACAGGACTGGGCATGCGTACTATTCTCAGATGAGAGTAGGTTCAGTCTGTCATCGGATTGTAGACGCCAACTGATCTGGCGCGAGAGTGGTATTGCTTATCGTCCAGAAAATATCCAGGAAAAGGACCGATATCCGACATGCAGTATCATGGTGTGGGCCGGCATCATGATCAATGGCCGCACGCGCCTACATGTGGTTGCGAATGGGACTATGACGGGCCAACGATACATTGATGAAGTTCTACGTCCTCATGTTCGTCTTTTCCATGGTGCTGTCGGTGATAAATTTGTTTTTATTGACGACAACGCAACATGTCATCGAACACTCGCTGTTCAGGATTGTCTAGACAGCGAGGGTATTCAACGTCTTGTATGGCCAGCGCGTTCTCCAGATCTAAACCCCATTGAAAATGTGTGGGATGCTTTGGGGAGGCAAGTTGCTGGTCGAAACTATCCTCCGACAAACAAGAACACCCTCATCCGTGCACTCACAGAGGAATGGGATAAATTGCCTCAACAGCTGCTGGATAATGTTGTGCAAAGTATGGTACGACGTGTGGAATGTTGCATCACACTCCACTGTGGACATATCCCTTACTGATACCTTTCTTTAAGGTGCCTGCATACTTTTAGATGCATTGTTCCATTTCTCCGTACGCAGAAAATGAACATTTTTTTCTTTCAGATGTTTCACAGCTTTTGTACTTTCCAGAACAATAAATATTCTTTATTCTAATGTCTGAACAGTGTGGCAACTATATTTTATCCTACTAGGCCTCATGTCTCGCTTAATGTTATGCTACATAGCAATTTGTGATCCGTCCTTAGCAATTGTCCAGCAGTGTATATATATATGTCATTATAACTCCCAACAAATTCCATTGAATATCCTCGTTCCATTTTATTGAAAACATTTTTAGTAGGAATTCTGTTCCTAAAGAATATAACCCTACTTTAGATAAGTATGGTAAAAGTGGATTAGAAGAATAATAATTATCAAAACGGAGTTTATAATCTTTATTACGACTTATAATTCATGCTAATCGTATTAGGACATTTA
Organism: Trichonephila clavipes; assembly: GCA_019973935.1. Lineage (NCBI taxonomy): Eukaryota > Metazoa > Arthropoda > Arachnida > Araneae > Nephilidae > Trichonephila > Trichonephila clavipes. Next base: position 610,093 of record BMAU01004870.1, on the reverse strand, counting down.
CACTAGCACTTAAATCTGTTTCACCTTTCTGCCTGTACTTCTCATTATTTTCTTGGGGCCTAAATATATCTCTAATTTATAGGCAAAACCTGATACCCCAAAAAGTACAAAAAATTTAAATCCTCATTTATGTGGCTTAATTAGTAAGTATTGTTTCATATAATGTCCTACTTTAGTTGAGCATATTTGCTCATCGATCGATATATGCCTTTCTAAAGGAACTTTAGCAAAATTTTTATTTAGTTCATCATAAAGGGGTCTAAATTTATGTAGCCTATCATGGTTAGGATGATCTCTTGGTAGATGTTTATCATTATCATTAAAATGGATATACTGTCTAATAGTTTCAAATGTTTTAAGAGGCATTGCTTCTTTAATTCGATCAAATCCAAGTTCTTCTGACCAGTATGTTCTATAGTTTGGAAGATGAACTAGAGATACATAAATACAAATATCCAAATATTGACTTATTTCATTCTCTGATATAGCCAAAGGCTTACTTGGATTCTTTTGGATAGCATATCGTTTGCTCCCTTCATAAATGTTACTTATGATCTCGTCCGCCCATAAATATTTAAAAAAATGGTATGTCCAAATTCATGATTTCTCTTGGAAGCGTGTCATCTCCGTGGGATTTTATTATTTCTTCATTCAATGAAATGTTTTAATTTTCTATGAAATATTCCTTGACAATGTTTTATTATTCATAAAAAAGTTAAACTTAAAAAAGGTTCTAATGTATATCTATCTAATTTATTATCATAATCATAATATTTTTTTTTTATATTTTGAATTGTATTTTGTGTGTGTGAACCCCAACACTAATTTCACTATCGCTATCCGAATCTTCAATAGAGGATACACAATCAGGTATAAAATCAACAACATCATCAGAATATTCAAGACAATCCTCAATTAATTTACTTCGTCCAAATTATTCATATATATATCACTTTCATCTTGGGTTAGTATACGCTTTTTGGCCATGTCTCAAAATCGTAACCAAAGGTCATTGTTGCACACGTGCAACATATGTGATTAAAATCAATTTTCTTTTAAACTTTTTCCAATCGAAAATCAAAATTACTTTTAAATGAATACAAAAAGGTTACATTTCTTGCCTGGTAATTTATTTCGTCAATAAACAAGAGGAAGCATAAAATATAATGGATTCTTTTAAGCCTAGGACACAATTTTGAGGCATTAACCATGTTTATAATTGTTGTGATTTCTCAAAAAAACGTGGTACTATCTAGCAACAAAATTAGCATATGTTTCATTGGAGTAATCGTTTTTCTCAGATAAGTGATTTGTAGGTAATTAACAAAAATATGGAGTCTGTTAAATTAAAGTTACTCATATTGTTACGCATTCTGTGTAAATAGTGTAATTTTTTTTATTTGGGTGTTTAATGCATTTATATTGCTATAATTATATTTATTTCACGTTAAAATTGTACTATTCACAAGCAATGCCGCACCTTAGGAAATAATGACGATTGACTGAGAACATGGCGAAATCTTGGCTGTAGAGCCAAGTTCGCATCATTCTTGGTGGCCAGTTTGGCGACTATTTTGGCGTCATTGGCGTGTTGGCGAGTTCGGAACCCTCTGGATTCTTCCAGAAAGTAATGGATCTCTCCATTAACGTCTCGCTCGATGACACGAGCGGTTATATTTCTAGAAGTTTCTGCCACGCCTATAAATAGGAGTGCCAACCACAACCAGTCAGTCTGATTTCAACCAGCGAATAGTGAGGATCGTTTTGACTAACGATTAGCTCGGTTGTGATTGTGAATAATCTTTTACTTACGAGTATTTTTAAACACTGATGATTGTGTTTGATTGCTGTTGAAGATGTGAACAGTTTCGGAGATTTAATCTGTGAATATTGCTGCTGAATCCTGCATTTAAAGGATTGGATTTTCGATAATAAATTCGTATCGCTCTTAAATAACTGTTTATTTTCTTTGTGATTATTTTGCATAAAATCCTCGAATTCAAATCTACGTAACAATATGTTACAGAAATGCAACATTGGGAAGTTAAGGGTTAAGATTTAGTATGAATGGAGAAGAAAGGAATATGTTATTTGAGTATGGTTTGAAGTAAATCTCTTACTAGATATTATTGAACAGTTTTTTTTTAATTCAAAGATATAATTAACAATTATTTTAAAAATTAAGTTCAGTTGGCTTTATTTAGAATATGAATATATTTACTACTTTTAATGAGTGTTTCTTCTATAAAACATTTGTAACGAGACCCGTTCGTTAAGCTGAAGCATTGCAATATTGAATCATAAAATCATGCGACTTTTTATTTCTTATATGTAAATACAAAAACTCAAGTAAAACTATCCATCAGAACATAAAGTACTATTAACATAATATCTAATACGGAACACAGAAATATATGGTACTATTTTCTTTTTTTTTCAAAATAAGGAATGGTTTGACGAATTAATATTAACGAATGATTAAAAAGTAATAAATAAGGACTAAAATTTGATTTATGTATCTAGGCATTCTAAAATCCATTAACATGAGGTGGTATATTTTAAGAAATTACATGTTTAAATGGAAATGGTTTCTTTCGATTTTTCATAAATGAGATTATGACTTTGAGTAAGAACACATTGACGCAATTGAAAATCAATGTTAGCTCATTAAAAAAGAAAAGAAAAATATTTTCAACGCCATGATAGATAAGATAAAACAAACAGAAATATTGCTCACACAGTAATAATGAGTAAGTCAAACAGAGCATAAATTTAGCTTCAATTAAGGGAATTAAAAACGACTTCGCTTTGGAAGGCAAATATTTAACTATCATTAGGATTCAGGTAGAAAAGGATGTAAAATAACTATATCATAATACTTTTTAAAACCTATTATCTGCTTAATTGAAAAAATAGATTTATGCCATGAAATTATATGTATTCAGACTTAAAATATTAAAATTGCAGTAAGAAAGACCTACCCTACTCAATTACTTTATGTTTTGTAAATTAATTATTTGTTGACTTCATTTCTCTCTAAATGAGAAAATGTAGGTATTTTTTAAAGACGGAATATCAATTTTGCCCCTGTACTGTTTACATAGAAGCATTGTTTCGGAGAATTTGGGTAAACTGACAAATTTGTTTGCAAAATTTATTTTCCAGAATTCCAAAAGGCTCAAAAATTTTAATGGAATGTAAACAGTTATTTAATTTATAGTAATGCGTTAATTTTAAAATGTGGTTTAAATATGAATGTTGCGTTTAATCAGGAAGAGTTTAAGAAAAAAACTTGCATTATTAAATTTAAGAATTCTGAAGGTATTAGAAAATACCTATTACTATATATTCGTATTTCGTCTTTGATGACAAATTTGTTGTTCTAATCTATATTACATGATTTATTTGTATTTAATATAAATTATACTTGTGTGAATTCTACAATGAATTTGTTTTAAAGGTTTCAGGTACATTTTCGTTGACTTATTTTAAAAACAAGCTTATTCATTTTATCAATTAAATTTAGATTAGTTTCATGTAAATGTTAGTGCAAAATTTTAGACACTTAGGCCCAATGAACAATAACTTGGTAGTGATTTTGAAGAATTAATACAAAGATTTCTGACAAAAAAATCCATATTGGTAACTGCATTATTTTATAAACAACAACAAAATTAAAAAGAGTTTGATCCTATATAATAAAAAAAATTGAATATAATAGATATAGGATAAAATATATTTTTGTAGTCAAAAAGTTTTAGTGTCGAGGTCAATTCAAAATTCTACGGAAATTTCTGTGGGATACTAGGTTTAAAGAATTCCTTAATCCCGTATCTGGCTGAGAGTCTATTAGAGCAGTGTTTTCCAACCTTTTTACCCCCTTGGACCGGTCAAATTTGGAAAATGTTACCGCGGCCCGCTGAGAAAGAGGACGTTGATTGTTTATATTTTAGATTGTTTTTTTTAATAATTTTGTCTTAATTTTATTTAAATGTGCCTTCGGAATAAAATATAGCTATACCAAATTTGAATATAAAGTGATTTAACAAGGTGTGATATACCCGGTCTCTTTTCTCTAATTGCAGAGAAAGTACGACGAAAAACGTGAAAAAGATCCGTTCGTTTCCCTAATTGCTGGGGAAAAGTTGTAAAAACGGGTGGTCAAAAATTCTGACCCTTCACCTACGGGCAGTCCAAGGGCTAAAAAAGGACGCCAGTGCAATGTACTTTTCAGTTTCCCACGCATTTAAGGCGTCAGAGCGTCTGGAGAAGAGAGCTCCCACTGTGCGCCAGACCCCGCACTCTGAGGAGCCGACAGACAAGAGAACAAAAGAATAGGCGGGAAGTGACCATGGGGAACCTGGAGGTTGAAAAGGGAGAGCGAGAGAGTTTACGAAGACTTTTATTTGAGAGAACCCAAGAGGCCTCTCGCCAGCGATATACTTCAGCTTGGAATTACCTAAGGTTCCGCTAATTAATAAGAACGATGGCGGTCTTAAAACTGAGTTATTTCGAGTTAGTAACAACACGAAGAGATAGAGCCAGTGAGCTCACACAAACTCGGTGTGGAATTACCGAAAAGCTTAGACTTTCGGTTACGCAATCTAGTGATATCCCTTTGGCATATCAAATGTACAGTATGTTTTACGAAAGTATCACTTTAATTAATATGTTTATGCGAGCGGTATAAAAACATTACCGTGAAATAGACTCTATATCTGCAGACCCATTTTGAAGTTAAATTGTACTAGAATATTTTGTTTCAGGCTTTTCATACTTTAATAAATAGTGTAATCCAGAGCTGTTTGAAGTCATTACAAAGGAATATAAAGTGATTACCATAAAAAGTAGCCCCAAACCCAACACAAATTTGCCGCAGTAAATAAAATTGAAATAATTTAATGTTTAGTGTGTGGACCGGTACCGGTCCGCAGACCCAGCTTTGGAGACCACTGTATTAGAGGAATTGACGAGGTTTTGTTGTCATGTTTGTGTGGTTACTGCATGGCTATTGCACAAGCGGCGGCATACCAGTAGGTGGTGCTACCAGGTAGAGAACTTGGCTTCTGTGACGATTTTGAGAGAAGAATTCAACTAGGAAGGAGAAGATCCTATTGGCTGATCAGATGAGTAGATAATGGCATAAAGTGGCTGCCCATGGGGGATGAGTGTGAGTGGTGTTGTGACGCAATGTCCAGTAGGGGTAAAAAAATTAAGGGCAGTCGGAAAGGTAAAATTTGATTTTTTGACAATTTGAGATTTTTACATTTCCACATAGTACAGATTTTAACCTTTCTAAAAATACCTTACTTTAACCTCTAGGGTAAGTAGAAGCCCTAAAAATCTATTTTTAAGTAATCGTTGAAACTGGGCCACGCCCATTTGACAAGCGTAAAAGTAAACAAAGTTTTTTGTTTTGGCTTAAAAGTTGAGCGTCTGGTATAAATCAAAACATTTATCTTTTATTGTATAAATTGAGCCTTTTATTATTTTATTTCCTAACCCATTTGAAACTTCACTGTATTTTTAACGGTCAAATCAGTGTTTGTTTACACTTTCAAAACTGCGTTATAATTTTTGAACTCGCAAGTATTCTTTAACATTATTAGCTTAAACTTTCAAAAAAATTGCTATAATATATCGACTTTACCATGCCTAGAGCATCGACTAAAGTATTTAAGAAACGAAGAGGAGTTTTTAATAAAGGAAAATGTAATAAAAGTAATGATGGTTGTGGTGAAAGCAATTCTACGGTTCCAAAGAACTCTGCTGATGAAAAAAATGTGCTGATGGTGCAAAGCTTTGTACTAATGAAACTGAACCATCTGCCAGTGAGAGAAAAAAATTGTAAACATGGATATTTCATATTCGGATGAGGCTTTTTTCTGGTTTCAGAAATGTTATTGAGGACATTAACCTTTTAGCTTGTGTGTTTTTTTGAAGCTGTAAAATGTATAAAGTGTGAAAAAACAGGACTCAGGTTGCACCTCAGTGAAAGTAACTGTGGTGAAGCTGTGAAGTTTCACTTAAAATGTCCTTCTTGTAAATATAACTATACTTTTTTAACTCAAGAAATGCGATAGTTCTGAGAATTACGAACTGAATACCAGGCTAGTGTATGCTATGCGATGCAGAGGTAAAGGTGCTGAGTCTGCTAGGATGTTTTGCGGTATCATGAATCTTCCCCGCCACTCACAAATTCTCAAAGTACAACCACATTTTACTGCAGGCAACAAGAGAAACCTGTGAACACAGTATGGCAGAAGCTGTTCGTGAAGCCGTTGATGAAAATGATGGAAAAAAGGGACCTTGCTGTTGCTGTTGATGGTAGCTGGCAGAAGCGTTGTTTTTCTTCGAAGAATGGCTTGTTGACAGACACAAGTGTTGATACCGGTAAAGTTATAGATGTCGAAGTTTTTTCAAAACCTTGTATTTGTCGGAACAAAACCAAGCATCTTCAAAATTGTAAGAGAAATTTTTGAAGGCTACAGCGGTAAGATGGAAGTAGCTGGATCTCTATCCATTTTTCAGCGTTCCCAGTCTCTCTACAATGTTCGGTACACAAAATATTTAGGAGATGGGGACTCCAAAGCATTTACTTCTATTGTCGAGAACAAAGTATATGGTGACCATTGCTCTGTCGAGAAATAAGAATGCATAGGTCATGTTATGAAAAAGAATGGGGACACGTCTTCGACGCTTGAAAACTAAGATGAGAGGTCAAAAACTTTCTGACGGAAAGCCTTTATGCGGAAGAAATAGATTGACAGAGGCAGAAATCGACCGTCTGCAAGCATATTATGGTCTAGCTATCCGCAGAAATTTGTCTAGCGTGAAGGACATGCAACAAGCCATATGGGCAATATTTTTACACAAGCTATCAATCGATGAAAAACCTCAGCATGGATTTTGTCCCTCTGATTCAGATACGTGGTGCAAATTTAAAAAGCAGAATTGCTTGGGGAGACTTATCATCACAAAAATAGTTTACCTGTGGATGTTGTGGAGGCCATGCGACCTGTTTTTAGGGATTTAGCTAATCCAGAATTGCTAAAAAAGTGTTTACATGGAGGTACGCAAAATCCTAACGAAAGTGTAAATAATGTAATATGGTCTCGTGTACCGAAGAAAACATTTGTACAATTAGAAGTTTTGTCACCGGGTACATATGATGCAGTTTCCTCATTTAATATGGGAATGTATCAAAACTAGAAATTTTGAGAAAAATGTGTATTGAGCCTGGTGATTACACGGTACAGGCGATGGAGTGCCTCGACAAACAGAGGCTGTTACGAGCAAAATACTATTGTTTACAAAAAACAAAGGAAGTTAGGAAGGAAAAAGACTTAAAAGGAAGAAAAGAAGATGATGAGCTACTAAAAATACTGATGATTTAGAATATGGAGGTGGCATGTTTTAACTAAAAAGTAATTATACGTTAAAATCAATTTTTCTCAAAATGTCAATTTTGATGTTCGATGTTCCTTTTCTTAGAAACTACTGTTCACAGGTATGTAAATTTTTTTATGATATATTTATAATGATGGCTAATATATACTGAAATGAGCTTTTTGTAAAACCCCCAAAATTTATTTTTACAAATTTTTTATGTGAAAAACGGGTTAACGTAAACTATGTTTGATAAAATATTTTATAAATTATGAAAAAATTCAAAATTAGCTAAAGGCTCCTTTGAGTAGAATGAGAAATGTGTATTTTAATTATATGAAAAATTTCAAGCACGTACATCTAACAGATTTTGAGAAAATGTACCTCGAAAACAGCCAATTTAACATTGTCGGTATGGAGGTTTCCGACTGCCCTTAAGAGGTCGAAAAGGCAAGCGGGTGATTTGCGAAGTAGTCACCCTCCTTCACAGTGACCACGCACGGTGCTACTGCAGTTTTACCTGAAGTAGGGCGGGCGCCTAGTGCACATCGCCATGAAATAAGATACTTAAAAGAGGAAATAATGAAATATGAAGAGTATAATGATAAGTTTAAAAGTACAAGTTAGGTTCAGATATGCATTAAATTAAATGTTAGGGAGGATTATAGGAGTCCAGGAGAATTATCCTGGGTCGCTTCCTCTTAATATGAGCTGTATAATTTTAAAGGTTTTTCATATTAACATTTTCAGAACTATTTAGAGAATTAAAGAAATTTTTAGAGGGATTTTTCGAATATGAGCTTGAAATGAAACTAGTTTAATCGCCTTATGAACATCGTCATTTTATTCATGTGCCTTCAGGCATCGTCGATCATTCTTAATTAATGTATTTTGCAGTACATCTAGAATATTTATATTTGACTTAGCAGTATATCCCCATTACTGGAATCCAGAAGCTATGATGAGTCGCAAAACGAATGTTTAGAAAAGTAATTTCAAAATTCAATTACAGATATTCTATATATTCCTTGAAACCGTAACTTAATTAGTGGTCTGTAGAACTGCAGTTAAGAAAAGATTTTTAAACTCAAATATAATAACATGTACTTACAATTTCCATATAAATGGACGCTAAAGGTTAGAAATTCTAAATTAAAGAAATTACATGAGCATTTTCAAGATGCCGAAAAAAAAAAAAAAACAGTGATAGAGTAAAAATTGTTAAAAAATATTAAGACGAAAAAAGAATTAAGTACAGAGTGTTTTTTTTCAGGTATAGAAGTTTAAGTTGGCATTACTTTGCAAGATGGCGACCAATTTAACAGCTGTCCAGTGATTTATTCATCTCAGTATAGTTTGGCAATTCATCATGAATAGACTCACGCCTGAACAATGCTTACAAATTGTGCAATTTTTATTTCGAAAATAATGGTCGATTTTAATAAGCGAATTTTGTTTAGCGATGAAGCGCACTTCTGGTTGAATGGCTACGTCAACAAACAAAACTGCCGCATTTGGGTGAAGCTAATCCACAGGTGTGTGTCGAAGCACCGTTATATTCAGTAAAACTGACTGTTTGGTGCGCTTTATGGGCTGGTGGAATCCTTCTTCAAAAACGATGAAGGCCACAACGTTACAGTCAATGGTGATCGGTATAGAGCCATGATTACTAATTTTCATTCCTGAATTGAACAATCATGATGTCCAGAAGCTGTGGTTCCAACAAGACGGCGCAACATGTCACACAGCTCGTGCCACAATCGATTTATTGAAAGACACGTTTGGTGACCGCCTAATTTCACGTTTTGGACCTGTGAAATGGCCTCCAAGATCTTGTGATTTAACACCGCTAGACTATTTGCTGTGGGGCTATGTAAAGTCATTGGTCAGTGCGGATAAGCCACAAACGCTTGACCATTTGGAAGACACCATTCTCCGTGTTATTGCCGATATACGGCCACAAATGTTGGAAAAAGTCATGGAAAATTGGACGTCCAGATTGTCCTATGCCAGAAATCATATTTACAATGTAATGCCACAAGATTATCTTTCGAATAAAAAAAAATTCATGTCAATCGAATAATACATCGTTGTTTTATTGCAATTTAAAGTTCTATACCTCTCAAAAAAACACCCTTTACTAAAACAGCCACCAGGTATTGTGGAAAGGAAAATAGTTATGAAATATTTTATTAAAATTAAAACAGTTATGATTCATAATTTGTTAAAACAAAAGGATTAATTCTACAAGAGAGAACTATTATAATGGGGCATAGCGAATTCACATGGTAAAATATACAACAAAAAATCGAATTCGAACGTCCGATTTTTTTTATTTACTTTTTGAGAAAAATAACTATATGTCTTTACATACATTCATCAGATTTCAAAAAAGCCAAAGTCAGTAAAACCTTGACTTATATTTAAAAAAAATAATATTTCAATACCTTCGAAAATATTATATATCAAAAAATGCGAATTTAATATACCTATCGATCCGTAAAAATTTAATATGGAATCATCATACTCCTTTAAAAAATGATCTTGACACTCTTGCAATAATTTTCGAGATATTTATTATCCAACGGGAATAAATAAATAAAAAAAAAAAATGTAACTGCAATAGTGCTACACAATAGCGTCCAATATAAAAATGGTTAAATTTTCTAAGAATCAAATAACTTTTTTGAAAAAACAGCAGGTTTATAAAAAACAATTATAAAATAAACATCCAAGAAATATTCACGTGTTATCACACATACAATATCAAACGCAGTACTAAACAATAAAAATCAAGGAAACTGTATTGCAATATTATAATTCAACTTGGCGAATATTTGAAGTAACTTGAAAGGTAACGCACTGATATCAAATTAGTATTTTTAAGTTCATTATATTGAAAACTATATATGTATTGCACTATATATGTACTATACACTATATACGTATGATTTATATGCTTAAATACAAGATACATGCGCATATAGTAAACCAAACATTTTCCCCTCTGAATATTTTTAAAATATTTATAAATGGTGAAAAAAACAATAAAAAATATTAAATAATTACAAAGTTCTCTCTATATTATTTTTTTAAAAAAATTGTGCAGAGTCTTTTTTTTTTAAAAAAAATTAATTGGCGTGTTTTTTGAGAATTATTTTAGACATTTGTGTGTAAGTACTGGGTGTTTCTAAGTGAATATATCGAAGTTCTAACTCTTTATAGTATTTATTACATATAACTCTCTTACAATTAAAGCTCATATATCGATTGAAAGAGTCCTGAAACAGTTTTACCTACAATCTTACAAATGTTCAACCTGGGCCTCATTTGACGCACGGCACATATCAAGTCAATAGGCGAGTTCATCCCAAACTTTGTTCAGTGTGTCTGAGGTAATTTTTGCAACAACTTTCTCAATACTATGAAACAGCTGCTAGCAAAGGTACGTACATACAATTCTTAATGAACCTCCACAGATAAAAAACAAATGGTGATAGATCGTGTGAACATGGAGGCCATGCGAAACAAACTTTATCGTGAGGTCCTTTGCGTAAAATCCATTAGTTGAGTATAGTGATGTTCAACCAATCTCGTACTCAGAGATGCCAGTGAGGCGATGCATCATATTGCTACCAAATGAAGTCATCTTGTTCACTTTTTTTCATTTGAGGAAAAAGCCATAGTTACAAAAGCTTTAAGATAGGCAAAACGCTTTCTTTTCACTAGTCACCATTTTTCTACTAACGCACTGATTGGCGGGAAGGGGAAAAATTAACATTTATTTCACGCGCATGTGCATACATGTCAGCAAACAATATTGTTTCAGTTGGTCTTTTATTCGATGTATGAGTTATACTAATAAGATAAATGAAATGAATATTAAACAGCTTTAATACTCCGATATTCATTTACAAATACCGTGCACTTTGTGTCTTTTAGTCATGCATTTAAAAATATTGAATTTAAATGAATCTATGCATGACGAGAGAGATAATAAATCAATTCCCATGTTCTACAAAAAAAAAAGAGTAAGAAAAAAATTAATCTGTTAAGGTGCCTGACTAGTGTAAAATCATCAATTTTGATGAACATGACAAAAAATTTATTTGATATTTTTAATATTTGAATTTTCTTCTTTCTAAAAATACCTTACTTTTGCTTGTACTCAATTATTTACGAAGTTATAGCAGTTTTTATGTCAAGTGAGAACAACAAAAACGAACCGGAAGTACTTTGAATTTGAAAGATTTTTACTCTTTTTTTGAATTTTATTGAATTTATTTATAAAATATTAATTTTGGTAACATTAAAACTGAATATGGTGATATTTTTTTAAAAATTATTTAATAGTTTTAGTAAAATTTGGCAACAACTTTACAGGTTTGTTGTCATTTTTCGATTTGTTTATGTTCTAGCTACTCGATTCTTCGCTCCTCGTTTAATTTATTATTTTGATATATTTTATGAAAAAAACTGTCTTTCTTAAGACAAAATATTGATTAATTATGGTTAAATCAAGATCTGGGATTTCTAAGAAGCGCCGATTTACTGGAAATCGTTATACCATTCGTGCCACTATTAATGAGAATGATGAAACATCTGAGCTCAATTCTACTGAATCCGCTAGTGCCAAAAGTTGGAATCAAGCCATACAAGTTTGGAAATTTTCTCAGAAAGATTGTTTGAAACTTCTAAAGACAATAGAATTTTCAGCTGGACAACTTTGATTTCATTTTTTGCCATAGTTTGTTGTCCTGATTGTTATTCTCAGGGCTTGGAACTTATAGAAGACTCTGTCAGTGGATTATGCTCACATATGAACCTAAAGTGCAAAAACTGCTCCTTCTTTAAAGGTTTCCCTACGACAGAGAAGATGAAAGGTTCTTGTCTTATAAACTCTTCAATTGTTTTGGGGCTAAGGATAATCGGGAAAGGATTTTCAGCTGGCAAAAAGTTATGTGCTTTCCTCGGTTTACCTTTCCTGTCAAAACTTGCTTTCCGCAATCAAGAAAGAAAACTGTTGAAAGCAACTGAACGCGTTGCTCAAGAAAACATCAACGCTGCATTGAGTGAAATCAAAGGCTCAAATAGTTTCACTAAATGTGGAATATCCATTGATGGTACTTGGCAACGCAGAGACTACTCATCTTTGAATGGGTGTGTGCCATATCAGTTGACACCGGTAAAATTTTAGACATTGAAGTTATGACACAATATTGCCACATATGCGCGAAAGACAATAGCCAATCATCGAAACATGTATGTTCGAACTATAAAGGTTCCGCGGGGAACATGGAGGTTGTTGGAGCCTACCGTATATTTGAGAGATCAAATGTGAGGAATGTACAGTACATTGAATAAATACTACGGAGATGGGGACTCAAAAGGATATGAATCTGTTAAAAACTTTTATGGAATTAATACAGTAACCAAACTCGAGTGTATAGTTCATGTACAGAAACGTGTAGGGGGGTGGTTGCGTCAATTAAAAAAAACGACGAAAGGTTTGGGAGGGAAAAATAAATTAACTGATAAATTAATCGACAGAATTCAGAACTATTATGGAATTGCTATTCGAAGCAATGTAGGTAATCTACAAAAGATGATGAGTAGTGTAATAGCTGCATTTTTTCACTGTGTATCTGGAAAAAACAATTCATTGCTTGGACAGTGTCCTGAAGAATCTGAGAGTTGGTGTCGTTACCAAAGGGCAAAAGCAGCTGGGAGTCCCCTCAAAGAAATTGAGCAAGGACTTCCTAATAAAATTATAAACCAAATAAAGCCTACATATCTAAAACTGTGTAATGAAACTTTGTTGAAAAAATGTCTTCATGGTAAGACACAGAACTGAAATGAAAGTTATAACAACATTTTGTGGAATATTGTTCCCAAAAATATCTTTATTGGACTGGAAACATTTCGTTTGTAGGAAATATTAGCTCTAATACTTTATAATTCTGGTTATGCTGGTATATTATCAGTAATTCGAAATGTAAATGGTTCCCTTCCTGAAAGTGTTGCTCAAGAGTTACTTAAATTTGATAAACAACGGATTTCAACATCTTTAAGACATTCTTTACCGATTGCGAAATTGTCTCGAAAAAAAAAGAAAAGCAGCTAGGAAAACAAAAGTACTAAGGATGAAAAAACAGAAGGCTTAGTATATTCATATGGAGGGTTTTAAAGTACTTCCTTTGCAAGATTTTTATTCTATATATATATATATATATATATAATTTATGATAACTTTTGTGATAAACAATATTTTTTAAGAGTTTTTTCGTGAATGTTTACTGGTAAAACAACACAAATATATTTTGTATGATATATTTCTTAACTTCTAAAATAATATGGAATAATATATATTTGTTTTTCTATGTAAAATGTTTTTATTTTTAATGCAATAAGGTTTTTTTAAAGTGCTTTTTATACGTCTAATCTGTATTTCGTAAACTGTGTACTTAGACTTTAAGAAAAAGCTTTTTGACACTATAAAATTGTTAAAAATATTAAAAGATAGAAGTTTGAAGAAATTATGTAATATTCATATAATTGCTTTGAAAATGTTTGTTCTTTTGATATAGAGAGGTTTTAGGTTTTTTTAGCAGTATAGTTTTTTAAATTTTGAATTTTAAATCTTTAAATGCATTTTTCTCTGAAACAGATTTTTTGATATTTTACAACACGGTAAGCATGATATCTCAAAAAGTTCTGTAGATAATTGTCTGTAATTTTGTGTAATTGTGCATTATTATAATATGCATGCTGTGACCTAGAGATTAAGAAAAAGCAGCATATTTACCTTTTTTATGATTTTTTTTCTGTGTGATAAATGTGAAATTTTTGAAAAATTTGCATTGCGTGCACTTTTTGACTTCTAGTTCAGTAACAAATTAAAATTTTTCAAAGATATTAGGTCAATTCAGAAGTAACTGTTTTTTGAGTAAAATTATGTGGGTTTTTTAAAATATTATGCATTAGAATTTATTTTACTATGTTTAACGTAACGTACAAATAACGTCTAATTTAAACCTAAAATTGGCCATATTTAAAAAAAATATATTGAAAGAAAATTTTTTTGCTATTTTTATTAGTTTTCAGTTATAATTAAACAAAAAATGAGTTTAAAAATAAATTTTCAGCAAAATTTCAAAAAAATGTCTCCACAACTAGTCAGGCACCTTAAAGTATTATTGTTTTTCTAGAAAATAACTTAAGTTTCATTACTAGGCATACAATATAGGCATATAATATAAATTATTTTAGAAATATTTAAAAAATTATATCGCGAAAACCAGATGATTAAACTTTGATGTTTTAAGTTAACCATCATTGGTTCGTACTTATAAAAGCTTGACGATTCAAATGCCATGGGATTATACGTATTGATGGGAGGTCGCCGGTCCCCAAAGTTACAACATAATTTCTTAGGGAAAATATTCACATCAATGTTAAAGAAGAAAAAAAATAAAGAGCACCAGTACCTGTGACATCATGCTGCACCTTGCACCCTTCTCCTTCTCAAAAAAACTACAAAAAAAATTCACAAGTATCAAATTCGAGTAATAGATAAAACAATTAAAAGTTTGTTTCGGTGACCCATCAAGAAAAATTTACATCAGATGATGGAGGAGTGATGGGAGGTCGCCGGTCCCCAAAGTTACAATTGCAGTTTTTATATTTGCCCTGTTTACAGGAAACGGATTTCTAAGGAATTTTGGAGTGCCTCAGGTCAACGGACTCTATGGCGGGCGAAGCTGTATCCTTGCACAGCTTGTTGGCCAATCGGAATGGTAAAATTTACCGCCAGAACTTTGAAGCGGATGATTTTCCGAGTGGTGCGGTCGACCTTTATAAGGGTTGGCGCGCGAATTCTCGGGGCTTTTACTCCCTCTTACGTCTGCCAGAAAAACCCTCCAGTCGGGAAGCGCACTCGCTACCCGGGGTCACCCCTCCGTCGCCCTCCGATCCTCTCATTTCAGATAAGTAAACACCCTTGTAACATTTAACGTTTCTTTTACATATGTCTATTTAATAAAATTAATTGTTACTTTAAGAACTGGCTTTTTAATTTAGAGTACTGTTTTTTATCTTTAGAGATTTAGTGTTTAAATTTTAACTTAAGCCATCATGCGATGTATCTCAAGAACCTGGGAAAACACGAAATTAGTATTTGGAAATAATTAATTAAATAAGTTTTATGAGCGTCGCATCAGTATTTAAATATTTTGTATCTATTTAAAAAGTATTAGATGAAGGAAATTGATATTTTACAGTGTTAAATAATTCGACATCGTTTATTTACAAATATGTTGATGAAATTGTAGAACATTCCACTTCTAATGCCTCATAAATTGTTTATTCGTTTCAAAATGTATGGTAATAATTAAAAAAACAAGTACAAGTTCACTTATACCGTACGACTGCGTGCCGATTTATATCACGAAAACACATAAATTCTTTTGAACATCGTCTCTGCTTAGGAGTCTGACGTTTTTATTGTATTAGCATATTTTTAGCCTGTTTTCAGACACCGTCTCCGATTAGGAAGGTGACGATTTTATTTAATTCACCTTGTCTCTTGACTCTGTCTTCGGGTGCCGTATCAGATTAGGAAACTGACGGTTTTATTTTATCCACGTTGTTTGACTCTCACTTCGGCTGCGGTGTTCGATTAGGAAGTTGACGGTTTTTTTATCCTCTTTGTCTGACCCTGTGTTCATGATTCGTCTCCGATTAGGAGGCAGACGATTTTACTTAATCCACCTTATCTGACCCTGTCTTTGGGCGCCGTCTCTGATTTGGAGGCTGACGGTTTTCTTTTATCCCCTTTGTCTGACCCTGTCTTCACGAGACGTCTACGATTAGGAGGCTAACTGTTTTATTAAATCATTCTTGTCTGACTCTGAATTCGGGCGCCGTCTCCAATTAAGAACCTGACGGTTTTATTTTATCCACCTAGTTTGACCTTGTCTAGCCGATTTGTCAGAAATACAGTGATGTTAGAAGTATGTTATACTTGGTGTATTTTTAAGCAAAATTTAGGCAATATAACAATATTGTATTCATTTTATCTTTAATAATAATTAGTAAATTATTTTGAAATGTTTTATAAATGATTTGTATAATAGAATGTTTCGATAACGAATTAGATGAGATTTTAGTTCTGAACTGAACATTTATCTTAAAAAAGCAAAACTAGAAATACATTATAATATTTTTTTAAAAATGTTAAATATTTGATAAATAAATTAAAACAGCAAAAAAGAAAATCTTTTCGTTTTTAATAACAACTTTTTAAATTACTTATCGGATTGAAATCGTTTGTAATTGCTATTAATAGACTAACAGTTGCAGAAATGCAAGATTTTTTTTTCTTACCAGTTTTAACATTTTTGTTAACTTACTTGTTTAATTTTTTGAATAGTCGGTAAAATTTCACATCTGTTTGGAATTGGTAATGCTTTATGATAGCAATATTTCTGAAATGCTAAAATATGTCTTTAAAATATACCATTCCACAAAAAATCTTCCAAAAACAAAGTTTTTGTTGTATTGTGAATAATACTGATGGGGAAAATATACGTATGTGTGTGGACTTGATTTAGAGTTTTAAATGATTTCATGATTTATTTCCGACTAATTCAGTAAACAATTAAAACATAGTTGACAAATTATAACAGCTGTAGAACTTTAAATTTTAAGGTAATATGAAAATAACTATTGCCATATGTATTCTGTATAACGTAAAACCGGAATTTCGAAGAATTTATCATTTGTATAACTTGAAGAACAATAAAACGGAGATAACTATTTCAAATAACTTATGTTTCTCTTCCACTAAAACAAAAAAAAAATTGAAAAGAGAAGAATGCGTGTGATGTGTGAAAACGCAAAAAATAAAAAGGCAAACTCTCGATATTGCATCTAAAGTGGAATTCTTCTTCATCCAGTGCTTCAATCATTTGGACTCTCTTTTGCTATCGGCATTGTTTTTATCCTGACTATTTTCATAGCTGGCGGAAAGAATTATTCCAGAAAAACGGATTTAAAGTGTGATTCTTGAAATATTTCACTGACTTCAATACACATAAATGGTATCTTGCTAGGTTCTAACTTAATATTTTGTCATTCTAATGTGTGTATATATCTACCGTATAATACAGTGGAGAGAAATTCTATGTATTTTTGTATCCTTTTTTTGTGTTTTTAAACCACGAAAAAGAATTTAGAAAAAATGAATACAAGAGATCACGCACAAAGCAAATATGAGCTCTTAACAGTAACCCAATATAGAATGTTTTTCAAACTTTTATATATTCATTGTAAAACCGGAAAGACTAAGAATGTAATTTATATTATAAATATTACGAGAAAAATATACTGTAAAAAAAAGACGTTGTGTAGTTCTTTTTTCTGAATGGAAAACATATAACTGTTTGTGCTGTGTCATATGCCCTTCAAACAAAATTTTATTTGTACGATTTCTAATTTCTTTTGGGTGCATATTTCTATCCTGCGAAGGGTATAAGAGTCTGGATTAATTTCAGAGGTTATTCCTTCCCTACTAAAAATAATAACGTTTAGAAAAATTCAAATAAAATATGAACACAATTGGTGTTAAAAGTTCTATAACTTATATATTCATCAAAAGATCATGGTCAAAAATTGGGGCATCTAAAAATATAGAGATATCTTATTTCTACATTTTATGACGATTCCCTGATAAAGAGAACAAATCAAAAGAATCCTTTACCATAAATTGATTAAAACACCATTAGTAAAATTTGTTATTCTCAATGTAGTTGGTTAATACATGTATCGCATTTGTATTGCTGAAAAGACACGACAAAAAGAATCCTTTCGTATACCTATAGGAATATAATTCAATAACATATTTTTGATTAACTAACTGAAATACCATAGTTGATTTACAGAACATACACTCATCAAAAGAAAAATTGCTACAGCAAGGAATAATGCACTAGCGCCATTCACACAAATTATTCATACTGCTTCCCCTCGCCATGTTTATAACTCTCAAGTGTCCTCCAAGTATGAAATTAATGATCCATAAATCAATACCCGTGTTCAAACAGTGAATGATCCAGTGGAAAGACAATTAAGAATTATAGATTATTATATGGTCCGTTAACGTTGGTATTTTTCAGATCATAATTCAGACAAATGTTTTTCACGTTATTGGAAAAAATGAACTAAATATTTAATTCTAAATTTTGGTATTTTTATGACACATGAAATCCAAATAACTAAGCATTTAGTTATGTACTGCATTTCCTTTTCTTTAGTTGATATAACTTATTATTTTTATACTAATATATATATATATATATATATATATATATATATATATATAATATATATATATATTTATTTATTTATTTAGGTTGTTCATAACCGTTAAATTCATAAGAAAAAAGAAGTTTTCTGAACAAAAGAACAAGAAGGAAGAAATGCATTTTTAAAAATAACTTTTATTCCAAGTACATGGTTGAGAATGAATTTATGTTTCAAACATGCAAGAATTCTAAGATAAATAAAAGGAATCTATAAAGAATTTTATTGATAATATATAGTATATTGTAAGAAGTCTTTTCTATATAGATATTTGGTTTTTTTACAGGACAAATATTAATTGTACACTACAAATAGTCAGTTTATAAATCAATGAATATCTACCTTTCTCTTAAACATTGTGTCTTGTTGGTACATAACTATTAAGCATTTTTTTTGACGCGCTATATTTCAATAAAAATTTACACTGTTTTATAAATTTATAAATGAAAATATCCTTCTACTTTTGGGTTATAAAAGTGCTTGCCAATAATCATACTCATATTCCTAATATTATGCTGTACCACTTTGGAAAAGATTGGAAGTAGTGAAGCCATTTTGTTAACCCAGTGCTTCTCAAAGTTTCAATATTTGCAACCCAATATTTAATCATACAATTCATCTCGCCCCCCACACAATATCAATGTATTGAACTCAATAATACTATACTTTGATGCTAAAACTACGTTATAATGATGAAATACGACTTTAACTTCTTAAGGGTCACCACCATATATAAACGTCTCAGTCAGTCAAAACGTTAATCCCCCCGGATGTATATATACGTCTTTCCGAAGTACGGTCTTTTCTGAGCACTGCTATCCATAAAATTATTCTGAAGGATTTGGAATGCAATAAATGGATCAGGACAATGTTTGCGAATGATTTACTTATTTCAAATTATTTGCTTCTTTATTCCTTTCCGCCCCCAATACATTACATGCGTGTACCTACGTCGAAAACTGTTGGCATTGGTAATCGTCAGTACAGGGATTAATTATAAACAATACAAATTATCAAGACACGTGTTAATTTTTGTATATATATATTTATATATAAGACAATCCCATGTGGTCACTGGCAATAATTAAACTTGTTCCTATCTTAATACTGTTAAATAAATTATCAAATGCACGCACATTGTGTATCACTGGTACATTTGTGCGTGTAATATTTCAGTGTAAATGAGCATTTTATTTTTTTATTATGTCAGAATGTATTTTGTGTGTTTTCTTTCAGTAAATTAAATTTTTTTTTATTATTTTGTTTTACATTTTTCAATATGATCGCGTCCCCCCCATAGAGTTATCACGCCACCAAGGGGGAGCGCCCCTACAGTTTCAGAAATGCTGTGTTAACCCAACAAAATTTTGGTGAGTGCGCAATCAGCTAAAGTCGATACAGGGAAGGGTCTACACGTTTTTCAAATCGAAAGACACTAACTTGGGAGATAAGCCAGAAAAAGAGTTCAACCATCGAATTTCGACGACGAGACACTTTTGGCACCCGTGAAGGAAAACTTGACTACTCGAATGCTGGCCGCCAACTTCAATGTGGGCCATTCAACCATTGTTCGTCGTCTCAAAAAGCTTAAAAAGGTAAGGAAATTGATTGGAGTTGTCCCCCACCAACTCAGCAACACCAATAAAGCTGAACTCAGCGATTTGCTTCAATGAAACGAGTGGAGTACCATTCTAAAGGATATTGTCACAGGGGATGAGAATCATGGCTTCTCTTCAAAAACCTCAGAAGGAAGAAGGTCTCCGGTTAGCAAGTAGTTTCACCAAAAGTAATAACGAACAACGTACACTGTAAGAAAGTACTGTGGTGTGTTTGACGAGACACAGAAACGGAATCATCCATTAGAAAATCATTTTACTGTGAGTCATTTGCCCGAGGAATCAACCGTCTTTGAAGCCGATGGGAAGCAGTTAGTGAAGTAGAGGGTGATTACGATTGATTAATCACTTAAAAATGTAACTGTTGAATTTTTATGATTCATTTTTCATAATAGATAGTATGCAAGAACTCCTGATAATTATGCACCAACCCAATATATATTCGTTTCCCATTTTGAGTTCTAAGTTAATTTCATAGAACATTTTTCTTAGAAGCCATGATGTAGTTCTCGGCATTGCGCATCCGAATTACAATTTTAAAGATTAATAAAATAACACTCTAATAACAAATTTCGTGGTTCAGATGTCTTGCAGAAAATGAAATAACTGTATATTATATTCCTATTAAGATTCAGTAAAGACAAAGAAATAAATAATATTTTAATCGAGCATGGTTTGAGGAATACCTTTTACCAGATTTTTTTATTAGTAACAAAATAAAGAGAATTATAACGCGAGGGAAAAAAGTCCATATAAACTTTAAAATTTTATAAAACCTGGAAAATTTAACAAAATAAAAAAATGGTTTGCAGGTTTAACATCGATAAGCCACAGGATTTTTTTAAGATAAGAAAAAAAACTGCCCACAGGTGGCGTTGGTACAAAGGACAGAGTTGGAAATATGCAAATGAGAAAGGCGTTTACAAATATTGAAGCTCTTGATTCAGATGTAATTCTCTGTTGCATACCACCTAAGTGAACACGCATACTCAGTGAGAAAGACAAATCTTTGTTGGTGAAGCTGTTTTTCATGAACAATGAATCAGCGACAGTTACACTGCGTAAATTCCGACTTCAGAAAAATGTGAAGACTGAAAAAGAGGGCCTTCAACAATGGAACGCCTCATAAAGCATGCTCACCGATTTGAGGACTCTGGATCGCACGAGGATCGTGTATGATCCGAACATACAAGTCTAGAAACATTAGCAAAGCTGGAAGTTTGCATGAACTTCTCGATCTCCAGATCTTACTCTAGAAGACTTTTGAATGTGGAGACATTAAAATTCCCGGGTGTAATAATGTAGGGTTGGATATGTGCAATGTGGCAACCCCTCCCCCTGTTACTTAGGGTGGAACAGTCCACACTGACGTCGCACCCCGTCAGGAATGTCCGACTAAAGGACACACGGGAAAATACGCAGACGGACGTTAGGGACGCTAAGCCCTAGACGTTGGAGAAAGACGTTCTCCGTTGCTGTTTAGTATAATTTAGATATTTCATCCTTCATCTTGTTAAATAAAGCATTTATCATCCTTAGGTTGTAGTCATTTTCCCATATTTTGGGGGCTTGACCTTTCTCTTGCATATTAAGGAAAATCTCCTCTAGACGAAGGAAAATTTTTAAGACGCGTTAATATTTTTCTTCAATGGACGCCTAATTGCAAAAAGAGTAAAAACGACTTGTTGCTGTTGGACATTCTTTTTCTTGGATTCCTATAGTGCCTCAACTGGTTCTGGATTTATTCTACGGACTGCTCCCCAACCCAAGGTAGGCAAAATTTAATTAAACTTATTTTTTGTTTGTTTATTTTGGCTTTAAAATTACTGTATTTAGTAGTTTTAACTCAGAGTGAGATAGGGAAATTTTGATTACAACCTTGCACCGTCTATAAAATCTCAAAGTGATTAATTTTGTATATTAAGATGTCCTGTAAAAATATTAAATTAGGCGATATTCCTATAATTGCTAATTCGTTGAAATGTGGTACAACTCGTGCTGTAAAAACATTAAATTCTATCTTAGGATTCACCGAATTTGACCGTTCCTCGCGAAATAAAATAAAAAATTTTTCTACATTCCCTAAAGAGTTTAGAGTTGAAGAACACAAAGAAAAAGTTTTAACCGAATTCTCATTGCCTGATTTCATCTCAGGCGCTAATTTATTGCATTTAGACGTATAAACAAATGAGCAAAATTTATGCAATAGTATATTTAAAGCTTTGACGAACTTAGATGAATTCCAACTAACATTAAATAATTCGGAGACATCCTTTTCTGAAAGTGAAAACGTAGTTTCAAAAACCACGTTCCAAAAACGAATCATGTTAGACAGGAATATTTTATTCGGAAGGGACAGACCAGCACTCCCCTTTTCAAATCTGGTCAGCAACGCACCCCTACCGAGCGTTCAAGGTTATTCTTTCATGCTGGCACATCAAAACGTTTCATCTCTTTGTACACAAAATACTTTTCCTCCCTATTCAAACGATGCTTCCCTTACAGAGATGAATACCCAGTTTTGGACTTTATTGCAGGATATTTCGGCAACTAGTAGAAAATTTACCAGTGAAGATTTTTATTCTGTAAATAGTTTCTTTCGCGATGTTGAAGAAAATTTCGATTTATTCCCAGCTGTCAGTTCTTCTCAAAAATTAATTTTCGCGAAACGTCTAGTTGTGGAACTGCTAAATCATTTCTTTTTCACAAAAAAATTTAAAAACATACGAGTCATTCAAAAAAGCTTTAATTGAAGAATTTTTGGATTCAGTTACTTCCATAGAAAATCACCGCGAATTAGAAAAAAGAAAAATGTATAAAACCGAGACTTTAATGCAATATTTTAATTCCATGCGTGAATTAGCAAATAGATGTGATTCAAAATTGACGAAGCATCAATTATCCAGTAGGTCATTAATGGAATTGATGGGCCTCGATTAGATAAAATAATCCTCTCTGGTGCAAACTCATTTTCCGAATTTAAGCAGAAATTACGTACCTATGAAACTGTCGTTAAAAACATGGGAATGCACAACTCTAATTCACCGAATTTTCGTCTTTCATATGAAAGCCGAGGACGCGAATTTAAACAACAAAGCTTCAAAGAAAACCTACAAAATTTAACGTTTCCGACGCAGCTAAAATTTCCCAACGTTGTTTTAATTGTAATGATATATAGGTCACCTATCCAAATCTTGTCCTAATCATTCACGTGGTCGCAGATGCCTCTCATGCAATCTTTATGGTCACAAATCATTTGAATTCCGACGAACTAATTTAAATAACACTTCTACACCACCTTCTGGTGTAAATGTTGTGCATGAATTGCCTTCTCCTATTAATATGTTTAAAGACGTAACAATTTTTGGCCGTAAACTTAACGGGTTAGTAGACACAGGCAGCAATTTAACACTATTAACAAATTCTACTTACATAAATATAGATGCACCGCCACTGAAACAAACCAACACATTATTAACAAGTTTTGGTTTTTCGCGAATTAATGTGATAGGAACTTTTTGATTCTGAAATTACTATCGATGATCAAATTTTTCCTGTTACTATTTCTGTTGTACCAAATTCTTGTACAAATTATGACCTTATAATCGGCTGTGACGTAATTAAACAAGCACATTTAAATATATCTTCTACAGGCGTAAAATTTGCACAAATTTTAAGGCCTTCTGATAATGCAAATGAAAATTTTATTATGACAATTTCTGACGGTTCGCCCACATTTGATAGCGGTCCAAATGTTTCTCAACATAATCGAGCTGAAGTCGAACAACTGCTATCGACATACACGCCTAAAAAAACAAAAACTGTAAACATTGAGATTGATATCGCTCTCACCGACGACGAACCGATATTTCATAAGCCCCGACGTTTGCCATTTGCTGAACGAGATATAGTGGATGCTCAAGTTGATGAATGGGTTAAAAATGGAATTGTTGAGCCGTGTTCATCCCCTTACGCTAGTCAAGTTGTGGTAGTAAAGAAAAAAGACGGGAAATTAAGAGTTTGCATTGATTATAGACGCTTAAATCGCAAACTTATTAAAGATAACTATCATCTTCCTTTAATTGACGATATTTTAGATTGTCTCCAAAATGCTAAAATATTTACTACTCTAGATCTAAAAAATGGATTTTTCCATGCCGCGGTAAATGAAATGAGCCGTAAATTTACTAGTTTTGTTACTCACAATGGTCAGTATCAATTTAGACGAATGCCTTTTGGACTAAGTACTTGTCTTTCCACCTATATGTGGAACATAAATGCCATTTTCCGACATCAGATTTCGAAAAGTATTGTTCTCCTATATATGGATGATGTCATTATTCCCGCTGCTAATGAGTCCCAAGCCCTTGAATATCTAAAAATTGTTCTAGAGGTAGCTTATGATTACGGACTTGAAATAAATTTTAAAAAAATCAATTTTTACATAATACAATTGAGTTTCTTGGCCATATTATAGAAAACGGTAGATTGTTTCCTTCCCCTTAAACTAAAGCTGTTATTAACTATCCTGATCTTAAAAATAATAAAGACGTTCGCCGATTTCTTGTTCTTACTGGCTATTTTAAAAAGTTTTTACCCTCATATTCGACCATAGCAAAACCTTTGAGTGTCCTCCTTCGTAAAGACTCCCTTTTCTAATTTTATGCTGAACAAAACAGACAGCATTCTAAAAATTAAAATACTTACTTTCCCAACAACCCGTTTTAAGTATTTTTAACCAAAATTCTCCCACTGAGATTCACACTGACGCGTCAATCGTCGATGGTTTGGGTGCAGTCCTACTCCAAAAATCCATACATGATAACCAGTTTCACCCTGTATTCTACATGTCAAAAAAGACATCAGACCATGAAAGAAAGTACTTTAGTTTTGAACTAAAACTCCTTGCAGTGGTCGAAGCACTTAAAAAGTTTCGCATCTACGTACTAGGAACATCATTCAAAATTATTACTGACTGTGACGCCCTCTTCAAAACACTAAGTAAAAAAGAGCTTAACCCCAGGATAGCCAGATGGCACTTTATCTCCAAGAATTTAATTATATAATAGAACACCGTACAGGCTCAAAGATGGCTCATGTGGATGCTCTCAGTCGACCTCCACATTGTATGCTAATCCGAAATAGTGTCCATCTTCAATTTCTCAAAGCACAACAGGCTGATGACCAAATAACACCGATAAATACGCTTCTAGAAGCAACGTCGCATGATAACTATATCGTAAAAAACAAATTTCTGTACAAAACAGTCAATTGCACTGATTTACTAGTGGTACCTGACGAAATGCAGGCGAACATCATTAAAACTGCACATGAACGTGGTCATTTTGCTGTTCTATGCACACAAGATTTAGTTAGCAAAGACTTTTACATCCCACGACTTAAAGACAAAGTTGAAAAATGCATTCAAAACTGTGTTACATGCATTCTCACTCACCGGAAACGTGGTAAACAAGATTGCAGGCTTAACCCGATAGAAAAAAGCTATTTACCACTCCATACATTTCATTTAGATCATTTGGGTCCCCTAGCGACAACTTCAAAGGAATATAAGCATGTTTTTGCACTGATTGACGCATTCAGTAAATTTACATGGCTGTATCCCACTAGATCTAAGTACGCTGCAGAAAAAATAAATCGATTAGAAAACCAAAGACATGTATTCGGAAACCCCGCTAGGATTATCACTGATAAAGGATTCGCATTTACTTCCTCCGCATTTGAAGATTACTGTAAAAAGCAAAACATCCTTCATATCTCCATTACAACTGGTCTCCCAAGATCTAATGGACAAATTGAAAACAAAATTCTACCATCATTGCTGTGCTGTCAAAACTTTCTGTCGAAGATCCTGAGAAATGGTACTCTCACGTACCCCCACCTGCAAGAAATCCTGAACTCAACTTTTTAAAGAAGCATCAAGATGACTCCATTTGAGATCCTTTTCAGCACCAAGATGAAGTCTTGCCAGGACATTGAGATTGTCGAACTTCTTAACGATGAGATTACAGCTCAATTCCAAGAACAACGTGATGATCTCCGTCAAGGTGCCAAAAAGCAAATCTACAAAGTTCAAGAGTAGAATCGCCGCACGTACAATCTCCGGCGCAGGCAAGCTCATAAATATCAACTACATGGCCTAGTAGCAATTAAACGCACTCAGTTTGGTCCAGGCTTGAAACTTAAGCAAAAATACCTCGGACCATACAAAGTTACAAAAGTCAAGCACAACGACACTTATGTCGTAGAAAAGTGTGATTTTGTCGACGGAACATCAAAAACGTCTACTTGTGCAGAATTCATGAAACTCTGGCTAAGCCAAACTAACTCTACTTGATTTCTCCATTAAAAACTGTTCACAATTTTTCTTCCTGTGAAAGACTTTCAATATGGACATTAACAACAGATTTTTATCTATTTATTTATTTTTGATTCCATTTTTATTGAATGGCTCTAACATTTTCTTATTTAATTTTAGTACAAATTTAAGTGTTTAGAAGTAGGAGCATCTTGCTTCAATATGTTCCTGTTCCTTATTCCAGATTTTTATTTTAGCCTTGATCTTATTTGTATCGTTAACATAATTTGTTTTACCCCAGTGGTAATGTATGAAATTTTTTCTATTTATGAAATATTACTTTAAATTTGTTCATTTTCAGTATTTTTGTACTTTTTCTTTGATGATATTTTGTGTGGTGTATAATTCTTTCATCTACTGTGTAACTGTGTACATTTTTAATATTTCATTACTATGTATCTGTACCATTTTATCATTGTATATAATCAGGCGAGGTCGCCTTCCCGGTCATGATGGCCGATGTAGGGTTGGATATGTGCAATGTGACAACCCCTCCCCCTGTTACTTAGGGTGGAACAGTCCACACTGACGTCGCACCCCGTCAGGAATGTCCGACTAAAGGACACACGGGAAAATACGCAGACGGACGTTAGGGACGCTAAGCCCTAGACGTAGGAGAAAGACGTTCTCCGTTGCTGTTTAGTATAATTTAGATATTTCATCCTTCATCTTGTTAAATAAAGCATTTATCATCCTTAGGTTGTAGTCATTTTCCCATATTAATTCCGTTCATTCAATCTGTTAGAATTAAAAGATGCGATCCACCAAGAGCTGCCATGCGTACATGCGGACATTCTGCACTCTGACGTTGCTGGATTTGTGATACGCTTGGGATGTGTCATCCTTTGTGGTGGTGGATATGTGGAACACATGCTGCTGTAATAAATGATTTGATAACGTTATTTTTATTATTTGCGAGTCTTTTCTTTCACGTATGTATAAAATGCCACCTATCGGGTTTTTTTTTTCTTTTTCTTATCTTAAAAAAATCCCGTGACCTATCCATGCTAAACCTGCAAACCTTTTTTTCTTTTGTTTATTTTTATGGGTATTATAATTTTTAAAATTTTTTAACGGAGTTTTACCCTCCCGGTATTTAGAAATTATTTTGAATGCTGTTTGTGGCATATTGCTTAGAATATAAATATAATTACTGTATCCGATGAGTGTTTTTGTTCCGAAACCCATTTCTTAATCTTAAACAAGGTAGTTTTGAACACGACAAATATATATATTTCTTAAACATAAATACAATATTTTATATTGCATCTTTTATATTCTTTATGCTATATTTTGTTGTTACTTACATAAAAGTTGTAATATTTCATCATATATAAATAGAAACTCAAGTGAATGTATTCATCAGCAACAAAAGTCATATCTAATGCAAGACAAAACTAAGTATACCGTTTCTTTTTTTTAAATAAAAAATTATTTGAAGAAATAATATTAATACATTATTCTATAATATTGAATAGGAACTGAAATGCCCTTCATACATCTAAGCTTTCGAAAATCCATCAACAGGAAGTATTGTTTGTATAAAGAAAATACCTAAATAGAAATTATTTATTTACGTTTTACGTAAGATAAAATTGAGGCTTCGAACAATTGCCCGATTAGGCAATTGAAAATTAATGTTAGCTCAGATAAAAAAAATATTTTCAATGCCGTGATAGATAAAATAAAACAAACAGAAAAATTGTTCACTCAGTAATAATAAGAAAGTCAAACACACAGAGCATAAATTTAGCTTCCATTAAGGGAGTCAAACCCGACTTCCATTTTGGAAGGCAAATATTTAACAATCATTAGGGTTTTGGTAGAAAATGATATAAATTAACCTTCAGAATACTTTTTAAAACCTATTATTTGCTTAAAACCTTAATTTAAAAAATAGAATAATAACATAAATTGTACAGATTAAGACTCAAAATATTTAAAATGGCAGAGTAAGAATGTGGTACTCAAGTACTTTATATATTTTGTAAATTATTTATCTGTGGGTTTCATTTCTCGATAAATGAAAGAATTAAGCTCTTTTTTAAATGTAAAATATGAATTAAGATATTGAACCGTTTACACAGAAGCTTTATTTTGAAGAATTTGGGTAATCTGACAGATTTTGTTTGGAAAATTTATTTTCTAGAATTCCAAAATGTGTAAATTCTTTCATAAGGTGTGTGTTTACTCCTATTTATTACTATAAATCTTTAATTATAAAAAGTTAATTAAATGTAAATGTTCAGTTTTATCATAAAGTTTAAGCCAAAAGAAAATTTATTTGTTTAAAATAAAAAGTTTTGAACAGTTACATCAGGCAAAATTCTTTACCACATTTTTGAATTTTATCTTTGATGAATAAGTTAGCTATTCTAATAAAATGTTTATATTATATTTGCATATAATGTAAATTATGGATGAACTATATAATGAATAAGTTCGATAAACGATTTCTTTAAATTATTTTATAAACACATGTATATTCATTTTATTAATTAAATCTAGATTTTGAAAACTGAATGTTTTAAAAATTTATTTATTAGTAATCTAATTGGGTGCTTTCACAATATCCCGCTGCTTAATAAATTGGCAAAGAAATTGAAAGATTTGTGCCAAAATTTATTGACAGAAAATCAAAAATAAATTACGTTATTTTTACAACAACGAGACAAAATTAAAAACAGTTACATTCTATGTAATAGAAACATTCAAGTTTTTAAAATACTTGTATCTTTCTTTAATTTTAAAAGCGTTTTAAATATTCATAAACATGCTATTACTCCTAAAATTTGTTTTAACTTATTCACAATTAATTTGATAGATAATTTTATTGTTTAATTTTTGAACTGGTGAACATAAATTTAAAACTCATCATTAAAACTGCATGATTTGTTAGTCTATCTACCCACTCACTGATGAAGGAGTGTGTAAGGGTATCATCCATATAATCCAGTAACAACCTCAGGATTGAGGATATCCTTTTGATCAAGTGGTAAAGTTACTCGGTTTCAGATTCAAAGGTCGCAGGTTCTGTCCTCCGGTGCCACTTTAAATCTCGATGATAAAACCTATTTTAGTTTACATTTAAGGCTCTTGAAAAAAATGTAAGAGAAGGGAAGCAGATAGGTAATCAACCACACAATTTTCGAATTTTGTGACACTCATACTTTTAAATAAAAAAATTAATCAAATATCTTTCATTATATAAATGGAAAATGTTGCACACACTTAATCAATTCTCCCCTATCGTAAGATCTATAAAGTTTTAAGCAGAACAAGCATGAAACTTGGCAACCTCATTTTTATTTATTGGACATCCACTAAGAACTTAATTTGGGAGAAATCGACTCCCAAGGTTGAAGGATAATAGACAAAAATTCCTTTTTTGAATTATTGGACCTCGAGACAAGCTATTTGTCAAGCATGCACCCTTTGTTAAGTTGAGATCTTCTAAGAGCAGGTTTTTTTTAAACACCAGAACGTACAGCGGTGTCAGCTGGACACCGGAACCTCTTTACTTTGTTCTCCATTCCGCATTTTTGCAGGAAATTTGAAAAATTTCGTGACTTTTAATCATTTTCCCTGGTGATTACACAGAAAAACGTTCTATGGTACTAGGTTAATTAGGAATGGTTTTACAACTAAATATACCTAGAACGTCCCCTGGTGTCATTTCGAAGTCAAGGTAATTTATCAATATAAATAGAGATGCCATTCAACAAAATATAGTTCTCTAAGCAGATTCAATTAGTAAAACAAGTTTCCCACAGCTCTATCGCATATTTATTTGACCTTCAATGTAGTATTAATGGGTTCACAGAGCAAATTAATCAATTATACTAAAATTGTTGTGTCTAAACGAAACGAAAATTAGATTTAACGGGTGCCAGCGAAATAATCACTTATACCCAAATTCGCGGAGAGAAAGTATCAAGGAGAATCGATATCTGAAAACACTCCCCCAGGGGGGAGGCTGGAGGAAGAAAACGGCCGAACGAGAACGAAATTGAAGTACGTCACGAGGGCGAGGAATGGAAGAGCGCAGGAAGGGGGGCTTATCAGCCCCAAAACACGTTCGAGGAGCACCAAAAACGCAGTGGGAATGGAAAATGCTGCTGGACTTTTTTTTTTGCAGTTGGGGTGAAAAATGGAAGGAGTCTGCAAGGGAAACTTGCAGACGGCACAGTAATTGAAATCGAAGCATGAGCCAGCTTTTACACTGATCCCAGTTCTGATGTAAGGCAAATGCATATGAATGTTGTTAAGTGTAGCAATTAAGTGTTTTTGTGGTAATTACGGTGGTTTCAAGGGCAGATTCCATTTTGTAGTTTTGTAAGCAAAATTTAGTTTAGAGTGTGGATACGTGAATAGTGTTTGTGCTTTAATTACTGGGTTGTCGTGATTTTGTATAGAAGTAAAAACATTTCTAGAAGTTCTAGTGATGTAATTATCGATCGGCTCCATGTGTAAGTCGTGATGAATGACATTATTTCTAACGTACCAAGTTGCGTTAGCAATAATTCTAAGAATTTTATTTTGGATAACTTGAATGCGTTTTGTGTGGGTCGGGGACGCGGCCCCCCAAATGGGGGACCCATACATTATTGTTGGACGCAGAATTTGCTTGTAAAGGATAACTTTATTTTCCAGGGAGAGAGGAGAGCTTCTCCCAATAAGGGAGATAGCTAACGCTATTCTACCCCAGAATTTGTCTGAAAGATAGTCAATATGATTCTTGTATGTTAGCCGACTATCGATATGTAAGCCCAAGTAACGAACGACCAGGACCCACTGAATGTTGTCATCAAAAAGAGTGAGTTTAGTTTGGGGGTCAATGATGCCCCATTTTCTGAAAACAATGGCTTGTGTTTTTTCTACATTTATTGCTATTCTCCAATCTGTCAACCAATTCTCTAGTTTGTCGAGGAAGCGTTGCATAGTTTTAATTGTGTATTTGAGTTGGACACCCTGAGTCAGCGCCGCCGAGTCATCTGCGAATAGACATGTACTGACAGTGTGGTGATCTGGAAAGTCATGTGAATATGTTGTAAAGATACGGGGATAGAACCGAACCCTGCGGGGTTCCACTTTGACAAAAACCCGTTTCAGAGAATGTGTTATTTACACGAACACGGAAGGTTCTGTTGTGTAAATAATTGTAAATAATTTTAATTAAATAAGCAGGGAATTTGAGTTTGATCATTTTGTGAGTGAGGCCATTATGACACATTTTGTCGAATGCCCTTTGAAAATCCAAAAAGACACCTACAGTGTATAGTTTGCTAGCGAAGCCTTCATTTATAATATTAGTGACACGTATCAATTGGTGTAGCGTAGAATGGCCCTCCCGGAACCCGCATTGTTCCGGGGGAATGCAATCTATGGCTTTGCAGTGAGTTTTAATCCTGTTTAAAATTATTCTTTCGAAATTCTTAGCAGTGGTGTTTAATAAAGATATTGGCCTATAATTTTGACTAAATTTATGATCCTGATTTGGCTTTGGCAACATGACTACATTCGCTATTTTCCACTATGTAGAAAAGTGGCAGTTAATGAGGCACCTGTTGTAAATTTTAGTTAAGTGAGTAATAGCATTAATAGGAAGATATTTTAAAGCAATATTCGGAATAATTGTTGTGTCTAAGTGTTTCGTTGCATTGTATTTGCTTATCTGGTCCTAAAAAAATTCGATTTTCGAAGTTAGTACAGAGTAGACAGCCTGAAAGGATGGTTCATAGAGAAAGTCTAAGCCCTGATGAAATTGCTAACATGTTTCGATATTTTTTTTAGAAGGAATCAGATGAAGGTTAGCTGTCTTGCTCTAATTTAGATTCCTATGAAGATATAATATTACGTGAAAGTGACTGCGAAGAATCTGAAGAAAAAGTGAATGTTATTGATAATATTCCATAAAGTTCTAAATACATATATCGCTATGGATGGCACAGATTGGATACTGCGTAAAACTAATGTTCCTGGCAGATACACGACTCAAAATGTCTTTCGACATACAGTGGTCTAACAAGCTTTGAAAAATATGTGAACGTCAGTTTTTTATTACATAAAGGGTCAGAATAAATGATAATTACACGAAATAATATTAAAAAGTCTTTAAACTAAACCCTAGCAAACAGTAGTCCAAAAAATATTTAGTTAAAACAATTATTTAATATGTTTTATGTTGCGGTGTCGAAATGACACCGATGAACCTTTAAGAGTCATCGAAATCCCGGACTGTCTGGAGTTAAACTGAACTTCAAGAAGGTTTATTAAGGTGAAAAATATCGAGTTTCTTTTTTTTAAAAAAACTGTTATGCCTACAGAGTTGGAATTTTAGAAAATGTCTTTTATTATTAGAGATCTCGTAAGAATGTTTTTTGTTTGAAAATCAAGTGACTGAGGGGGTTTTACGGGAGCGTTATAGATTTTTTAAAAAGTTCCTGTTTTGGAATTTTTACACCTCCTAACTTGGAATTTGGAATTCAAGTTTCTTTTGTTGTGTGGAGATTGATCGATTTTACAAAAATCAACACCTGACGGAGATTGCGGGGGAATAACTGACACAGAACTCGATTTTGACCTTTTAGTCGTACAGATATGAAGAAAATACTTAAATGATAAGCTACAAAATGAATAATTACTCCCCGGAAAATCACACTCATCCTTCAGTCATGTGAAAATCAAGTTTTCTGACCTCTTTTATTTTTGCAAAAAAATTAATACCTACAAAAAGGCACAACAATAACTCTTTTTTAAACAAAAAGGGAAATTAATTTTATTCATTTAATCAATCGATTCAAATGTCAGTCCTCATTTTGTAATATTTTTGTCTCTAATGTTTTATACTTTTGTTAGTATAATTTCAAAGGATATATTCGTTTTAATGCACATTTTTTTCCTAAAAAATTGTCAATGACCCTGCGTTTATTTTCTTTACTCATTATCCTTTTTAAAATCTGTCAAAAATCGTGTTTCCGTCTTTACTCAAGACATTAGTAACACAGTATTAGATTCTTTTTGTTTCCATTTCTTGAATAAATATTTCCAATCTTCATTTCAGTTGATCTTCTTTCCTTCGGCTTCAACCCAACATTTTGAGTTAAATAGGAAATAGAATATTTTTTCAATAATCATTTATTTTTACTTTTGCCATTTTTTTCATCGATTGTTTCTTAATTTTTCTTAAATGCAATCAATGCTTTTACGTTCCGATTTTGCTTTTTATAACTAAAAAAATCAGTATAAAATGTCCCCTTTATTTTTTTTTCTTTTGCGTCGTTGTCTTACATTTTATATTTAACTGATGTGTTAAATTATTCATTATTAGATACTGATGATACCAGTGCTTTATCAATGCTGAGTGGGGTAGCCTTTATTTTTATTACAGCTTCACACCCATAATTCATTGAGCTGAAAATAGTTTTAAGCTTAAGAAAATGGCTTTAAGCTCCTCTTCCTTCGTTATTACATGATGCCAGGAAATAATTATATCCTCAATTAGTTACTTTTTATTTGATGGGGACCTCATTCAGACAAGAATTTTCAAACGGTGCCACAGGTTTTCGATAAGATTGAGGTTTCCTGGTCACCATGACAACAGTTCAATGATCTTTGAACGGTACTAATATTTCGATTCTTTTGCAGTGAGGCAAGGATCAGAATCTTACTGGAAAAATAAATGAAGTGGTGGTGTGTGTGTGGTATTGTTGGTAAATACTCCTGATGGATGGTAGAAGTTTGGGTTCTAGAATGGTGTCAATGTATTTTCTAACATTCAGTGACCCATTGATGATATTAAGTCGACATGCCCCATCTGCTGATATGCATGACCAAATCACAAGAATCTGCAGAATGAGAAAATGGAAGAGTTTTATTTTAACTTTCAATTTTAAAGTTTTCGCACTACTTTTTATTTTCTAATTGCGGAACACAAAGACCCCTAAATGTTCACTTTTTAAAAGTACACACTGCATGATATGAAGAATATGTTTCATATATATCTTACAAGAATTTCTCTCACACTTATAAAACAATTTCACATTTGTACCTCTTTTTTCAAACGGTTGAAAATTCTCTGTGTATATATATATATCATCCGAGTAATATACGGAATACTTTTTTAGAGTGCATCTTACTATTTTATACCCGAATAGATATCGGGAAGTTGATTTCAGCTTCGTCTCGTAATCTTTTGCTATATGGGGCACTTTATGAACTTAAATCATCAAAATTACCTGACAGTTAAAGGGTTAATATTTATTTACTAATATGTTAAGGCTGCGTTTCTCAAACCGTGGGGCGTTACCATATAGGGGTCGTGATAACTCCACGAGGGGGCGCAAGCATATTGAAAAGTCGAAAACAAAAGTTTATTTTAAATAACTATTAAATTACTAAAACAAACAAAATCACTCTGAAATAATAAAAAAATAAAATGCTCATTTACACAGATATAATACGTTTATAAATGTATCAAATTTGAACAATGCATTTTATGATTATTTAAGCAATATTAAATTCTATAACTATTCGTGACCCCATTTGCTTCTCATATATAAAATTATATTCAAAATTTCATACATCTTGATAATTTGTACGGGTTATAATAAATATCTTAATTACAGACTAAATCAATGCAACTCGATCCCCGATGCCACCGCTTTCCACGTATGCGCGTGTATGCTATGTATTGGGGGAGGGGGCCTAAGAGAAGGAATAAATAAAAAAAATTATCTGAAATAAGTAAATTTTTCGCAAACACTGCCTAGGTCTTTTTATTGCATTCCAAAGCCTTCGGAATAATTTTGTGGATAGCAGTGTACGGAAAAGATTGTACTTCAGAAATAAGTATGCATATATGTCTAGGGCAATTAACTCCTTGGCTGAACGAGACGTTTATATATGCCGGTGGCACTTAAGAAGTTAAAGTCGTATGTTAGCTTTAGGTTAAAAGAATAGTCTTCTTAAATTTCTTAAATTGTTTATGAATGTGGGGGGCGATGAAAATTTTGACTGAATATTGGGTTGGAAATATTGAAAGTTTGAGAAGCACTTTTGTAAGGAGAGCAAATCACAGCTGTGCATTCTTTCCTGAAAGTAACCTAAACATTATGAACAAGATTGTTAGCTATCTTGAACAAAATTGAAAAATACATTATTCAAACAACATCACCTATTCAGGAAAGTACAATACAATATCTTTCGATATTGAGTTAAATAGTGTTTATGCAGTCAGTCTATTTATATAATTTCTATTATTGACATTTAATAATGTAGTGTAACATAAGCCACCGTAAGTCCACGTCTTAGAAGAAAGAAGCTGTTGAATAGGTTTTTAAATTAGTTTTAATAAAACAGATCACAACTTTATACATATGTACATTCAAAAGAAAAAAATGCAGCATAACATTTCTGCCGTAACTTACTCCGCCATCTTCCATACTCGTTAATCATTTTTTCTCCTCTCGCCATCCACGCGCGCGCGAACCGCATGCGTGGGCAAGACACTTATGACGTAAACAGGCACCGGAAGAGTTAGCGCTTGTATTTCAGTTGCAACACATCCTCTCATCCTTTGGAATGGATATTTTACAACAAATATGCTCAAACATCTTATACATTTCAAAAACAACTTTAAAAAAAACTCTGCATTTAGAACTCTACTCAAACATTTCAATGTTATAATACTTAAAGAAATTAGAAAAAAGCACAAATACGATACTTATATAACACAAAATACGAACAAAATAATTCATAACACAATTGCAAACAATGTAATTTTGAACGAAATTTTTACAGCCGTTTAGGTGTTTTCACAATTCTACCACTACTTGTAGAACACACGCGGATAACATCATCATTCACCTTTCCAACTGGATTATCTAATTACAGCCTTAATAATCTTTGCACAGGTCGTAAGAATTCTGAATGTTCTGTCTTGATAAGAGCAAGTCTTATATGACCATCACGACCTGGTATTAATTTTAATACACGTGCTAAACTCCAATATGCACGTTTTTTTTGCCATTATCTTCTAGCAGAACAATTTCTCCGACACTGAGTGGTTTGTCTTTGTAGTTCTTTATGGATTGTTGATATTCGATTCGGAATTTTTACCTGAGTTGTTGTCGCATTTTTTGTAGATATTTTGCTCTTTTACTTGATTTCTCTCTATCTACAGTCTCAATATCGGGAACTCCAGATTCAGGAATTTCCCGCAAAAACATTTCTGGAGTTAAGGGAGAAACATCATCAACGTCTTCTGACACGTAGGTGAGAGGTCTGGAGTTGATCACTCTCTCACAATCACAAAGTACCGTAATTAACTCTTCGTAATCAAGAGCAGCACGACCAAGAATTTTTCGTAGAATTGTCTTTATCATTTGCTCTAAGTACTCCCCCCATCCACCCCACCAGGGTGCAGATGGAGGATTAAACTTCCACTGATTTTTTTCTTCTGCAACTCTGACAAGGATGCTATCCCAATCCAAAACATGCAGAAGTCTCTCTACTCCCTTAAAACTCGCGCCGTTATCAGAATAAATGGCGATAGGTCGTCCACGACGAGAAATTAAACACCTTAGACATTGAAAAAAATGCTTCAGTTGTCAAGAAGGGGATCAACTCTAAATGAATAGCCCTATAAACAGCACAAGTATAAAGGACTATGTACGCCTTTGGAGCATGTTTTAGATACAGTGGTCCTGCAAAATCGACACCTACAATTTCAAAGGTAGCGGTATCACGTACACGATCTTTTGACAAAATACCTGGAGTTACATCACATTTCTTAGCGTTAAATCTTTGACACTTTACACACT
Organism: Trichonephila clavipes; assembly: GCA_019973935.1. NCBI lineage: Eukaryota > Metazoa > Arthropoda > Arachnida > Araneae > Nephilidae > Trichonephila > Trichonephila clavipes. The sequence goes on along the minus strand of BMAU01004870.1, from coordinate 572,528 downwards.
TTCTGATATAAATCCGTATAGTCTTACGAGCCTTAATGATCCAATACTTTTCTCGTAAGTGAGACATTAACATAGAGGTACCAGCATGCAACAAATCTCTCTCATTATGAGCATTCATTATGAATAACTTAATTACTGTATGATCAGAAGGTAAAATACACTGCTCAAAACAATTAAAGGATATTGTTTTTTATAAAATAAAGATATAAGCAAATTTTTTTTGCCGAAAATGGAAGAAGAGAATCACAAATGCAAATTTTTCTGATTTTCAAACTGTGGAGTATGCTAATTTTGAGTTCGACGTCAAATACGTCGCTTAAGCGGCAACGAATGAAATTTGACTTTCAACTGAAATGAAGACAAGGATGTTCGGCATTCAGTGACTGCTTTGTTTCGATGAGTACGATGTCTCAGCGAAGTCATTTAAGACCTCATAGGACTCTAAAATTTAATTTTTTCGATTTTTTGAAAAAAAAGATATGTTAAAGCCTCAACGTTTCTGAGCATTTTGCTGCCAAAATTTTGTTGATACTGTTAAAACTTCCGAAGTTATTGAGAAATAACTAGTAACACGTAAGCAAAAACTTGCATCTGCCACGCCCACTTTTGACATCTGTCAGAACACATTCCAAACATTTTAATATTTCGCCGATTAGTTTTATTAAAAGAGCCCCACCTAATATCAGATTGATTTCGGGAGTAGCATAACTACAACTCAACTTTTGACCTCGTTTAATCTAAGCGGGATTGTTTGTTTACGTTTCGATTTTGGATTAGCAAACTTTTTCATTTGTTATTGAAAGCTTTTGAACATGGATGTTCCATTGAAAAAAACTTCATCCGGAAAGAGACCAAAGAAGAAAAGATTTCAAGGAAACATGTATCGGAAGAAATCTCTGTCTGAAAAAGGTATTTCTTTTGAAAATGTTTCGCCAAACAAAAGTTCATCTGTGAAAAAATTGCCAAGTGCACACAAGCTTTCAGAAGCTTACGAAAATGTAGTTTGGCCTGAGTTTCAAGGTTATAGACTAATCGACATTAGTTTATTATTTTCCCAAATTGAAAAGTTACTTTGTTGCTCTGTGTGTTATGGCAAAATAAAAATGAGTGAAAAATCCACTGTAGGATTATTTTCCACATTTCAGTTCACATGCAGAAAATGTAGCATTGAAAAAAAACTTAATTCCTGTGAATTGATCGGTATAAAAAAATATACATGAAATATCAACAGACGGTCTGTTTTGGCCATGCGCTATATAGGCCAAGGATTGTCTTCGCTCGAGACATTTTGTTCTCTTATGTGTTTGCCAAATCCAGTGTCTCAGAAAGCTTACGACAGAATAAATGCAAAGATAGCTGATATAAGTGAAGCGCTTGCAAATGCATCGATGAAGAAAGCTGCTGCTGAGGAAAAAATTATTGATGGCACCGTAAATTCTGTTGTAGTTAGCGGTGATGGGACCTGGAAGACCCGTGGGCATACTTCTCTTATTGGAGTCTGTGCATTGATTGGAGCTGAAAGTTCTCGACATGGAAGTCATGTCCTCTTATTGCAAAGGATGTGACTCCTATAAAGGGCCAAAGTTTGGACCAAAATATAGTGCTTTTTGGCTAAACATCAAATTTTCTGCAGAAAAAATCATAGCGGATCTGCTGGAGGAATGGAAGTTTGCGGAATGCAGAAAATTTTTTTCCGATCAGAACAAAAACATGGATTAAAGTATCAGCGATACATAGGTGATGGTGACTCAAAGACATTTTTGTCTATTGCTGAAAAAAAAACCATATGGGATAGTGTTCCCATTGAAAAAATAGAGTGTGTGGGCCATGTCCAAAAGCGAATGGGCAGCCGCTTGCGGAAGTTGAAAGCTTTATGGGGGGAAAAGAAGCTTTCCGATGGGAAAACAATTGGTGGGAAAGGTCGCCTAACCGATGCTATTATAAGCAAATTGACGACTTTTTATGGCAATGCTATTCGTGCCAACTCCCATGATGTGAATGCGATGAGGCAAGCTGTCTGGGCTGTGTGGGCTCATACATCCAGCACAGATGATGAGCCGAAACATTGGTTTTGCCCAAAAGGCAAAAATAGCTGGTGTAAGTACAATGTTTCGGTTCACAACAATACAGTGAATGAATTTTCTCACAAGAACACCTTACCAAAAGCAGTTTCTGAAGTGATTAAACCTGTTTTTAAAGATTTATCACACTTGAAATTGTTAAGAAGGTGTTTAGGGGGGAAAACTCAAAATGCTAATGAGTCATTGAATTCACTGATTTGGAAGTATAGCCCGAAATTAATTGGATCAGGAATTAATATCACAAAAATAGCTGCATTTATAGCTGCATGTGAATACAATGATGGAAGTAAGAACATAATTGATCTGATGCGTGCTTTGAATTTAAAAATAAATAAAACAAATGTGTTTTGAATTGTGTAAATATTGACAAAGTGCGCAAGTCAACGGCTAAGAGACAAGTTTCTAAAACCTCCTTTGAAGATCGTAAAGCTAAAAAACTTAAAATACTGAAACAAATTGAGCAATGCAAGCTTGCAGAGGGCAATATTTATGCTGCTGGGACTTTTTAAAACATACTGGTATGTTTAATTTTCTTTTTTGTTATTTTTTATCTTTAACTTCATTTTTCTCAAAATGAAAAATTTTGCCTTCCGCGCAGAATTTTTCAAAAACTATTTATCATATCAATATGAAACTTCATACACATGTTCAAAATAAGGCTTTTTATAACTTATACAAAAAATTTCAAACAAATTTTTATATATAATTTTTTTATTTGTGTTTTAATTGAATTTTTTCATAATTGTATTTTAAAATTTTTTTGTTCTCTAAATGCTTTAAAAGTGTGTATAAGTTGAAAAAGAAACATTTTTATATCAAATAGAATTAATTTTGTGAATTTTGATCAATTCTGTTCTTCAGATTTCTGCGCGGTGTAAAATGATAATTTTCATAGTTTTGAAAAATTGACCAAATTTTATTTCTTAATAACTTTTTTAATTTTTTCTCAAAATTTCTGAAAATTTGAGAAATAATAAAAATATATATGATTATCATGTGGTAAAAATTTCAAAATATTCTTTTGTTTTATTGCTAAGTTACATTGGTTTGAAGAAGGATGTTTTCTTCGAGTGCATGGATATCTGTTAAGGATCCTATGACCCCTTAACCGATTCAGAAGCTTGGAGAGTTGTTGGCAGGTTAGACGGGGGCCAAACTCAAGCCGAAGTAGCGCAAGCCATTGGAGTGTCACAAAGTGTGATTTCCAGGATCTGGAGCTGTTTTTTGGAGACTGGAAGTGTAGGCCGAAGACCAGGACAAGGTCGTAGACGGGAAACACAGCGCCTAATGAAGATCGTTATTTTGTGTTAACGGCTCGGAGACACCGAAATATGAACACTACTCTCCTCCAACAAAACCTTCGCTCGGCTACTGGCACCATGGTTTCAACTCAAACTGTCCGAAACCGGCTCCATGGTGTGGGTCTGTAGGCTCGCCGACCGATGGTATGTGTTAGACTAACATCATGGCATCGTCGCGACCCCAAGGAGTGGGCAACAGAGCATGTGAACTGGAGGATAAATGAATGAAGCAATGTTTTTTTTTCTGGCGAGTCCCGTTTTTCTGTTCATCCGGATAATAGGCGTATTTTCATCTGGAGGTACCGTGGCAGTAGAAATAATCAATCGCTCGCGCACGAAAGTGTCAGATTTGGCGGTGGGGGAGTGTTGGTGTATGGTGGCATCTCCATTGACGGGGGCACAGACCTCTACATCATTCGAGATGGACCTGTGACAGCTCGCCGATATAGGGATGAGATCCTCAGACCTATTGTAGTCCCTTACGCTGCAGCAATCGGAGATGACTTCATTTAATGGAAGATAACTTCAGGCCACATCGTGCTAACCTGGTGGAGGATTTCCTTTTCGAGGAAGGAATCGTACGCATGGAATGGCCAGCGTATTCTCCAGACATGAATCCAATAGAGCACGTTTGGTAAAAACTCTAGGAAGACGAGTTTCTGGCCGCCAACCACCCCCACAAATTCTCCATGAACTGGAAATAGCTCTTCTGGAAGAGTGGGACAGAACACCCCAACTCGTGATTAATAGCCTCATTGACTCCATGCCTCAAAGGTGCTCAACGTTGCTGACCGTCCGTGGAAACCATAGCCCCTACTGAAAATGATTCCTTTGAAGAAAGCACCTTTTGTTATTCTTTTTTTTACTCATATGCACAAATTGTGTTTTTTTCCTTTTGTACACAAATGCGCAATAAAATGCATTTTTTTCTGCCAAACATGTGTAATTTATTCTCATATAACCTACTACGTCTGCCGACCATGTATCAATCAGCTAAAAAGTTTCCCAGCAACAAGATCCACCTAAAACCGCATTATCCTTTAATTATTTTGAGCAGTGTAATAGGAAATCTAAAATCATTAGTATCATCTCTATTAGAAACAATAGTTTTTGCTCTCATTAGACCATTACAATTAACTTTTGGTCTAAGTTGCTTTTAAGTTTATCATCATTTATACTCTTAAACGATTCCTTCTGATCCAAATGCATGAGGGCTATCTCAGCATTCTTTAAATCAGAAATAGGCAAAGTTTCTGAGGAATCATAAGCAATTTTTTTATCTTTTTATAAAATCTTAAATTCCAAGCTAGCATTCGTGCAATCATTCTTATAGATGAAAAATACTTACAATACCAATTAACATTTTCATCTGTTTTTGTTAAAGTTGTTACAATGGTTTTACGCTTTTCTGAGTTAACCAAATCCTCATCTGGTTCATCCTCAGATTTTGGCCAATTCTCTTCGTTTTCAAGTAACCAAGTAGGTCCCTCCCACCATTTCCCTTGTAATAAATGTTCTCCAGAACACGCTCTAGATACGAGATCTGCAGCATTAAGTGTCCCTGGAATGTGGCGCCACATGGCGGGAGAAGTTAATGAACTTATTTCCTGTACTCGATTTTGAACAAAAGTCTCCCAATTTTGCTTTCTCTATATCCAACACAATGCTGTTGTGGAGTGTGTCCAACAATAAATTTTTACATCATAAAGTCTTAGATCATTAATCACAGTAGATAGTAATCTTGCCTCAATTAAACAAGCGAGTAATTCTAAACGGGGTATAGTAACAGTTTTCACTGATGCAACTCTACTTCGGGCATGTACTAAACTAACTTTTATTTGATTATTATCTTTAACTCTTAAAAATATGCATGAAGCAAAAGCCTTTTGGAAAAAAAAGATGTAAACTAACAGACTCGGCATTTGGGGAAATGTTGATACCATGATTTAAATTTTCTTAATAGGTCATTTGGAAGAGTGTCACCCCTTCTAGATTTTAAGTTCCATGTTTCTTGCAAAATTAATTTTGGGATCAACGTAACAGGTGACGTAAAACCTATAGGATCAAAAACCTGATGAGCTAGAGCTAAAATCAACCTTTTCGTAATAGGTTTTTCTGAAATATTAGTTATTTCTACTTTGCAAGATAATATATCACTATCTGTATGCAACGCAAGGCCTATAACTGAAACACTTTTATCTGTGGATGTATCCTGAATGGGTTCTACACCATGTAAATTTGACTTCGAACCTCTTAAATTGAAATTGCCATAAAACATGATTATTTGTGATTCTAATATAAACTTTCGCATTTCTAATTCAGAATCCTAACTAGTTACACAGTTATCGACATAAAATGCAATCTTAAGAATTTCAGATGTGCAACTCAAATTTTCTTCTACCTTAGTTAAATGATATTGTAGTGTAGCAGCCAAATAAATAAGGACTACATGTTAACCCAAAACCACTCTTCGATGCCTATACTCCTGAACACGCTCCAAGTCATCATTCCCCAACCATAAGAAGCGTAAATAATCACGATACTTTTCCCTAATCGATATTTGTAGGAAAATCTTTTCTATATCTGACGTAACATCAATGTAGTTCCTATGAAATCGATTTAGAATCGTTGGGATGATTTCTATCAAATTAGGTTCAGTAGATAAACAATCATTTAATGATGGAGACCCTAATACATGTTAACTTGCATTAAATACAGGCCTTATGCTCGTAGTGCTGCCTGATTTTATCACTGACCTATGCGGTAAATAGTGCACTCCACCTATTTCTCTCTGTGGTATTTTCTCGATAATACCAAGATTTAACCAGTTATCAAAAACTTCCCCGTAAGCCTCTAATTTTCCTTATGCCATTAATTTCCTTTTTGTACTCATTAAACCCTTTTCGGCCAATTTTCTATTTTCAGGCAAGGAAAAATTACCTGCTACCCATGGCAATGCAACTTCATATATGCCTTCTGCATTTATAAATTTCATTCAAATATTTCGTAGTCTCCTCCTCTAATTCTTTTGCAGTTTAGCGATATGCCGTCCCCGTAATCCCCAGTATATCTAAATTCCAATGGTCACTGATGCATTGAGTTTGAGTTAAAAGCGAAGAAATCAGCAGAGACTGTTTACTTTCAACATTTGGTTCACTGCCAAAACATTTTCCTTTAACTGTCCAGTCTAAGCGTGTATGTACTGCAGTCAGGTTTGATTTAAGAGGTATAATTTTTCCCGTAAACAATTTTCCCCCCAACATCAGCTCCAATTAATAACTTAATTTCCTTTTCTACTTTTAGAGTGCTGTTTTCCAAATCCGTGAGTTTAGTACGGTACATTTTAAACTCTTTTAACCACGGACCAGATGGGATTTGTTTTACCTCAGAACAGATACAATTTTGACCTAGTACTTCAAATTTACACTTCTAACTATTATTAACATTACACAATTGAATAACACAATTCTCTCTTATACGACATTTCATTTGTTTCAATACCACCAAATAATGACTATTTTAAATTCACTTCACTCACTGGCTTATAATTCATATTTTGAACAAATTGCATATATAGGATTTCATACTACCAGTATCATATATGGCTCTCACTAACATTTCCTTTTTACCATTACATAATTTTACAACTAATGTTTGTAAGTACACATCAGAGAGTTGCACATGATTGTTTAATGTACTAATTTTGTTTTCTTCATTCTCTCTGTATGAGAGTGTATCCAACTTATTAGAATGTAAATCCAGACACAAAATAACAAAATGTCTTTTTTTTACATATATGGCATTTATGACCCAATTTACACCGGTTTGACCTGTGAAATCATTTAAGGCACACAAAACAGGCACTTGTTCTCTTAAGAACATCCTTTTTGAATTCTAACTTCATGTTAGACACTTCATAACAAACTCTCAGATGCATGCAATTTATCACAAAAATACAGATATCAAATTTCTTAAATTTACGACTATTGACAATGGATTTACTATTACCATTTTAGCTGTTAACAATTCACATGCAGTTGATACAACAGCTTTAGATTCAGAATATTGATTTACATTTTTCTTATTATTCACTTTATCAGGATGAAATATTTCTCTAGCATATTTAATTCTAAATTCACTATAAACTTCATTCTTTATAAACTCCATTAATAGATCTAGATCAGTCTTACTTTGGTTTTTATCAATTGACAAATGCCGTTGCCTTTCCCATAATTTACAATATCAACCGACAATGCCGATTCTACTAAAGGAAAAAGAATGTCTGCGTATTTTTTTTTGTCCTTGGTCAAACAAAGAGAGTCCAATGCACGAATTCAGGTTTGCAGTTTATCATAGAGAGCGGAGAGATCCGATTTATTTTTTGCCATGACCAGCTGTAACAAGTCCCGAATGTAGACTAGGATCAAAACACTGGTGTTTCCATATCTTTCTTTTAAATATTCTATTGCCTTTTTGTAGTTAGCTGCCATAGCAGGGAAGCTTTCAAAACATCTCTTGGACTTGACCTAGGTGCAGTACTCTGTATGTGATACTGGAATTTATCACGATTGTCGATATTGACATCATCGTGTATTTTTCAAACTGAGTCCAGAAATTTAACCAGTTTCTTGGGTTACCATCGAATGCCGGTAGCTCAATATTCGGGAGTTTGAATTTCGTACCTGTATCTGTGAAACGTAGCACATTCACTCCTTGTGCTTTTCTAGCTAGAATATTTTTAACTTTGATTTTATACGTAATGAATTTGTCTTCATACAACTCACAGGCATTGTATTCCTTATCATAGTCCTTTTTGAGTACACTTATATTTTTGCAGAAGATACAAAATTCTAATGTCACAGTCCTTTAAATTCTAAAATCGTTCAAACAACTGTTCGTATATTACTACAATATATGCTGAATTTTCTTGGACAGCCGTAAGCAGTGCATCCAAACTATTGGCGCTCCTATTAAAAGTGCTTCTTAACGTAGTGCCTTTTGTTTTAGCGCCTCGATATCGTCGAGCCTAACACCTATACAGCTTCGTAATTCTACAGAATTCTATCAATCCTGGCTGGCTCGCCTTTAAATGTGGTGTAACTTAAACTACCGTAAGTCCAGATCTTAGAAGAAAGAAGCTGTTGAATAGGCTTTTAAATTAGTTTTAATAACAAACATCACAACTTTATACATACGTACATTCAAAAGGAAAAAATGCAGCATAACATTTCTGCCGAAACTTACTCCGCCATCTTCCGTACTCGTTAATATTTTTTTCTCCTCTCGCCATCCATGCGTGGGTGAGACACTTATGACGTAAACAGGCACCGAAAGAGTTAGCGCTTGTATTTGAGTTGGAATACATCATAATAATGCGTGATACATATAATTTATGAACTTCTTTATTTACATTATCATTAAAATGCAACTCTAATGAAAGCTTCAAAGTACCGAATTTTCTGCCGTTCTGAAAACAAAGCAAACTTCAATTTTTACTTTAACAATAGCCTTTTGCCATCGAACAATGCCGCCTCGTTCTTGTGACTTTTTCCATTGCTTCTATCTATTAACATTTTCATTAAAACCTCTATACGTCCTTAGACCTTAGTACCTCTATAGTCCTTAGTAACATTGATATAACTTTTGAAATATTATTAAATATTGATCATGTATATTCTGATTTTTTCTCTTGCAGTTTAATTCAAAATGGAGTACTGACTGATCAAAAGCAAATCAATATATTTATTTATAGCAGAATTAAATTAACAATAACATGAACACAGTATTTTTACTTTTTAAATGCTTCAGTTTAGTATATTTCTTTACTTTGGTAAAAATTAATTATTAGTGGAATCACACCTTTAGTTTCTTGAAGATTTGAAACCATGATTCGACATCACCGGCTACAGGCTTGTGACCCCTGATACGTATTTGACCTTGACTAATGCACACTGAAATAAACAAAAATACTTAAGACGCAAATCATTAGAGTGTATGCCACGGTTTACGAACCTCTATGGATCAACATATTATTTTTTCTAAAGAAGTGTTTAATGAGGAGGAACGTGCCGTCAAATAATTTTTATATGTGATTATTGGGAAAATGATAAAATTAAATACTAACAACTCAAAACTATTTATTTACTACAAAAAATACCTTTTGCACTGGACAGTTGTAAATGTTTTAGTTATACTGTAATTCAAATTAAAGTTATATATATATACATATATATATACTAGCCGTCACCCACCCGCTTCACTGGGTATTTCACGATGTTGTATATACACTGGTGCGCAAAAAATAAACCCTCCAACTGGACAGAACGGATTTTTCCGCCCTACTAGAGAGGCTTCGAAAATGTACTGCACGGATTTTTCTGCCTTCAAGTAACGTTTTCAAAAGCGGATTAGCCGCACTTTTCTGAAATCATTTCCCCTTTTAAGGTTTAACATCTTGAAAGATAATGAGGGACGGAGGAAGCAACACAGCGGGAGTTTTATGGCTCGCAGGGAACCCCGTGTTTTGGCCCTGGGCAATGTAAAAAATCGGGGAGAAATTTCTTTACAACCCAAGAAGTGTTTCTTTGCTAGCTTGTATTTTAAAAGTTTCCAAAAGTCCCAACGCATAAGTAAAATATGTTACAATTCCCTTTTGGTTTCATATTAATTTCAAACTGTAACAAGTTGGGGCGTGTCAGGGCAATCTGCTATTTTATATAGTTAGACAAATTATATATATTTTTTAAGTATATTCTTTCGCTTCATTTTTCTTATTTTAATCAAAGCTTTCAGTTTTTGAAACATGATTATTTTATTATAAGATACCGAAAAAATTAATAAAACATCAAACTCTTTAAAATTTGGAACCTTTTCAATTTTCCAACCACTAAAAATGAATAAATTTAAACTTCATCAAATCATTTGAAACATTTTCTTACACTTTGATAAAAATAATAACGAAAAAAAAAACTAATTAAGATTTATTAGTTTTTTTTTTTTTTTTTAGATTTCAAAGCCTAAGTGTTCAGGGAAGTTTAAGTACAGTGTGTGTGTGTGTGCCTGGTTATATATTGTTAAAATACACCGAATTATATTTGAATTTTAAGTGCTTGAACTTCAGTTTACATCAAAGACAACATGAATGAAGATTTTCACACATTTTTTTTATAACTTGAATGTTTGAATAAATGGTAATCAAAAATATACGGAAACATTTACAGTAGACATTTATGCATATAAATAAACATAAAAATCAATTTTAAATTCGAGCTATTGAAAAACATTTGAATTATATATTGTTCAAAAATATCTATTTATACAAAATATCTCAACATTGATCTTTTTTAAAGGCTAACTGAATAAGTAATTAAAATCTGGATGTTTTGAAATCTCGACCTTATAAAGCTAGAAATTTTATGTTAGAAATTCCATTTGAAATTTCGAAAAAAAAAATGCATCGCGCAGTTAAAAATTATTTACCATAAGTTTTAGCAATTGTTTGAGTATAATAAAAATTTCAAATTTTATTATATAGCTTCTTTGGTATCTTTTAATATATTTCGGCCGCGGTAGCCGAGTGGTATAGGTATCGGAACGTGGCTTGCTTTGTCACGAGTTCGAGCCCAGTACCACTAAAGACCCGCCGTGTAGGGCAGCGATGCACGTTAAATCTGTCGAGATCTGAAACGTCCTCCCGTTGGTGTGGTGGGGTAGTTAGGAGAGGGGGTGCCAGCTCAGGTGTCGTCCACGTCACTTGACTATGGTTCAAAATTACGTGGTCCGTCGATAAAAGCCCTCGTGTAGCTGAACAGTGCGACGTTAATATTCAATCATTCATTTAATATATTTCGAAGATTTCATACAATTCGGTTGAAACCCGCATGCTAAGAGCAAAAAATATACTAAAAAAATTGATGAATATACAATTACAATAAATTCTTACATAGAGAAGCAAAACTGAGAAGCTAAAGCGTAGGTATAAAAAATTTGAGTATATCTGAAGTAGTTTTCGAAATATTTATTTTAAAGTTTAGAAAATTTGTGTGCGTTATGTTATACTTGATATTAATTAAATGGTTAAAATAATGTGTGTGTGTGTGTTAATATTAGTCATGTAATCGTTTGATGACACATTCATATACTAATAAAAATTATCATGGTCATTGATGCGAATGTCAAGAATTTTATGTAATTTTAAATTCAGATATTAAGATATTGATGTAGAAAATATAAAACGACCATCTAAAATACATGAAAAATGCAGTCTGCTATAAAATGATCTTGACAAACAAAATCCGGCATTTTCACTTACTATGGCAGAGCCGGCTTAGTCAGGGGCGATCTGGAAAAACAGAGAGAACCGCGGTTTTTTGATGGATGCCGCTCTAGCTTTTAAAGTTCCCAGGAAAAATTATATATATATATATATATATATATATATATATATATATATATATATATATATATATATATATATATATATATATATATATATATATATATATATATATATATATATAAATTACAAATGCAAAAATAAATCTTGTAATTTTCCATACATTTTTATAACAACGAATTGTGGAATTGGTTTCCAATACATTGTTGTGTTTGACAATATCTAAGGTAACCAACCCTACTTTAGATAGATTTGTACTACTTTTTCGTAACCGTATTCCTTTTAAAATTAATTCGTGCAGCCGAAATACACCTTTTGTACCCTTACAAATTTATGTTAACTATAACGGTTAATTTTAATTTATGCAATTTGTGAAATGTTCATAATTAACCATTTCCGTCTAAACAGTTTACATGAAAAAAAAAAGTTTGTACTCCCTCATTCATTAGGGATTTATATAAGATTCTAACATTAAATTTTATTTTTCACCGAATAGGATTGAGTGGAAGTGTATAGTGCTTCCACACCACAGGTCTGGGGTTCTATTAACGGGCTGCGCAAGGTCGACTCTGCCTTTCATCCCCGCTACATTGGGTCGATAAATGAGTACCAAGCTTGCTTCGGGACTTAAACACTGAAGGTCTCTCTTCAGACAGACCACCAAATCGGGACATCTGTTCATGCACCTTAGCGTCCAATAGTCACGTGTATTATGATGGGCACAGTAGTTCCTGACCCTCATGGATTGTTGTGCTTCTGAGTTTGAGTCTTAAGGGGTCTCAGGGGTGTTAAATTTCTCGAGAGGTCTGAAAATATAAACGATTTTCAAACGGGTATAATTCTTTTAAATTTAAACTAAATGATTCGATTCTTTTACATGTTATTTAAAATAGAATGGGGCTTCAGAAAAGTATAAAATGTTTAAAATATAATAATAATTTTAAAAGTCATAAGCATATGAAAATTTTATAATAATTATTAAGTATTTTTTGCTTTGCGCACGCTATTTTCTAAAATATTAACCTCTGATGTATAAAATTTATAGAATTATACAATGCATCATACTCTTTAAACCCTACCTAATTTTAGCATTATATATATTTTGTATTTCAAAATATTTGTAAAATATTGCAATTTTTTAAATATTTTTTAAAAAAGTATTTTTTTTATTTATTAAAATATGTAATTTACTATTCTATTTATATAAAAGTAGCTACAAAGTATTAAAAATACATTTGTCTTTATAAATAATCTTAAAAAGCTAGTAATTAAACCTACTCGTTAAGAAAATAGCATGCGCGAGGTAAAAAACTTAACAAATATTTCTTATATAAAAGTTTCTTATTTTCATATGCTTATAATTTTTAAAATTATGATTATATTTTAAACATTTTTTACTTTTCTGAAGCCCCATTCCTTTATAAGTAATGTGTAAAAGATTCGAATTATTTAACTTAAATTTAAAGAAATTATACCTGTTTGAAAATTGTTTATATTTTCAGACCCCTAGAGAAGATTAACACCCCTGTGACCCCTTAAGTTTGAGGATTACCTCACTTTGGGGATACCCCTTAGATAAACATGTATTTCCACTCATTTGCAATTAAACATTTTTCTTTCAATTACGTTTATTTCAGAAGGATGTTTGATTTTTCAAATGTATTTGCTTAATAACATGTATATTTGTGTATTATATTAAACATTTTATCAATCCAAAATTACATGTTTTTAGCTCCTCTAAAAGCTTTTAGGATTTTACAACTGATCTTACATTCCATATACGTTTTATAGTAGTATATTTAAAAATGATAAGGACATTTTTACGACTGTGTGAGCTGTTATGCCTCGTTTATGAATATAAAAAAATTCATTCAGCTACAGTTTTTAAAATGTACAGAAATAAGTGGAGCTACAGGATACTTACATATTATGAATATTTTTGACTGCAGTAAGATATATTTATATTTCAGTTTCTTTACAATTTGAATAGAAGTTGTAAGCCATTTTGCGAATAGTTTGATATTGAGTATAAACCCATAGGCTGTTTAATATTTTAAAGTGATTTACTTTGATACCAGCACACATTAAAATAAGGCTCATTTATAGTTATATGATCAACTTCAGTGATATTTAAATTTTCAAAAATAGTCTACACGTTCGAAAACATTCTTTCACAACCGCACACCACATCTCTCTCATACTATATCTTCCCTACAGCAGGAAATATTTGTGTATAGTGAAAAATATAATACAGGATACATTTCCAAGTGTTAAATTTGTTTTTAAAATTTGGTATGAATACATTGTGGAACTGTCGGTTAACTTCACTGAACAAAATTGTTTTAAGTGTACTATTTTGAAAGACAAGATTAATTAGGGAGAACTTTTCTCACAATAGAATTTGTAATGACTGAATTGTGTGGAAATGTAGTTATCGATGTGTGACATTTTTCCTTGTAATAAAAGAAACAGAAAAATTAGAAATTTAACTTGAGTAGAAAATGGTTAGAAGTACTGTCATGCGCATTTGAAAAAGTATATCCCCCATTAAAATTAAAAATTATTGACTGAATGTGTGTTATGTCCATCACAAATGTCGATGTAGAAAAGATATTTTTATTTAATACAAGGAGTTCGAAAAGGAGAGCACTAGGAATGAAAATTTAGATTTTTTCCGAAAAATATTCAGTTAACATAAAAATATCATTTATATGATTTAAATTTAAATAAATTAAAATTATTGAAATCATTTTTTGTGTTATTCTAAATTAAAAATATAATTGAATAGAGAAAGATGTGTTTTATTTCATAAATATATGCACCATTAATTGTCTTATTGTTTAAAAAAAAGATAGGGCCTTTACTCTTTTTACCTCATAACTTTTTTTAAAAACAGGAAAGTGAGCGCGTTTTCTTACTCTCATATTCAAAAATGAATACAGGATGCTTTTTTCTAGTTCAAATCGCAATACCAATATATTTTTTTTTAATTTTTAAAAAATGACAGAAAAATAAATTTTGTTTGAAGAAAATATAACTATTTTTCAACTTTTAACACACCCTTTATTTCATGTTTTTTTACCCTGCATTTTAATTTAATTTTACTGTGACTGAATCTATGGGGAAAACGACAGAGTGGAACTACGGTTTTCATACAAGATTGCCCAAGGCAACAACAGCTAGCTGTAAACGATTGCTATCCTGGTTCTCTTACTGATTAAAGACGCCGAACCAAGTCATAAAGTTCTCTCCTTTCGACCACCCAAGTTTTAAAAGGGGGAAAGAATTGAAGTCTGTTGCATTTTTGAAGGGAATAGCAATATAAGAGTAAAACGTTTTCGGAATACCTTTTCAGGAGGAAGGTATCCAGTTAGAGGGTTAAGGACGAGACGGTTTTTTTCAATATAACTTTGTACAAAAGCTTTCCAAATCAACACATTTAATACCGTAAGATCCCCAATACGTAAGGACATGTGTAATGTAAGCAACACGTACTAAAAGAGAAATGAGAGGGATAAAAAGAAGCTTGATTGAAAAAGTAGCATGGAGCGCAATGCGACTGAAGGCCGAAACATCCCTGTGATGGGTGTCCAGCGAGAAACATCCGGTCTTTAGTAGGGGATATGATCGCCCTTGACTGCTAAGCAGGCTTCACAGCGTCTACCCATGCTGATAATGAGGGTGTCAATGAGTTGTTGAGACATTGCTGTCCATTCGTCTTGCAGCGCCAATCGAAGCTCCCGAATCGGTACTGGTGGTAAGGTACGAGCTGCCAAGCGTCTGCCTAGAAAATCCCATAAATGCTCGATGGGATTGAGATTCGGAGATCGTGCCGGCCAATCCATACGTTCAATATCCTCACTCTCTAAGAGTTGTTCGGAAGCTACTGTGCGATGACATGGTGCATTGTCGTCCATGAAAAGGAACTGCAGACCCATAGCGCCTCTAAAAACACGCACATATGGAAGAAGAATCTCGTTACAATAACGGGTCCCGTTGACTGAACCTGCGTCGAAGACGTGAAGGTCTGTACGACTACCAAGCATGATGCCTCCCCAAACGAGAAAACCGCGACCTCCATACCTGCCCCTTTCAATGATGTTCGAGGGATGATTGCGGCTTCCCCGCTCTCTCCAGATTAGTATGCGATGAAAATCGCTACTCAAACTGAATCTGCTCTCATCTGCAAAGAGTACTCGTCCCCATTCATTGTCTCTCCAATTCCGGTGTTCCCGGCACCACAGAGAACGCGTTCTCCGATGGGCAGGAGTTAAAGGTACACACCGTACAGGGCGTCGTGCAAACAGACCACCACCGTGCAGTCTTCTGGCCACGGTAAAACGCGATATCGGTCGTCCAGTCACCTGTGTCGTGTGTCTAGCGATTTCTCCCGCTGTCTGCCGCCTGTTTCTACTGGCCTGTAAGACAATGTACCGGTCATCTGCGGGTGTGGTTCCTCGTGGACGACCACTACTGAACCCCCGGATAGCTGTTCCTGTAGTTTGAAATTGTCTCCAAAGTCGTGAAATGATGCTGTGAGCAATTCCGAACTCTGCAGCCACACTTGTCACACTGCGGCCTTCCTCCAACTTCCCAATGATTCGATCTCGGGTAAAAGCATCCAGATGTCGTCTAACAGATTGATTATTCGCTATTTCTCGCTGAGGCAGCAACTCGGTGTGATTTTAATTGCTATACGGCGTGCAATCTCTTTGCCAGAAATACTGATCTTACACCGACAACATGCTTTATACTACTCAGATACTCCCCCATTACGTCTACCTGCATATCTGCGCATGTGCTACCGTACATCACCTTACTTAATCTCCTGATTGGTCTTTCTGTCCGCTCTGCCTCTTCGTTCAGCTGATATGCTAATTTTTCGACTTCGTCCTTAATTTTTGCACACCAGTGTATGTATACTGTTTACATATAGATTAATTATTGATATCTAGCATTAAGAATTCGATTGTATTGAAAAATATATTTATAGCTGTTACACTCTCACCCCTTGATATAAAAAAAATTATAATATCTAATTTCTATTTATATCTAAAATAGAAGTAGAAAGATATTTTTCGCTCACTTAACCTGACAATCAAGTGGATTTCCATCAAAGAAACTTTCAGTGGATCTCTACTACATAAAATAAACCTGCGTGCTAAATTTCATGTCTAAATCTAAAGGAGCAAAAACGGAATTTTTATCATCAATACCTCGTTGACAACATTCTTCTTCAACATTCAACATGCAACAAAAGAAGCATGCAAAACAAATTTTATCATTATAGTCTTATCAGTTCAAAAACGGGAATTTTGTCTATCAATACGCCCCAATAACTCTCCCCGCTTCCCCCGGAGTTGATTTCCGTAAAATCCATTCTTAGTGGAACTCTATTCAACTAAAGAAAAGAGCTCAACAAATTTCAAGTAAATGAGTTAAATTCAAAAACAGGAATTTTTCTATAACACGCCTTAATCCCTCACAACCACACTCCTTTGGGGGTCCGTTTTCGCATAAATATTTGTAAAAGGAACTTTATTCCATGAATGGAACATACCTTCTAATTTTCAAGCAGGTGGTTCTATTAGTTGAAAATAGGAAATATGTATCTATTACGCCCCTTAATCCCCTCAGTGACCCTTGGGGATCAATTTTCCCTAAAACTATTTTGAAGTGGATTTATACACCATGAAAGGAAATCGCTTACCAAATTTTAAGACTGTACGTCTAATAGTTTAAAAATGGAAATAATTATCTATTAATCCCCCGCAACGCCACTTAGGAAACGATTTTCACAAAACCCATCTTATAGCAGATCTTTACTTAATGAATGGAATCAGCTTTCTCAATTTCAAGATTTTATGTCTAATAGTTTAAAAAGGAGTTAATTGTCTATAACGCCTCTTAATTCAACACAACGCCACTTGGGAGTCGATTTTGACAAAACCCATTCTGTAGGGGATCTGTATTCTATGAAAGGAATCCGCTTACCAAATTTCAAGACTGCACGTCTAATAGTTTAGAAATCGATATAATTATCTATAACGCCCCTTAAACCCCCGCAAAGCCACTTGGAAAACGATTTTCACAAAACCCATCTTATAGCGGATCTCTACTTAATAAATAGAATCAACTTACTAAATTTCGAGATTTTCCCTCTAATAGTTTAAGAAAGGAGTTAATTGCCTATAACGCCACTTGGGAGTCAATTTTCACAAAACCCAGTCTGTACGGGATCTGTACTCTATGAAAAGGATCCGCTTACTAAATTTCAAGTCTGTACGTCTAATAGGTTAAAAATGGAAATAATTATGTATAACGCCCCTTAAGCATCCTCAACGCCCCTTGGAGGTCAATTTTCGTAAAAATCATTATGTAGGGAACCTCTACTTTATGAAAGAAATTTGTGTACCAAATTTCACGACTGTACATCTAATAGTTTATTAATGGAAATAATTATCCATAACACCCCTTAAACCCCCGTAACGCCACTTGGGGTTCGATATTGCAAAATCCGTTCTTAGCTGACGTCTACTCCATGAAGGGAACCTACCTACCAAATTTAAAGTTTGTAGGTTTAATAGTTCCAGAGATATCTTGATTAGTCAGTGAGTGAGTGAGTCGCTTTTCTCCTTATATATATATATATATATATATATATATATATATATATATATATATATATATATATATATATATACATAAATATGCATACATACATATATACATACATATTATATATATATATATATTAGTGTGTGACTACTGTTGTTACATTGAGTGTGTGGATGTCAAATAACTTATTTTAGGATTGTAAAATATTACTTTTAGTTGAATGCATATTGAATCGTAGTCATATGCCAAAATATTTCTAAGCAATTAATCCTTTTTGCGGCGGTGCACTTTTTTGACAAGATGGTTTGTGATTTGTTTCAAAATGCCATTTTAAGACGATGTTCTGCATACAACTGTTCCAGAATATAAAACACTTATCGCTTAGACGCATTTACTTATAATGCCATAAGTTTAGTTTTATCAAGTTTAAAATTCTCTGTCTCATTCACCATCTTACATTTTTTTTGCTAAACTCGCCAATTTAAATAACAGTTAAAATCGTAAATATAATCAAATAAACTTTAAAATACAGTTGTGTAATTGAAATTGACTATGCTATGGGTAGACAAATTTTGCATCGTAAGCAATTGCAGTTCACGAAGTATCTAAGGCAAGACAATAACAAAAAAAAAAAAAAAAACAAGGGGGTTCCCAACCTCCCTGCGACCGATCCCTCTCGTTTCTTCGTAATACTTGAAAGCGAGCTTAGTTATTTTGAAATAAAATACAAACAATTTTGATTGCTGGTGTGCTCAAAATATTGTGTCGCGTTCCATTGAGGGCACGCGTGCCATTAGTTCGCCATCCCTGGCATTGGCAATGCATCACTTTTTTTTGTTATTAGTTGGTTTTCCAAAACAAGGCCAAATGACTGAATGATAGCGTATCGTGCTTCCACGCTACAGGTTTACGGTTTATTCTCGGAATGGGAAAGGTTGACTCAGCCTTTCATCCCTCTGCAGTGTGTTGATAAAATAGTACCAAGCTTGTTTGGGGACAACACTGTGGGTCTCGCTTTAGACTGACGACTTGATCGGGATATCTTTTAATGCATCTCTTCCCCCATGGTCACGTATACTAAGATGGGCACTGTAGTATTTGGCCCTCAGGGGTTGTTGCACCACTGAGTTTTGGGTTTGAGTTTGGTTTTCTAAAAGAAATAGATAAATCTATTGCTCTTTTTTTGAAAAAAAATTAGATAAACGTTTTAAACTTACTGTACAGTTATTTTTCCTATTTAATAAATTATTCTTTTTGGTTTATGATATGTCAGAATGGTTATAAATACGTTGTATCTTTTTACCTAAATGTTGATGTAATAGTTCAAATTTTCGAAAAAAAATAGAATTAACGATATTTCAAAAGATTAAAATACTACTTCTAACGCAGCAGTACTCAACCTTCGGTCCGCGTTATGCATGCGGCCCACCAGACTTTTCTGAATGGTCCAGTCATGGGCCGTTGTGCTAAGAAATTCAATTATTTAAGAACAATGCATTAAAAATTCAGCGAAAAATTCTATGAATCAAGCAATCAAATATATAAATTTTGCTATCGACGTTGAACTGGTACGAATTACTAGATATTTTTTTCTCTACTTATAGATAAATAAAAGTGGAGTAGCGACCATTTTATAAATGGAACTAATTTTTCATTAATCCTAATGTATTCCAAGTGAAACATGTTCAAAGAAAATAGGTTATTTCAAGACGATTAGGATCTTGACTATTTAATAGAGAAAAACAAACACTGATCAACAACTTGTGTGATGACAACTTGTTACCATTAAAATGATGTATTTAAAAAACATAATTTCTTAAAAAATATCTTTGCAACAGCAACAAAACATTTTGTCATAAACGAGATCTATATGAAGACCCTCTAACAGTAAGGATTTTTTGAGAGGGAATGGGATCGTGGACTTGATCTAGCTTGGCTAGACATGAAGATCAGAAACAACACATTTTGTCATGTCAGTAGTTTTGTCATATCCGTCAATTTTATTTATGTAACAAAAAGCAGAAGTAAAAAAAAACGTATACTTCAAACATTGCTACATTATATATATATATATATATATATATATATATATATATATATATATATATATATATATATATATTGATAGACATATGAAATTTTTGAGGATGAACATACAATCTGATGCAGAAATTGTTAGTGTTTCTTACATGCTTCCGATATTCTCTGATAAAATCAGTTTTTTGCCCAGATATTTTTTTAATAAAATCACACAAAAAGTATCTGAATAAATTTAGAACTAAAATACGCTAGCACGTCTGAGATACAGTTGATTTCATATAATGAACCTCTATATTGCGATCTTTCTCTTGGAACCAAGAATACATTTCGCGATTTTCTTCCCAAAATAACCTCCCAATAGCGAAGTGTATTTTTGTGATTCAAATTTTTTCACTCTATTTTTAAAGTATTTCTGGACATTTGAAGTTATTCTCTCTTTTAGCACTCTTTATGGTAGTCATAAATTAACTGGTTTTATTAGGTGCGTAACTCGCTGAGAGCAATAAAATTCTGGGCGTCTCATCCAAGAAGTGCTACATTTAATCTTTATTGTCCAGTTGACTAGAAACATCTTCGATATCCCATTTTACCTTCACTGTAGTTGCCTCGTGTACCCGTGTCGTTGAACTAGTCTTCGATCATTTATTGTATTGATCAGTCGCACTGATAACTTCATTTCTTGTAGCTCCAAAATGTCAAAATGTTCGTCCTTGAGCATCAAAGAAATAAATTCCATTCTTCAGGAAATGGAACTTTTCTTGCTGTTTTTTTTTTTTTTTTGATAGGTAAGATACATAAAAAATGTATATTAATTTACAAAAGGGTGTGAATAACTTCTTTTTTTGTAATATATTGAGTGTGTTCATGAATTTTAAAGTGGTTCCATGTGGTTTAACAATGAAAATTGAAAGTTGAACCTCTATATAACGAATTTTTCATATAACGAACATTTTTTTTGGGGAGGGGGGGTTAGCGACTTCGCTATATAAAGGTCTGAATGTAATTTTAAACAAATAATACTGATTTCAGTACTAAATTCAGTAAAAACTTTTTGCTACCATCTTGCATCTGATAAATTAATATATGAAATAAAAGTAAATGAAGTTCCATCAAAAGGGGAAAAAAATCAAACTATCAAAGTACATGTCAGTTTTTTTTATCACAGTATAACGTTAACGCACGTAGAGCGTGGGATCATTGATAAAAGGAAGTCAAAATTACTTTGTAACTGGGTAAAAATTCATAAAACCTATTTTTTGAGAGTTGAGTTTGGTACAGTTATGACGACTCTATCCGTGATTTTTATAAAACTTCCTCCCAAGGAAGAAAAGTGAGCATGCAAATTAAGACAACTATATAAATTCTAGGCTTTTAGGTTGGGACAGAGATAAGGTGGACTGCAATGGAGTAGTGATTAATCAATTTGAAGCGAGAAGCAGATACTTAGTAATTGATAATTGTTATATGTAAGTTGGCAATCTATCACTAAAAAGTCAGAGCTATTGAATTGACGTTATTAAAGTCTTCTCATATCTCACATCTATCGTTAATTGTCTTTATATTTGATGATTAAGTGCATCTCTTAACTTTAATTAATTGTATTTGTGTTGTAGTTAGTATTGGTGATAAATTGAGTGATTTTGAATATGGCTAGTCTTTCTTCCATTACTCCCACACCTTTTGGTGCAGAGGCAAGACCTTTAAACAATTAAATACAATTTTAAAATAAAATCCAAAATCACACGCATGATTTTTAATATTTTGATCAGTTTTCCGTCTTTAAAATGTCCTCGATCTTAAAGCATCCCCTCTCAATTAATCCTATTGTTGCGGCTCTCTCGCGTGAAATAACTGTTACATTTATGTGGCCTGGTTGAGTAGCCCTTTTATAACGCATTGCTTCCAATTTATTTGCTTTCTAAAACATAAATTTATAATACATATCATGCGAGATATTTTCGTTTTTAAAGAATGGATGTCTCAGAAATATATTTAAATTGACGTGAATATCACTACACATTTATTTCACATATTTCACTAGCAAAATCATTCTTCTCTCTTTATTCCTTTCTTATTAATTTACATATGCTTAATTGCTGTGTTTTCCTCACAACTAATTCTGTGAAAATGTTTCAATATAATTGATATCAAAAAGGAGCTGAATAAATAGAAAGCTAATGATTTATTCTTTTAATAGGTATTTATCGATCATTTAATGTGATTTATTTGGCTGCAAATGCGCTTAATTAGATTCGTTTCGGAGTTCTATACGACTTGGCAGTCTCAAAGTAAAATACTTAACCAGAATTTCCTAGAATATTAGATTCTCCAATGAGTCAGTTGTACTATTCAATTTAAGCTGTAATTCGTTTTAATCTAGATAACGCTTCATTTTCGTTACCCTAGTATTACTGAGGGAAATAATTGAAATGATAAAATGTATTAAGCATTCTTTTCTCAATGAATTACATGGCATTTCGCTAGGAAAGAAAATACATAATTTCTTGAGTAATAAAGAGTGTTTTTTCTCCAGGTATAGAAGTTTAAGTTGGCATTACTTTCCAAGATGGCGACCGATTTAACAGCTGTCAAGTGATTTATTCTCAGTTTGGTTTGGCAATTCATCAAAACGATCATCAAGCCAGGCGTAGATTCGTCGATTGGGCCCAAAACGAGATTGCCGTTGTTCCCGATTTTCGTAAGCGAATTTTGTTTAGCGATGAAACGCACTTCTGGTTGAATGGCTACGTCAACAAACAAAACTGCCGCATTTGGAGTGAAGCTAATCCACAAGTGTATGTCGAAACACCGTTACATCAAAAAAACTGACTGTTTGGTGCGCTTTATGGGCTGGTGGAATCCTTCTTCAAAAACGATGAAGGCCACAACGTTACAGTCAATGGTGATCGGTATAGAGCCATGATTACTAACTTTTTCATTCCTGAATTGAACAATCATGATGTCCAGGAGCTGTGGTTCCAACAAGACGGCGCAACATATCACACAGGTCGTGCCACAATCGATTTATTCAAAGACACGTTTGGTGACCGCCTAATTTCACGTTTTCGACCTGTAAATTGGCCTCCAAGATCTTGTGATTTAACACCGCTAGACTATTTTCTGCTGTGGGGCTATGTAAAGTCGTTGGTCTATGCGTATAAGCCACAAACGCTTGACCATTTTAAGAACAACATTCGCCGTGTTATTGCCGATATACGGCCACAAATGTTGGAAAAAGTCATCGAAAATTGGATGTCCAAATTGGACTACATTCGAGCCAGCCGTGGCAGTCCTATGCCAGAAATCGTATTTAAAATATAATGCCACAAGATTATCTTTCGAATAAAAAAAAATTCATGTCAATCGAATAATACATCGTTGTTTTATTGCAATTTAAAGTTCTATACCTCTAAAAAAACACCCTTTAATTTAAAGAACGACGTTGCTTGCGCATTTTAAAAATTTAGCATAAAGTAAATACAATAAGAAGTAATAGTAACGTATTACACATCCAGATATAAATTATTTCTTCTATTTTAAGCGTTCATTAAACAGAATTTTTAACAATGTGTTTCTTATGTTGAGCAGGGATTAGCTTAGGAAGGTGTTTTCAAAATTGATCCACAAGAGAGTTACGGGGTGCTATAAATGAAAAGAAAAAATCCATTTTATCGGCTATTAGATCTACAGACTTAAAACACAACAAATATCGTTTTTGTTGTTCTGCTGAGATATGAAAAAAACAACTTTTTTTCGTTTAATTTGCAATTTACATAAAAATAACTCATTGAAAACTTCTGTATCCTTCAATCTGCATTGTTTAATTTGCAATTAACGTAAATTTAACTCTTAGAAAACTTTTTTTATTCTTCAATCTGCATTGTTTAATTTTTCAATTCACCCATGCGAATAACTTCTATACCAGCTACTTACTTCTAAATATCATACCGATAGAAAATAATCATGAATTATTTTATAAAATCCATATTCTATCAATTAGTTTTTACAAGTTAATAACATGCGGAAAAGTTGTTTAAATCAGCATATATTAAAAAAGATAGGTAAAGAAATGTGAAATTGTTACCTATTTGATTTCTTAAATTATTTAAATGCCTTTAATAAAATCAAAATAACATTTAAAAAGAGTAATGAATTCATTTTAAATATCCGTAAAAACTTTCAGTATGAACGACAACTTTGAAAAAAAAAGCGTTTGCGTAAATAATTTAATAAAAAGTTATAAAATCATCTGCCTTTTTTTTACTTAAAAGCTATTAATGGAAACATATTATAAATTATTTAGTATTGTTTTCCATATTATATTATTTTGTTTTTGATTTAGGAATAAAGTTTAGATAATATTGAATGGTTTATTTAAATAATAAGCATAAACTTTTGGGGCTTTCTCGAGAATATAATATCAAATAATCTAAAAGTGTTTTAAATTTTAAAACAGATTTCAAATTAGTATGTATCTAATAACTATTTTTGTAACATTATATTTTCTTAGCCTGAGCTATAAAAATTACATTCATTTATTTCTAAAGATGCGTTTTGGAAGTTTATATAAACAGATTTTCATTTACTTTGTGAGCTAAAATTTATATTGTAATAAAAAAGAGTGACAAAGCCCCGTTGCTCATATCAAGACATAAGGTGTCCCTCAAATATGTGCACGTTCAATATTTTGGCTTGACAAAAACGTTTACTAACAAAAGCTCACGAAATGCGAGGTGTGGCACAAAAAAAAAGAGATTGGTCGAATAAATCATTATACTCACGGAATCAGTTCTTCGTGGCAGTATCATCTTCAATGTCGTTATTTTCAGCCTTCACACACTGCCATTGCTGATAATAGTTCCAGAAGGAGGTTTTCGGAAGTACCTTTAGGAGAATTTCCGTTTTTTGCGTGAACCTCTTTAACTGAAGTAAAATGGGTTGCCTTTCAGCAAGATTTAACTTGAAGAAATAAAAAAAAGTTATCATGGGGCCAAATCAGTTGAAAAAGAGGGATACCCTATCACAGTTACATTATTTCTTGTTAGAAATTGCTTGATAGATAGGACCATGTGAGTAAAACTCAGTAGTCTTGGTGTAACAACGATACATCAGTCCCCAATTCTGGCTTTTTCCCCCAAATTTTTCACGAAGTTTTTTAGTACGTCAATTTAGTAATGTTGATTAACAGTCTGATCACTGATGTGAGTGGGAACCCACTCATATCATGGATTTCGACTATGTTTTAGTTGGTGTGGTGTGATAGTTAGGAGAGGGGGTGCCAGCTCAGGTGTCATCCACGTCACTTGACCATGGTTCAAAATTACGTGGTCCGTCGCCAAAAGCCCTCGTGTAGTTGAACAGTGCGACGTTAATATTCAATCAGTCAATCAATCAATCGACTATGTTTTGTTTTGTAATTACTGATTTTGGGTACACAGATCGTTGGCCTTCTGCTACACTGATCCTTCCCGTGAAGGCCTCTTTTCTTATACCATTCAAACACATATGCACTAGACAAAGTTTAATCTCCATAAGCCTCGGTCAAGGTATCCGACTACGTTCGGAACCGTGATTTTCAAAAGCGCATAAATGGATAATTTTCATGATATTTAATGCCAGATTAGAATATTTGCATAAAACTGTTTTAAGGTTATTTTGACAAAAACATTTATTTAAATACAATATTTTGGCAAAAAATTAACTTAGAATAATCTTTTTCCAAATGCTCTCCTTTTGTGAGAAATGCCTGTATATAGCTCAGACCTCTGTTCAGAGGCTCAAATAGAATTTTTGAAATATATAGCTTAGAAGTGGGTTTATTTATATTTTACGACAACAGAGGGGAGCAATTTTAAGAAAAAAAAGCGAATAATTATTTCAATTGGTGGTAACTCTGAAAATAATGTGAATTTTTCAAAAATTCTAGTTGAGCCTCTGTAGAGAGGTCTGAGCTATATACAGGCAAAATATTATTATAATAGAACCATTTTTTTCAAAAGGAAAACATTTAGAAAAAAATTATTCTAAGCTAATTTTTTGCCAAACTATTATATTTAAATAAATTGTTTTTGTCAAAATGGCCTTAAAACAATTTTTTGCATGTATTCTAATCTGAGTGACACTAAATATCCTGAAAATTATCCATTTATGTGCTTTTTTAAAATCACGGTTCCGAACGTTGTGGGATACCTTAATATTTGTAACGTTTTCGTGGTTTATTTCTTGTTTCACAAGAAACTTAAAGTTGATTCGACATTTTTCCGGTAGAATATAGCTTTACGTGTTCCCTCAATTACGCAATCCACACAACTGGTGTGTTTGATTAAGATGAAAGTGGTCACATGGATGGATGATGTGCATGATATGATATCACCAAAACAGTTATTACCAACTCCATTCTTTATTCAAGTTACGCACTTTGTCTCGTTTTTTTTTCTGTTACACCTTGTGTCTCATTTCTACGTAGTGCTCTTTTGCTTAGTGGACAGTACAACATCAGTAGTTGTAAAGAGAAACGTAGCTAATAATTATTTTTAAATATTATAATTAAGTAACATAAAACTAAAAATATAATTATGTTTAAATCATCTGTACTCTTTGAAATTATACTATACATCGAGTCTTAAATGAGAGTAAAACTTCCTCGCTATTCCTTAAAATTTCTTTTTAAACACCAAATCGAATTTAAAAGAATAAATGCGCTAGAAAATTTCCCAAATCTTCTTCGCATTTAGAGATTTTTATTTAATTTATTCCCATCTAATTCCAAGTTTTTTTTCAATGTGTAAAAACTCGACTTACATTTTTTGTTCATTTTACATCTTTAAGACTTAATTTTATTTCCCGTGAGACATGTCCTGTATAACGTATTAGGTTAGAGATTAAATTTCTTCTTTCTTTTGTCTTTCCGGAACTTTTACAATCTCTTTGCATGTCACGCAACCTGATTAAAATTGACATTAATCTGTTAGAACTTTTGGTCTTGGAATTATTTTTCTTCACATTCTTTCTCAATCTAGGATTTTTTTTCTTAAATTATTTTACTTTTTTTTTATTCACAGCAAAGTTCTACGCGTTAACTAATTTAGATTCCACAAAGAAGTTTATCTCTAGCTCCTTATTTGATTTTTCGTTAATTTTCTTAGTTTTATTGAACGGGATATAAGATTAAATACTTATAAAAAATATTTTTTAATTCATAGCCTCTGTGCTTTTTGTTTCAATATCTAATTTTTTCTTAAATATTTGATTATCATGATTGTTACTAAATAAGATTTATCTATAATTATTCAAATTACCACATTATCAGATTTTATAGGTTATAGGAAAACGTTTATTTTTTCACTTTGTGTTAAATGAAGATTCACTTAGGGTGATGTGTGTGGTAAAATTAAAATTAATATAGCTATTTTTTATGTATCCATTTTTTTAATATATAGCTATAAAACAAATATATAGCTATAAAAATAAATATATAGTTATAAAAATAAGTATATAGCTAATATTAGAGCTATTTTTTACACATGACTTTTCACATATTTACTTATCTGCAAAAATTGTTTTACAGTAAAAATATTAAGAAAAGATTATATACGTTAGTCACACCAAAACATTTTTCATTCAAATGGGGCCACGAATTGGTAATTACAATTTCGCTCCTAATCTGTTTCCCGGGAGTTGGTATTACTTTAAGAGTGGCATCATAAAGTTGGATACCAATTGCCACAATGTAAATTTTACGCCCTGTTTCCTCCCCAGAGGGAGGCACCTGTACTCTGAGGAGACGAAATAGTACTAGGAATTCTAATTTTTCCTTGAGCACTTAAGCCAAACTGACACTCTAGGGATATTTTACATGCCACAAAATCATACAACATGGATGCTGTCAATTTTTTTTTCATCATAAAAATCCAGCGACTTGAGCTGGGCTTAAACCTCCAAACATGGGCATTCAAGGTCAGCACCAGGTGAGCCCTTATAATTGATTTTTTTTAATTTCTTCTTTTTCAACTATAAAGCATTTTCACTTGTGAGCCGTACAAAATTTAATTTTTCGTTCGATTTCATAGCTCAATGATTTTGAGTAAAATTTCTCAATTGGGTAGCATACCGAGCAGTGGTATAATGGAGAATATTAGGGGCCCCCTGCTAAGTCAGATTTGGATTAAACATGTTATTTTTGTCAATCAGACTCTCTGGGCACCTATAATCCTGGGTTTCCCGGCGAAGCAGGAGTTCCCGTGATATACGTTACGCTACTGATATTGCGCCTAAAGGTCTTATCACACACGCATAATTGGAACAACCGTTTCAGGAAATTTTTCAAGCAGCTGTGAAGGTGAAGGATTGCCGTAAACAAAACGATACGCTTTGTGACGCTTTCTTCACATTGAAAAATTACTCGCCGATTTTTCTGCTTCGGAAAACGAACATTCAATATTATTTCTTTTATTTCGTTGGCGCTTTTGTTGACGGTCGTAACAGAAATGTGTCACCATTCTATTTAAAATATTATACGTAATCAAAATATTATACACACAATATTATTCGTAATCAAAATATTATACACAATTAAAATATTATACGCCATTTTTGAAGCATTTTACGTAGCCAAGGCTGCCATCTTGTTTATGACGTATGGAGCCCAAGAACTAAACACACACACATTGGCTGGAAATTCAAACAATTTTTTCAGCTTAATGGAAAAAAAAGTTGCTTCGAGCCGTTGCAATTGCAACTAAGTAGAACTTGCTGAGGAAGGTTGCTTTTAAGGAAAACTGCTCCAAATACATATAAGTGTGATAAGGCAAGGAAAAAAAATGCTGATTTAGTAAAAGTCCAATATTATGCTTCCAAAACAGTATTAAATATTTTGACGCTTTATCTACACATCTTAGTTTTGCATTTCCTAAATTTGATGGACTCCACAGTTTCATTTACGTCACGCTAAAAAGCAACTGAAATGCTATTGGAAATATATCTCCCAATTTTGAGCCTCAATCAAGCGACAAGGATGACACCAGAGCTGGCAATCCCTCTCCAAAGTTCCAAATCTTGTCAACGGGAAGACTTTGAGTTAAACAGATTTAACATGCATTAGCCTCCTCTACATGGCAGGACTTAAGTGGCAGTAGGACTCGATTTGTGACACACCAGACCTGAGTTTGCGAAATTTGAGATGTAACAGACAAGAAACATATTTGGTCACTTGGACATGATCATCATGTCATAGAAGTAATTAAAATTTGGTTGTTTCTAAACAAGACTTGAAAAATATAAGGAAAACTATGCAATGTTAAGTACTAAATTCAAAATAAATTTAATTTGTAATGTTTTAATTAATTAGGTTTTTTATATAACTTTGCTGCCGTAAAAAATGCAATAATTCTCAGTTTTTTTACGGTTTTCTGTATTGTAATATCTAAATACAAATTATGCTCAAATTTTTGTTCCTAGGCACAAAGTGTCGAGGTAGTTTAGCGAAAATAATAATTTTCGTCATTATCAAGGAAATAATTGTCTGTTGGTGTTGTTGCGGAAGTCATAAGATTTGTGAACTTTTACTGGGGATTTTGAAAGACGTATAGACATTTTTTTTGTTCGAAAAACTTTTATTGCATTATATTGCTATGATGATTTGAATGTAATGATAAATCATTAATCTTTGAATTGAGTATTTATCATTAAAATTTTTCTTTCTTAATTAACTGCTGAAAACATCATTAAAACGCATGAATCTTATTTTTAATGTTGAAGATTTATATTCATCTCATTACGCGTACTACATGGAATACCGTAATACCTCAACTTACGCTAACCCGAACTATACAAATCCGAGTTTTCGTCATTTTTGAATCTCATCGATTCGTCTTTTGGTTGAAAAAAACATTTGTGATTCAGATTGACAATGTGATTGAAGAAGTTGTCAATCTTGAAAGGCAAAAGTTTTTAGAAATAGACAGTGCTGATGTTCAAGAACTACTGGATTCCCACAATTCCGGAGCTGACAACTGATGAGCGCAGAGAAATGCATGAGCAAGAGCAAGACAGTGAAGTTATTGACTTGAAGAACCGTATACCCAGTTCAATCAGAAAATTGAATGGTGGTTAGAAATTGCACAGAATATCTCAGTTTAATTGAAAAAGGATTACGATTTTTTGAAAATATAGACTCGAACAAAGAGTGTATTTTTTTTAAGTGTTAGTAGTATTAGCATGCAAGAAAAGGAAATTTTGTGGGAGAAAAAGTAAAATTTTGAACCGGCAGACTACTTGTTGTCGTATCCTTTTTGAAGGGAAGAAATGAAAGTAGCCAGAGTCTGAGACAGGATGGACTTCCACACGATAAACACCACCTATCTCCACCTCCCCAATTTAGGCAAGGGAACTGTGAAGGGGGAGGGGATTATTCTTCAGCCCCTGCACCCGTGGTTTCTGCTGCAACCGCACACAAGGCTTTTGGACCCCAGTAATTTAACCCTTTAGCGGCAGTGGCTAATAGGTCTAGCCACATATTACAAAAATTTTCTCCAACTAGGTGTTGTATATTTAGTCTACCCATATGAATTAATTGAAGCTAAAACACATAAAATAATACGGAAGTCAGCACGATACCTTTTTGTGCTTTTCATGTTCTCTGATGGGTTGTGAAAATCAGCTTTTCTCGGTGTAAATCCACAAATTGTATTTTGATTGAAATTTGAAAAAAAAAAATTCTACATATCTTAAGTATACTTTTCTCTCATTTGAATGAATTAAGCAAATTTCTAATTAAAAAAGTTTTATTTAGGTTTTGGAAAGCTTTTATATGTGGATAGAAGCTCTATCCACTGCCGCGTAGAACAGAAAAATGACCTAGAAATATTCGCTTTTATCCCACTTGAGAGGGCACTTTGGGGTAAGAATGTTGGAGGTCGGAAATTTAAACAAACTTTGTTCACAATATGTAGTACAAGATTCTCGGGTTCGAAAACCTTTCATTACAGTTTTTCTGATCGGAGAAAATGTTTGCATATTATAAAGTTTATAAATACAGTAAATAACTGATCAAATTTGTGAAATAACATTTAAATTCTCAAAAATATTACTTTTTATATTAAAATTAAATAAAATATAAAATGGGGATATATACCAATTTTAATGTATATTCTAAGTATTCTATATATATTCTATATATATTCTCTATATATATCTAAGTGTATTCTCTATATATTCTAAGTATTCTATATATATTCGAAGTATTCTATATATATTCGAAGTATTCTATATGTATTCTAAGTATTCTATATATATATATTAAGGAAGTATTCTATGTTGTGCAATTATTATTTAATTACACTTATGCTTTGTATTTAATGGTTATTGTAAAAGTTATCAGCATATAAATGTAAATTTTTCATAAAAAGTTTATTGTGATATGATTCATTATTTCTGTCCTGAAAAATAAGTTAAACGTCTTAAGTGCGCAGTGAATATAACGTCTAGATACCACTCAGGAAAAAAAACTACTATTCAGATATTTTTTGTGACTAAATAATGCTTATAGAGGATGAGAACATTACATTTATCAAGTACTTTATCACAGAAAAGTGTATTT
Organism: Trichonephila clavipes; assembly: GCA_019973935.1. Lineage (NCBI taxonomy): Eukaryota > Metazoa > Arthropoda > Arachnida > Araneae > Nephilidae > Trichonephila > Trichonephila clavipes. Next base: position 540,497 of record BMAU01004870.1, on the reverse strand, counting down.
TAGCTGTGTACTAGTTAAAGGATTAACTAGCATGTACTTCATATGTCCTCGAACGGTATTTGGTGGCATCGAGCATTGAATCCAGAACCTCCAGTCTGGAGTCCAATGTTCTAACCTCTAGGCTACCCATGGCCCCAGCTACTATTTGTTAGATTTCATGATACCTTCTATATCAAAATAACTTCGGTTTGCAATTTTGTTCCTGTGTTATCTAAGATTTTATTACTTTTTCGATTCTAAATTATTTTCTTTCTTTCGTCTCCGACAGATGAGTAAAAATAACTTATATATTTTTAAACGCACGATTTACTCGATTATCCCTTAGTTTTATCCAGCGCATATAAGTTCTGGGAATTACCGTAGAAATAACAGTAATTCATACAATACAATTGTCATCACCGTAGTGTATAAGTACGGGAAATAGTTAGTGTATAAGTACTTTTCATCTAGGGTTAATAAGCCATTGAAATACGAGTCCTTAAGGTATACGACTACGTTTGGAACCGTGATTTTAAAAAAGAGCATAAATGGATAATTTTGATGATATTTAGTGTCACTCAGATTAGAATACATGCATAAAATTGTTTTAAGGACATTATGACAAAAAAAATTCATTTAAATATAATATTTTGGCAAAATATTTCCTTAGAATAATCTTTTTTCCAAATATTCTCCTTTTGTGAAAAATGGTTCTATTATAATAATATTTTGCCTGTATATAGCTCAGACCTCTCTACAGAGGCTCAACTAGAAGTTTTGAAAAATTCACATTATTTTCAGAGTTACCACAAATTGAAATAATTATTGGCGTTAATATCTTAAAATTTCTCTCCTCTGTTGTCGTAAAATATGATTAAACCCATTTCTAAGATATATATTTCAAAAATTCTAGTTGAGCCTCTGTAGAGAGGTCTGAGCTATATACAGGCAAAATATTATTACAATAGAAGCATTTGTTACAAAAGGAGAACATTTGAAAGAAAGATTATTCTAAGTTAATTTTTTGCCAAAATATTGTATTTAAATTTTTTTTTGACCCACGACAAAACCCACGACACTTCTCAAACAATTCGTCCATGATTTGTGCCATCTTGTCGCCACTGTTCTAATTCATGAGAAATGTTATCTTTTGAAGAGAGCAGTAAAAATGCTGCAAATTAGTCTGACAAAATATATGCAGCGGGGAAAGAAGATATAAATTTTATGAAGTACATTACTCAGGGATCGTAAAATTAATGGTTTCTGCATGTGATATTGAGTCATAAAAATTCCGTTTTTCGTTATTGAGAGCTATATTAATGCTTCTCAACTCTCGGAGGTAAGTATAGAAATGGAATTTTTTTCTGAATGAAATATAAGTGTGTATTATATCACTGTTCCGCCTTTTTTCCAAAAGGGGGTGGTCTAATTTTCAATTTGAAATCATGAAGGAAAATGTTCATAGCTTGATATATAATCGTATCTTTCATAAAGTGTAAGAAATAAAGAAACGTTGGACCTCCATAGTTAGAAGTAATACTATAACGTTTATAAATAATACACAATAGAAAATGAGCTTGATCTCAAATATTTCTTCTTTTTTGGGGAACTATGGATAGAGATAAGGAAAACAGATCTTAAATTCAGCATTACCTTTAAGCCGATATTAGAAACTATTGGCATCTCTCGGGAATAGCAAGAAAAAAAAAGATGAAACCCATGATCATTCGACGTGGCTACTGTTGCCAAAAAATAAATAAAGGAAGCTTAAAATAAGGAAGAAAAGTAAAATAAGCACTTCTTTTTATTGGGATTTTATTTTTTTAGTTCCAAAGAATCTCACGAGGTTTGAAATTATATTCCTTTCAACCAAGATCAAATATATTACATACTATCCCAAAGGTAATTGTGCTTGGAAATTTTTCGTTTTTGCTGCTGGAAAAATCGGTCTTGGTATAGTAGAATAATATCGAAAGAAAATGAACTTTTTAGAAGAAAAAAAATAAAATATGGAAAAATCAAACGAAGCTCGAGTTGGAGAATTTTTATTTGGTGATTTTATGTTTCTTTTGGGATTCTTCACTGCGTGAATATTTTTTATAAGTACAGATTAAACTTCGAATATGTTTTATTGCAAGATATATTTCATTGGAAATACATGAAAATGCATTTATTTACATTTTAGTGTTTGGAAATTTGTAGTTACGTTGATGAAAAAATTTATGCGCTCCTATAAATAAATTTCTTCAAGTGGAAAGCGATTCAGGGAAATGACCCCTCATTCTTATTATATTTTTTCATTTTTTAAAAAATCGAAATGGAATGTCTTAGGAGGAATCGGATCAATAGGGAATAAACCAAAAATTTTTTAAGGTTCTCTGAAAGTGCTCAATGCCTTTATTCAACAATTTTCTGTAATTCGTTTTTTATTCTTTGGGGATTTGCAAAACTATTGTTTAAAGTTCTTTGTAAAAATTATTCAATTGTTTTTTTTACAAATAAACAATTCTAATTCTAAAAAAACTTATTTGGCTATAAATAAATGTCCCATTATTGAGAAATTCTAGTTTATTTCATTAAATAAGAGTAAAACGGTCTTTGGTGTCAATTTGACACCAGGAACTGCTTACTTTGTTCTTCTTTCTGAATTTTTGCCGAGAATTTGAGAATTTTTCGTGACTTTCATTCTTTTTCTCTGGTCATTGCACAAAAGAAATGTGTGGTTCTAGGTTAATTAGGAGTGATCTTCCAAAAAATATACCTAAAACGTCCACTGGTATCATTTCGACACTAAGGCAATTTATCATTAAAAAAAGCTGTCGTTCAATAAAATATAGTCCATTAAGTAAATACTATTAGTAAAACAAACTTCTGAAAGTTATATCACATATTTATTTAACCTTGAAGGCAATGTTATTGATTAAAAGCGGAAAAAATCTTATTTTTCTAAAATTGTTGTGTTTAATTGTTTCGTTACATAGCCTTTCGTTATATGCTCATGAAAAAAAGAAAATAATCATTCGATTTTCAAACCTTGTGCAGAGAAGACACCCTGAAAAGATGGCTGTTAAGAAAGGTCAAAGCCCAGATGAAATTGCTAATTTATTGCGAGAAATTTCAGAGAAGAAATGGGTTCTAATTCAGATCCCCATGAAAATATAAGACTGAGTGAAAGTGACTGCGAAGAATCTGCCGAAAAACATATATAACTGATTATATTCCAGTAAATACATATATATATATATATATATCGCTAGGGATAGCACATAATGGAAACCATATAATAGTAATGTTCCTGGCAGATTTGTGACACGAAATGTTTTGCGACAAAGAAGTGGTTCAAAATGCTTCGCGAAACATAATGTCAACGTTACTTTCATATGGTATAAAGAGCCATAAAATATGTTAAATTACATGAAATAATACTAAAAATTCATAAAACTAAACCGTACTGAACAATAGTCCTGCAATTATTTAATTAAAACAATGATTTAATATAGTTTATGTCGCTGTGTCAAAATGTCACCAGTGGATGTTTAAGGATATTCGAAATGCCGGATGTTCTAGTTTTAAAACATTCGTACAAAATATGAGTTTCAATTAGTTAATTTTTCTGATGCAAAAAGTAATACTACGAACAGAAGTAATTGATCTATCTTTGTTATATGCCCAAGAAGGATGAATGAACGATTGTAGATAAGAAATGTTTGGGAAAAAATCGTCCACGTTGTAACGTTTCCCGTTACACAACTGTAAATTGATTTATTTTTGTTTTTAGGAAAACCACGTTTCTATGAACTCCCGCACCCTTAAAATATTGCGAGGTGTTGTCTTTGGGCATCGATCCTGCAACCTTTGACAACACAAGAAACCTTCTACTCCGCCCACGGAAAAGATGTAACTCGAGGATAAAGAGGCCAACCACTACCATCCTGAGACCCTAGAAAGGGCAGAGAGAGGAGAGGATTCGCAAATTTTGCAGATAATGGGTGTGATCTCCCTCACAAACATCAATTCGGGGGGAGGGACTTTGATAACCTAAACAAAATTTTTATAACTTCACTGTATATACTGTAATTAATAGCTGTAATTTAAGTAAACCAAATATTTAAATTAATAAATATCATGCTATTATTATTTATCTCAAACATCACAGCATGTTTTAAGGAAACCGGAAAATATTTTAATATGGCAGAAATTTAAATCCCATCTAGTACGAAATGATTACTGACAGAATACATGAAAGACAGGACAGTTATTCCATGCAGAGGAACGCCTTTTGACATGTGTATCAGTAACCCATTCGAAGGAAATTATTAAAAGGGGATGGTGGACCTTCACAATGTCAGATTGCGATCAAAATTGCGATTTTGTGATTCTTTTATACTAATATTATTCCTTATATTTCATAGAATAATTATGTCAAGGACTTTTGTCATTTTGATTAATAATTACTGAGTTACTTTTTATTTTAATCAAATGAATGTTTAAGATGCACTTTTCTTAAGTCTGACATTTTTCTTCTTCATTGTTAAGTAAAATGCTGCTTGCATTTTAAATTACGTCATAGCTCTTCGAAATTTTCACAACTTAAAAAAGAGGATACAATTCACAAATTTGTGCATTAGTTTTCAAAGAAAAAAATAGCGAATCGTATTTTGTGCTGTTTTGAATACCTTGAATGTGTGATAATTGGCGAAAAATTTCATATATTATAGAGAATTAATTTTTTTTTCATCAAGTTTTACTCTGAATTTAAAATCCATGCGCATATATAATTTGTTTTTTTGTAGTTCATAAATATATAAAACAAAAATTATGTTCATATCTTAAAAACCAATGCCCAAGGAGCATTTTTAAAAATAGTTTAAAAAAATTTAATTTTTTTAAAAAAATCAGTTGATAATAGTTTTTTGAAAAAAATACCTTAAATTGTGTGAAATATAACAATGATTTACTGTATTGATTCCATTTTCAGATAATTAATCTAACATTTTAAGAAATTAGTTTTAATGGTTCACCGTCTCCTTAGCGTCGGTGGAATATGTCGATATTTGACTTAGAAGAAAAAAAAAACATTTGCACAAAAATAGACCAAAAGCATATGTATAAATCTAATTTTTATATGTTCATCCTTTATGCATATTTAAGGTATCCGCCTATCCTAAAATTGTGAACTTTGCCAAAAACTGACATTTTTTTATAATTTTATTTTATAGGTCACCTCATTAGCTTTATGTAAATACCAAGTTTATTATTTTCCTTTAACTAGAATAAAAACTACTAGTAACAGCAAATGTCATTACTTTAAGCAAAATGTAACATTTCAAAATACGTTTTACTCGAAATGTGTATTTTTGAAAATACTCAAACGCGGACAGTAATTGCTCAAAAAGTTTTGAAAATAACTCACTGAAATTTTTTGTGTATAATCTGTACAATAGTACAAGTGTTTTAACTTTCAGTTTTATCAATCACTATTTTATTACAAAATTTACAGTTTCGTATATAAATATAATCGCTGTATTTTTAAGCAATTGCATATAATATCTAAGTTAAAGTGCTCTAGTTTTTGTAAAAATTAAAATAACTCTTATTCTGAAGGTCATTTCAAAAATGAATAATTTCAGAACACAACGGAATAAAAAAAAATGAAAATCTGTTCATGAACTTTTTGTACAGAATGGGACCCGTTTTTGTTACTTTTTGTAAATTTTTACCAATTTTTCCCATTTTAGTAATAATAATTTCTTTTTTTTTCTTTTTACTTTTTAGCATATTTTTCTGAAAGTGTACGAAATAAATGTAAAAAACTGCAAAAAAAATCTCCATATATTCATTTTTTTTTACAAAAAAAAAAAGGTTGTTGCAAGTAGTCGGATACATTAAGGCTATCTTTTTGATACCCAGCATGCAACGCGCAACCGTACATTTAGATCACATACTTTTTTAAATGCTGGCAATGCGCTGGGTTATACGATATGTAATTTTTAAAAAAATCAGGATGACATACTTTTTGCAATTTATGCATACACTTTTGTTTTGTCATTCTTTAATTGACATAAAATATGCGAGCATTTTTATTAATGATAGGTACATAACGGTAGTGAAGCTCTAAAAGCCTTTTTAACTTGATCGTGAGTTAATTTAATTATATTATACGAAACTTGATGTCCAGATGGTCGTTGTTGCCTGGGACCATGAAGTGTTTTGTTTATGATTTGCTTAGATAAATATTTCTAACCATTTGCTACCTATGTCCACTCGAAATCCACTTGCGATAAATTTTTAAAGAGAATAAAGAATAATTTTACATTAAATACTCAAGCTGCAGTAAAAATTTCGCAGGGAGGACGATAAACATACACTGCTTACAACCTTCATGAACTGTTGCAAATATTAGATGGATAACATGGAATGGATGGAACTATAAACAGTGCTTATTTATTACACTACAGGAAGCGAAATCTTGAAAATTGGTTTTAACTATAATCAGAGGGGGGAAAAGATGCACCTATATTCAGTGTCTTTAGTTGAAAAAAAAATTATCAAAAAAAATATTGCTGTTTGAAGTAGGAGTTATAGTGACATCTACTCCTACTATTGTTTAGTGAGGTCATTCATCGCTTTGGTGATACAACGTTAATGAAAATAGACACAGAATTTTTATGTAAGTTCAATGGTTGTTTCATCAAGGTTTTCAAAAAGAAATGTAAAATGTTGGAAAATGGACACACATACACATAAAAAGCAAAACAAATAATGTATATGATATACACTGGGCATGTTTATGATTGATAGCTCTGAAGTTTCTTTCACATGACACTGAACAATCCAAGACAAATTCTTATCTTAAATAATAGGTAACAGTTTCCTACGTAAACTGTTTGCAATATATATAGGCATTTACAGTAAGACGGACAAATACTCATAAATTAATCTCTTGGTTTGAAAAATACACCACGCCATCTAAAAAAGTTGATGTTAGTTCGCTGGCGAGTTACCTATTGCCTGTATGGATCGTTAAAAAAGAGATTCAATGTTTTTTTTTAAATATAATAAATTTTCAATGCTCATCAGCTCTTTACCTACTTCGCTTGGTCCACTTTAAGTAGTTAGGTTGTATTTTTGGAGTAATTAGCTTCTCTTTCTTTCAGAACTAACACTCAATATATGATCAAACCCTGAAAATAGTTATATTGCTTGCTTTTACTCTGCACTTCCATTTTTTCATGTCTTCCCTGGATCATTAAAGATTTTGTTTGTGTTTCTGTTGATCTACGACAGCGCCACTCAAACTGTGGGGCGTGGCTCACTGGGGGCGTGATAACTCTACAAATGCCATACCGAAAAATACATTTTGAGATATTAAACAATGTATAAAATACATTTTTACACTGATGTGATATAAATGTATCAATATTTAACAAAGCATTTGATAACTAATATACCGATATAAAGTTAAAAATCGAGTTTAATAATTACTAGTGACTCCCCCATGAACTTGTAATGTACAAATTTATACACAAAACTTAATTCTCATCTTGGTAACTTGTCGGTTTATGATTAAAATCGAATATTGCAGCTTTAACGTATAAGTACATTATTATTGCATTAATACATTATTATCAGAAGAAGCAGGTTGCAATGAAAATTATGATTGAAAATTGGGTTTCAGATATCGAAAGTTTGGGAAGTACTGATCTACGACAGAGTTTCTGAAACTGCGGGGGCGTACCCCCTTAAGGAGCGTGATAACTCAACGAGGAGAGGAGGGGGGGGGGCTGCGTGCATATTGAAAGATCGAAAACAAAACATAGTTTTAAAAGATTATTAATTTACTGAATGTGTAAAAACGAAAAAATTGCATTCTGACATAACAAAAAGTAAAATTAATATTTACACTGATATAATAAACCTATGAATGTATCAGTACTGGCAATGCATTTATCATTAGTTTAACAATACCAAGTTAAGAAAATGTTTAATAATTAACAGTAACCCCATGAGCTTGTCATATATAAAATTATATACAAAAATTAATACTTATTTTGATATTTTTTTTGGTTTATATTTAATTCCTTAACTGCCGATTGAAAGTTATTCTAATTGATGCTCAACGCCACTGTTTTCAAAGTAGGTGCGCGTATATGATGTATTGGGGGGGGGGGAATAGAATAAATCAGCAAAACCCTTTGAAATAAGTAAACCTTCTCAAACACTGTCAAGGTCCTTTTATTGCATTTCAGAATAATTTTATGAATAGCAGGGCACAGAGGAGATCGTACTTCAGAAAGATGTATATATACGTCCGGGGAAATTTACGCTTTGGTTGAGGGAGACGTTTATACGCCGTTGGCAAGAGGTTAAAGTCATATTGTAGCTTTAGCGTAAAATTATAATAATATTGCATTCCATACATTTATATTATATGGAAGGTGGCGGGGGAATGGCGGCGCAATGAAAATTATAATTGAATATAGGGTCGCAAATATTGAAATTTTCATAAGCACTGATCTAAGGGATAGATACTTCTACCATGCAACATTAGATTTCCTTTGTATCGTGTTCACTTGCAATCTTTATTTTTGAGCCAGTTTATTGCTGCTTAGTCAGCAAACCCCATACACTTGAAGTCTTACAACCAATTCTGAGCCCATCACACCTTAGGGAATGACGTTTTTCTTATAATGATAATAATTGTATAGAAGAAACCGTGTTACTTTAACCTGTTAATATACATCAAATAACATATTTTCCTCTTCGTAGAACGTTGAGATCTTTGCTAACTACTTCTTTTAAGTCATTCGAAAATGCGATCAAATTGTGCAAAAATGATTCCTAAAATAATTCATGAAACAAAGATCAGGACTCTTTAAGTGATTACTTTTAAAAAGTTGTAGAGTCTACATTCCTGTATTAAGCAAACTTTTCAAATATTTCATTCATTAAAGTATGACAAAAAATGTTTCCCGTTTTATTTTAAAATTTATTTCTTAATCTGAGCAGCAGACTTCAAATTGAGTTTTTGTAAATAAAGTCATTTTGTTAAAAAAAAACCTCTTTTTCTGTGGATAAAAAATATCAAGTGTTTTACTATTTTGGAATCTACACTAACGTAACATATTGTGAAATAACTTGCATAGGGTGGTAATTTATAAGTATATATTTCTTATGGAGAGTCAAACTTAGTTGACATCTTTGTCTCAAAACCCGACTTTAACACAATCTACGTTGATTTCAACTAAGCCAAAAGAGTGATTTACCCGAATTGTGACTGTGATTGACAGCTCAGCTACGTAAAATCACGTTATTAAAAAATAACTGCAAAATTCTGAAATTTCTGGTCACAGAACCTACAATGATATAATGGACAGTGTTAATTTTCAGTATTTTCAAAAATGTACTATTCATTTATTGTTTAGTGATATAGATATTTTTTTTATTTTATCCAGTAATGATATTATCTTTTCTTACTTCATACCATGCTCAGTTGACGTGGAGTTTCCGGACACTCTGTGTATGCATAATTTCATTTTAAAATCTTCAACGATGTATGATTTTTTCAAAAGAACGTAGTACCTAAAAAACTGCACAGATGTGCACATAAAATAATTATATAGATATTTTTTGCAATGTTACAATTTAAGGAATCCGACTACGTTCGGAACCATGTTTTTAAAAAGGCGCGTAAATGAATAATTCTCATGATATTTAATGTCAATCAGATTAGAATACGTGTATAAAATTGTTTTAAGGACAGTTTGACAAAAAATTATTTAAATACAATATTTTGGCAAAAAACTTAGAATAACTGTTTTTCAAAATGTTCTCCTTTTGTGAAACATGCATCTATTATAATAATATTTTGCTTGTATATAGCTCGGACCTCTGTACAGAGACTCAACAATGAATTTTAAAAAATTCACATTATTATCAGAGATACCACAAATTGAAATAATTATCGGCGTTTTTTTCTTAAAATTTCTACCCTCTGTTGTCGAAAAACATGGATAAAGCCACTTCTAAATTATATATTTCAAAAATTCTAGTTAAGCCTCTGTACCGAGGTCTGAGGTATATACAGGCAAAACATTATTATAATAGAAGCATTTTTCACAATAGGAGAATATTTTAAAAATGGTTCATTCGCTGTTCAATTTTGGTAAAAATATTATACTTGAATTATTTTTTTATTGTAAAACTATTCTTAAAACAATTTTATATACATTTTCTAATCTAAGTGACACTAAATATTATAAATATTATCCATTTATACGCTTTTGCAAAGTTAGGGTTCCGAACGTAGTCGGATACCTTAAGGAATATTTCATTCTACTTATACTTGGATTTTAGAGCTTTAGCAATTTTCTCTGATGTTATCTTATTTTGCAATGCAGTACTTCTCACAAATGTTCAATATTTGCGACGCAATATTCAATCATAATTTTTATCACCACCCTCTTTCTTAAAATAACATTGTATTGGATTCGATAATACTATACTTTGACGCTAAAACTGCAATACGACTTTAACTGCAGTGCCACCGGCGTATATAAATTTCTTGCTCAGCCAAAATGCTAATTGCTCCAGACATATATATATATATATATATATATATATATATATATATATTTGTCTTTCCGAAGTTCGACCTTTTCTGTGCACTGCTATCCATAATATATATAACCTTGAATTGTTTGCGAAGGATTTACTTACTGCTAGTTTATTCCATTTATTCCCCACCCCTAATACATCACATATGCGCGTCTAAGTGGAAAACGGTCGAGGAGAAAATCGTGTAAGTTTTAATCGGCAGTTAAGGGAACAATTGTAATTCATACACATTACCAAGATAAGTGTAATTTTTTTTGTATATAATTACATATTTGACAAGCCCATGGGTCTCCAGGTAGTTATTAAACTTTTTCTTAACTTAGTATTGTTAAATTAATCATAAAATACTATACTTTGATTTAATTCGGACAAACGGTAAGAAAATGATTTTTTATGAACTCTTAGCTTTTACTCATTACATACCTTAATTAGACAGAAAAACCTCTACATTAGTACGGGATATTGACTTTACTAGTGCAGTGCGTTTAAATGTTCTTAACTTCATCATCGTAGAACCACACTTGTATAACACTTTTTATCATTTGCTCTGTTGTCGTGCAACTCATCTTAGCTAAACGATTCTTGAGAATATGCCATAAGTCCTCAATAGGATTTAGATCTAGGGAATTACAAGGCCAATTAAGTACTTTTATTTTATTTTCCCGCATAAAAGTCTGGGCCAACATCGAATTGTGACAAGAAGTCATCAAATCCTGTTGAAATGCCCCATCAAATGTTTCCAAGAATGCAATAACTATACTGCTTAATATTTATATGTATTTGACAGAATTCATCATGAACCTAAGTAACCTATAATTTAAGATGAACCTAACTTCTAGTGTCATTGGTTGTGAAAAAATCCCCAAACATTTGATTAGAAGGGTGCTTTATAGTCTGATGGGTATGATTTGGTAGCAGAATTTCATCTTTAATTTGTCTGACCGCTCCTAATTTGCATCCATGTACACACACACACACAAATAGATGTATTTCATCTATGAAACCACCCTCTTCCAATCGCTACCAGTCCATTATCGGGACTTTCTGGTCCATGCTAAGCGCTTTTTTACCTTTTTCTGAACTGGAAAGCGCTTTTTCCTCGGTCATGTTGCCTCACGCCACACTTCCAGAAGCATTTTCTGAATAGTTGAGGCGCTCACTTTAACACCAAAATCCAATAAACCCTTCGAAGGTATTTGCTTATCTTTCTTGGACTTATTTTACTATTTCTTATTAAAATTTTATCAGTTCTTGGAGTAGTTGCCCTTTTGAGCCTTCATTTTCCTTTTCGTTTCGGAGAAAGATAAATCGGAGAAGATATCTCTTAAAAATGTTCTTAAAATTCTTGAAACACTTAAGTTGTCCACACCAACTACCGCAGCTTTACCTCTCATCAGTCATAGAAGTGTGTTAATTAAGAGTGATTATATTAATATTCATTGCAGAACCAATTAAAGTAATACGTGTTACGAGGAACGCGAATTTATAACCACCAGCTGCCACACTCAAAAGCTCACAAATGGACACTTGATACGCTAAAACCAACTAAACAAGTACATTATAATCAATGTTGATCAATAACATTACCTCTATGCAGATATAACCGATTTGAGGGGGTTCAAGACATGATTGATAATCACATACTAACTCAAACAAGAAAAAACAATACTTGTCTCAATTAATTCGAACAGTATAGTACATTGTGCAGTACTGATATATTTAAAGTGTATCATATCAGAGTAAATGTGTTTTTTATTTTTTTTTATTTTCTCGGAATGTATTTTGTTTATTTAATTTTAGTTAATTCATAATTTTTAAAATTATCTTCTGTTTTTGACTTTTCAATATTCTCGCTCCCCCTCGTAGAGTTATCATCCGCCCTAGGGGACGCATCAAACAGTCTGAGAAAAGCTGCTGTAACGACTTATTTTGAAATAAAAATACTTGCTAAATAAATAGAATTTAATGAATCAACAATTTTATAAACTTTCGTAAATTTAAATCCATGTCCATAATTGTTCATTTGTTGAAAAATATTTTTCTTTTGTTTGCTTATAAATATGATTTTTCCCTTCATTTAACTTTGTCTGAGAGTCATAATCATTTCAAATCCTGCAGTTGTCTTCATTCTTATTTAAAAATACTGCATTTGAATTAACATTTAAAATCTCAAAATAACATACAGTTCAATGGAAATGAGAAATCTTATTAGATTAATGAAGCAAAGTTTTCATTAGAACTACAATTCCTTTTCAGAAATTCATTAAAAATGATTCTCTAGAGTAATTACTTATTCTAAAAAAGTTCCCAAATTTCAGAATGATATCCGACTCAAAGTTTATTCCATCCCAAATCTCACAAAAACTAAAATTAATATCTCACTTCACTAACGTTTTGATAAAATATGCCTTTTTTTCCAAACGATGTTTGTCCTGTTATACAAATCTCTTTAATTAAATCTTAAGAGGATTTATATGCATACAGGTAAGTGCTTTGGGATAAGTTCACAGCGTATTTTTGAAGAAAAATAAAGACTGGAAAGAGGTAAAATAGATTAATGATTTTAATGAAAATCCCGTCTATTTTAAAAACTGATATTTTTTCTTACTTGAAACTCTGTGTGTAAACAGTATGTCATGATGGAAAAAATATTACATTTAATTTAAGGCTGTTTTGGGTTAATGATAATATGGATCCAAATTGGGAACATTTCTTCATATATACGAGTATTCAAACATTAATGTTATATTCTGGCTTCACTATCTTGCAGAGAATCACTTGTTTTATCATACTACTCGTTTTTATCCGAGTTGACACATTTTTTTCTTTTCTAAAATGTGTTTCGCATTTCATTTCCTATATCATAATGCTGAATGAGCTACCCCTTTACATGTTAAAAGGAAAAACTAATTATTTATGGAATATTTTGAAATTTTAAAAACACTAGATTACCCATTTTTATAAGAAAATGAGGCATGTTTTCTGTGTCTGAAAATGTGCTTCGCGTAAGTTTGCGCTCTTGTGCACATAATGAAAACATCCTTGAAAGTTCTTAGAAATTTCCTCCTATTTTTTTTTTTAACTTTTAACTTGAAAAAACAACCTAAGTATATATTATGGTTTCTTTTATTACTTAATTAATGTTTTACTTCGTATTCGATAGTTACATTTATGTTTTTGTTTTAACAGTTGTTTGATTTTACGAAAGAGCTTTTCATTTTCGACGGAAAAAAAGGCATTCCATGGGTTCTTAAATGAATCTCTGGATTCTTTGAAATATGCGCTCACTTCAAATGTGAATAGATAAATTCAAAATTCTCTTCTAATACACTTTATGAATGGACTTAACACAGTTTCAACTCAAAATGTAAGTATTTAAACATATTTATTTATTTTACATTTATAATATCTCTCTATATAAAATAAAGTTTTTCGTGATGTTGTAATACAATTTTACTATCGCAACAATACCAACGTTCAAGATAGCTCAAAAATATGGCAACCCTAATTTTGCATGTGTCTCACGGGCTGAATAGACAACAATGGAATGCCGCCGATAAGGTTGTGAAAGAACGTCGATGGAAGCTCTCACCGAAAAGTTTTGCAACGATTGCCAAGACTGAAATCATTTTGTGAGGATAAAGACATTGTTTCATACTAGGAATTATAAGAAATGAATGGAACTAAATATTCAACTTTTCACGAAGCTGTGGGTTTGTCAAAATCTGAGGCCTTAATCAATGAAGTGTTGGATGATGCAACTTCAGTGGTGAATTTAATTGAAAAGGAGCGACAAGAACAAATTTTCCGCAAAAAGGAACAAATAAATGGAATTACATAAAACACATAAATTACAGTTCTATTAGTTGAGGAATGAGTATAAGTAATCGTATAATTGGACCAATGGGGGCAGGTCCACTGTTAGGTGGACAGGAGATACTCCCCCCCCTTAGTTAATCATAAATGAAAAAAAGTGTAAAAGAGTGTTGTTTTCAACAAAATCTGTATAAACTGGACCGAGGTTTTTGATTTTTCACATTATGTTTTTTTTTTATTTTTTATTTTTTTAAACCTAAAAACCAAATGTGAATAATGATCATAAAATAGGGTTAATATAATATAGCAAAATAAAATGGTATTTAAAATGGAGCAACCCAAATGTCTGTTTAATATTATCATACAATCTCTGACAATAAGGTTCCGTGAATAGTCCTGTAACATTGACGTAAATGAAATATTAATCAAAGTTACCTTAATGTTTTTTTCTGTAATAATCACCTCCCATATCTATGCACCACTGAGATCTCCTATGCATGTCCTGGAAACTTTGTAAGAAGTCTTCATTTGGGATGGAATTCAAAAGCCACATTACGTATCCTTTAATGCCAGGAATATCGTCAAATCTATTTCCTTTCAAAGCGAGCTTGAGTCATGGGAATAGGAAAAAGTTTGAAGGATTAAGATCTAGGGAGCATAGATAGAAATGTTCAAATTACTCTACCCTCTTTTTTAGTTGGAACTGTTTGATGATATTGGCTGCGTGATGGCGAGCATTACCGGGAAAAAACCCATGAACCTAGTTGGGCGTACTGGGGTCGAACCCAGTTTCATGAAACGAGTGAACACTTCAATGTTCCTTACAGCATTCATCGTTGTTCCCTCAGGTAGAAATTATTTGTAGATAATGCCTTGATTATCAAAAAATGTGATACTTACTTTTTTCAATGTTTTCATCGCTAACGGAGGTCGCCGGTCTTCCGTTACGGG
Organism: Trichonephila clavipes; assembly: GCA_019973935.1. Lineage (NCBI taxonomy): Eukaryota > Metazoa > Arthropoda > Arachnida > Araneae > Nephilidae > Trichonephila > Trichonephila clavipes. The sequence goes on along the minus strand of BMAU01004870.1, from coordinate 525,134 downwards.
TTTGAAATACTGTCCTGGCTTTCTCGAAAACGGGTGAACCACTGGTACACGCATTTCATGGCCAGTGTTTGATCCTCATAAACACTTACCAGCAACGCACAAGTTTCTTTGTGCCTTAACAAGCTTAAAAGAAAACTTAAATTGACATTTTGTTCGTTCCTTTTCTTGTTCCCATTTAAGAACCAACCTACTAAACAAGCACTTTTTAAAACAAGTCTTACACGGAACACAAACGAAGCTCAACAGAGTAATGGTGGGTGTGTCAACACTTATCGCTATGCATGTGCTGCGTTTTGCTTCATCCGCGATGTCAGATCGGCCGTTCTGACTTCATTCACTGAACTTTATTGCTAGAGGTTGTATTAATAACATTTTAAAGTACCTTAATCATTTATGTTATGTACTAGAAATGCTGCGACAATTTGTATATTGCAATATGATTTGTTTTAAAATAAAAATGATAAAACACAAGATGCACTTTTACATTATTCCGATTGCATAATTCGCTTATACAAGTCGTTAGAAAGTTTTTTCAATGATTTAATATTTGCTGCTTATACTTTTAGAAAAAATTTTAATTTGGGGGAAAAAACAACTACTTCCTTCATACCTTCCGACTTCGATGAGTGTTATGCACAATCACGCGTGTGTATTTTAACTATTGAATAGTTATTTATTTATTTTTTTTGCATTTTATCAGCCCTACATGCATACTAAATATCATTAAACTCTGTGCATTAGTTCTATAGATATACTCGTCAAAATCTAAAAAATTCTCTCAATTTTTAAGACCAGTATATATAACCAAACTTAACAACATGCTTATAACTTTAAATATTAATTATTATAAATATTTCTGTAGTACAAAATTTTGCGATTGAGGTTGTTCGCAAACATTATAAATGACTTCAACGCAAGAAAAAAAAAGCTAATTGCAATAAATATGTCTTTATTTGAATACATCAATATGATAGTCTACAGGGTCTGTTCTGAAAGTAGCAGGATTCATATTTTCCTCAGCGAACGGAAGGACGAGAGGCGATCGGCAGTCGGGGGCTTTCGTCCATTTCAAAGAGCAGGCCGCTACTTGTATTGTGAACCCTGTCGAAACGCCTAGTCACGGAGAATCGTGCAACGTTTTCTAGAGCAGCGGTACGTAATCAAATTTTGTGCAAAACTTAGTAAAACAGGCAAAGAAACTTACGACATGATTAACCCGTTCAGGACCATGATCACAATATGTGATCACGCGTTTCTCCCTCCATGATCCACGGTTTCATATATGTGATTGAGCTTTCCCTGTTTGTAGGTCCATGATCACACCGGTGTGATCAGAGTTAGGAACGTTTTTGTATTAATTGTTACAAACACTAGATGGCGGTTAAAGACCAATTTTTTTTAATAATGTTTCACAAAACTTTGAACTTCAGTATGTGATATTAACTCCATGTTTTTTTAATTACATCCGAAACATTTATGAATATAAACAACTGCACATGTTGAGATTTTTCGAGAGCATCGGATATTTAAAGGTTCATCCTCTATTGCTCTATGGATTTCCGTTTATATTTTGAATAATTTGGTCTAGATTTCTAATATTTTATATATTCGTGTGCAAATGTATGGGATTTTTGTCAATTTGTTTTGAAAGTGTATGCATTTGTTTTATTAAAATGAAAACATTTTCTTTAAAATTCGCAATTGTTTTTTAAATATAGCGAACATTTTTGTACTCTGCGTTCAGATATTATTAATGAAGTCAATTGTAAGTTTTAGAGTATTTTCTTTTTGATTGCATTTAAAACTTTATATGAATTTTAAATGAGATTAGGCTTAGCAGGGAAATTCGCCCGACCCTGTGCGTGCGTATCCTCTCCAAAGGTCTGGGGAAGCGCCTCTTTCTTCTTCCGCTGGTTCTGAAGGGATTAAAGAGGCCTACGGTGATGCTGCCATGAGTAGATTCAGTGTTTTTGAATGGCACAAGCTGTTCCGAGAGGGTAAAGAAAGAGTGAAAGACGACAACCGCTCCTGACACCCTTCGATGAGCCTGACCAATCAAAACACGTCACGAATGAAAAATTTTACTGAAGAGTAATCGTAGGATAAGTATCAGAATGATAGCTGATGAACTGAGTATTCCTCAAACCCAAACGGCTGCCCCATGACTACGCACCAATCCACACAGCATTCCCAGTTGTGGAGAATCTTCCCAACACAATGTGGCAACACTGCCTCAACTCCCCCCCTTCTTCTGCCCCGACATGGCCCCGCCAGACTTTTTTCTGTTCCCAAGAATAAAATCGAAGCTCAAAGGGAAGCATCACGGATCGGCAAAGGCGTTTCAACAGGTAGTGACCAGTAAATTAAACAGCATTCCTGTCATGGAGTTCCTGGAGGCGTCCGAAAACTGGAAACCTCATTGGCAGCAGTGTATGGATGCGGAAGAGTGCTACTTTGAAAAATTTTAATCGTTTGTACTATTGTCAGGGATAAATTATTTTTTTAAAAAAAATGTGTGTCCTACTACTTTCAAAATACACCCTGTATTTGCAAAGCGAGCAATCTCGATTTCAACAAAAATAGCATTTCTTCATTTTACTTTTAAAGACGTTACTTCTCCTATCACGTTTTCCTCCCATGTTTCAGATATAGCAATATAGAAAAGGTTATTCATTTGAAGTCCAAATATGCACTTCTTTATCGATGCCCTGTTAGAAGAATTATCTAGAGTTAGTGAAAAGTGTATACATTTAACCCGGCATCACTTGCGGGAAAAACCACTGAAAGTTTTCGCGCAGGGTTTCTCATACCCAAAAGTGTTTACATTCTATTTTTAGCATTAAATTTGTATACAAACGTTAAAAAAGGAAATACAATATGTTTATTATATTTTTCACACGTAAATTTAGTTTTTCTGTTCTTTTTATAAGGGCATTCAGTAAATTGAGCTCATACACTTCTTTAATTCCGTCGTGAGCTAGAGTGATGTTTTCACTGGATCTTAATATTTTTTTAATTTGTATCTTTTAAAGCTAAACGTATAGGGGAGTAAACTAATCTATTCTTTAAAGTGAAAAATTTTGGAATTTCTATTTTATTTTCTCTTATTGTTCCAACCATAGTTTTTTTCAAAAGTTCATTTGAAAGTGGATAAGATGTGTACCAGTTGTCTTCTTTAAAATTACTTTCTTCCCAAAACTTTTTTCTTGTCTACATATCAAACATTTATTTTCAACATTATCTTCCTCTTCTAAATCTGGATCATTTTCTGTGGATGAATCATACTTGCTGTTATACTCTTCATCATTTGATTCTTCCTCATCATAACCACGAATAGAACTTCCTGAAAAACTGTCTGCGTCTGTCATCTGAAAATGCTGTTGCATTATATGTATAAAATAATGTATCTATTTAATTACTTAAATACCACATTTCTTCTTCATAACTATAATATTACGCATATCATTAGGAAGATTTAAAGCGTGCTTATGCATTCAGAACTGTAACTTCACGCGCAGATTTGGTAACCAAAAATATATATTTAGAATTTGCCTACAAGCTAAGGCCTCTCAAAGCATATGACGTTAAAGTCATCTACACGAGAAACTACCCATTTTCAAAAAAAGGGTTAGAAGGAGCATTGAAAAATGTTAGGCGGTGGGTGACATACCTTGCGCGAGATGATTCGGGTTAATATCTGTTGAAATTTCATTTTCTTTGCCGAACTTTACCATTAATTTTGAAGCATGAGCCATAGTAGAGATTTTACATAACTTATGGTGGATAGCGTTTTTTATGTTCTATCAAATTAAACCGAACTTCGGTTTCTTATGAATGAAATACAAATCATTATTTTGATCATACAAATAATCTTTCAAGAACATATTTAAATTAGTTTTAGAAGCTTTTCTCTTCATTTTAGCATTTGTAAATATATATTTTTCTATTAAAATCAATCAAATGTGGTAAAATTGCATCCAAATTCACAATAAGTTTCAATTTTTCTTCTGACAAATTTTTGTAGAGAACTCCACATCTCTTGTCGACTACGATTTCTCTAGAAAAAAAAGGCAAGGGATGTTGTATTCATCTTGTTTTCCAGAATAGGATTCATTGTTTGATTTTCAGAAAAACAAACAGAAATTTGAGACAGAAATTTTCAGACAAAATGTCATTGCCTATTGGGTAAAAGTTTTTTTCTTACAGGACCACAAACATTTAATTTTAGAAGTGGTTAAGAAGTGTATGTTATTTCTGATAAAAACAGTGAGTTTAATTTTGAATTTGTACGCAATTATATATCATTTATTAAACTTTTAGAAATCTTAAAAAAAAAAAGTTTCTACCTCGTTTTAGAATTACTGAAAGAGAGCATTTTTCTCCGTCAGGTGCAAATATAAGTACACAGCTTTGTATTTTTTTCAAGTCAAGTGCAAATTTCAGTACTTAGCTTTATTGGTTTTCTTCGTCGAGTACACTTATAAGCGCATAGCTTTGATTTTCTTTTTCAAGTGCAAATGAATGTACACATAGCTGTATTACTTTCCTTTAATTGTAAATATAAGTACAAAGCTTTATTATTTTTCCGCTTCAAATGTTGAAAAAGCTTTATTATTTTTCTCGTCATTAAATACAAGTTAATATCTTTCCGTCCAAAAAGTTTGTTTACACAGCCATTTTAGACCAAAACATAACTTGAAGTACATATGACCCATTATTAAAAAGCCCAAAAAAGATTTCAGTAAACATAAGATTGTTTTTATTGAAAATTGTTTTATTTATTTATCTGAATTTATTATTTATATTCTCAATTAAATAATTAGAAACATTTTATTTGTACTAAATTTTTCAAAAATGTATGAACACAGTTCGTATTTAATAGTATTACATTTTGGCAATTTTATCAGTAAGCCTTAAATAACTTATAATAAGATTTTTGTAAGTCATGTATTATAGTCCATAATCCTCAATAACTTCTTTATGTTTCTTCTACAGCTTAAGGCTCAATATCTGAGATATGCTTAAAACAAAGGAAAACGAGTAATTATTTTATGAAACATTATAGAGTTAGTACAAAAATGCATTGCGCAGCTTTTAGAAAACGAAAATTCCCAATTATTTTTTTTAAATACTGTACAATTAATTTTAATGGAATATAAAACTTTAACCAAAACAAAAACTTCTAAAATCAAATGTATGTTCCGTTTAAACTGTTAAGAAATGAAAAAAGTAAAGGCAAAAAATATAATTCTATATTAATATAAACCATTTTCATCAACAAATTTGATGTTTTAACGGTTTTTTTACCACTCACACAGAAAATCTTTCTGGTTCTACAAGTCATAAACATGAATTAGAGATGAATAATGAGCTACAGAAAGGGGGGGGTGGTGGAAAGAAAAAATTATCTCCTATATAGTAGAAAGAAAAAAATTAAGAACGCCAGAAGACAATAAACGTCACACTAAAACTCAGCTTTGATTTATTCATTTTTCTCCGTTTGTTCCTTTACTACCACTAATCATTTTTTTCTTTATAATTTTCTCCTCTTTTAGTTAGTGCCGTCTGTCTGGATTCATAGTTATGACGAAAGAACTTTTGCTTTAATAGAAGTATTTTTACTTATATCCAGATTGGTACCTTTTTAAGCACAGTTGTCTCTTAAATTTGTATGGTGGCAAATAAAAGTGTTCTAAGAAATAATTTATGTAATGCTCTGAAGATAAAGCAACAGCACCTTTCATATTTTATAGCTTCATTTGTTTCTTATTGTTTATATGGTAGAAAATTATGAAGTATATGTTCATTCGAATTTTTCCTTATGCTGTTCTTAATGGGGACCATCAAATTCATTTATATTTTAATCAAAAATTAAATATTTATTAATAATATACAAAATTGTTGCGTCATAAGATCAAATGGCATTTTAATTTAATTTTTAAATGCATTTTAATATATAATAATCTTTAAAATAATACTATTTTAGTTTTCGCCATTTTTGCGACTATTCTTAAACCTAAGTTCCCAAAGTGGTTTTAACGGACTTCTGTGAAACCTCGTGACTATTGAGGGGTCCGTGGCAAAGTAAAATGAATTTGGGAGTACGTCTATATCCTTGGGTGGGCATATTCTATATCTATTCTGTGTACTCAGAAATTTTTTCACAGGCACTATATATACATATTGTTACGTAGATCCGGATTCAAGGGTTTTTTGCAAAACAATCACAAATGAAATAAGCAGTTCTGTAAGAGCGATGTGAATTTATTATTGAAAATTCAATCCTTTAAATACAGTATTCAGCCGCAATATTCACAGGACAATTATCCGAAGGATAATATCACAGGATAATATCACACCTTCGACAGTAGTCAAACATAATCACCAGTGTTTAAAAATACACGTACGTAAAGATTATTCACAAGCACAGCCGAGCTAATCGCTAGTCAAAACAATCCTCGCTGCTCGCTGGCTTAATCAAGACTCCTCACCGTAACGCTGGAAGTACTTCGGGGAAACTGGGCTTTTACAAAGCCCTCCTCGCCGTACTGGCAAGCATCCATTTTATAGGCGTGACAGAAACTTCTAGAAATATAACCGCTCGTGTCATTGAACGTGAAACTAGTGGAGAGATTTACTACTTTCTGGAAGATTCCAGAGGGTTTCGAACTCGCCAACATGGTCGCAAATGACGCTAAAATGGTCGCCAAAGTCACCAACTTGGTCGCCAAAAATGATGTCGACTTGGCTCTACCACCAAGATTTCGCCAAGTTCTGATTGAATCGCCATTATAACGTAAGGGGACAGCATTGATTGTGAATAGTCCAATTTTAACTAGAAATAAATATAACATAGAGTAATATAAATGCATTAAACACTAAAATACAAATTATTTACACTATTTACACAAAACTCGTAACACTATATACACTGCTCAAAATAATTAACCCTCTAACCGGATAGCACGGAAAATTCCGTCACTGTAAAGATGCTTCAAAAATGGACTGCACGGATTTTTCTGTCTTCAAGTAACGTTTTCAAAAGCGGATTAGCCGCACTTTTCTGAAATCCTTTCCCCCTTTTAAGGTTTAACATCTTGAAAGATAATGAGGGACGGAGGAAGCAACATAGCAGAAGTTTTATGGCTCGCAGGGAACCCCGTGTTTTGACCCTGGGGGAATCGTAAAAAATCGGGGAGAAATTTCTTTAGAACCCAAGAAGGGTTTGTTTGCTAGCTTGTATTTTAAAAGTTTCCAAAAGTCCCAACGCATAAGTAAAATATGTTACAATTCCCTTTTGGTTTCATATTAATTTCAAACTGTAACAAGTTGGGGCGTGTCAGGGCAATCTGCTATTTTATATAGTTAAACAAATTATCTTTTTTAAAGTATATTCTTTCGCTTCCTTTTTCTTATCTTAATCAATGCTTTCAGTTTTTGAAACATGATTATTTCTTTATAAGATGCCCCCAAAAAAAAAAAAAATAATAAAACACCAAACACTGTAAAATTTGAAATCTTTTCAACCTCCCAACCACTAAAAATGAATAAATTTAAACTTCCTCAAATAATTTGAAACATTTTCCTACACTTTGATAAAAATAATAACAAAAAAAACTAATTAAGATCTATTAATTTTTTTTAGATTTCAAAGCCCAAGTGTTCAGGGAAGTTTAAGTACAGTGCCTAGTTATATATTGTTAAAATACACCGAATTATATTTGAATTTTAAGTGCTTGAACTTTAGTTTACATCAAAAACAACATGAATGAAGATTTTCCCACATTTTTTTATAACTTGAATGTTTGAATAAATGGTAATCAAAAATATACGGAAACATTTACAGTAGACATTTATGCATATAAAGAAACATAAAAATCAATTTTAAATTCGAGCTATTGAAAAACATTCGAATTATATATTGTTCAAAAATATCTATTTATACAAAATACCTCAACATTTATCTTTTTAAAGGCTAACTGAATAAGTAATTAAATTCTGGATATTTTTTGAAATCTCGACCTTATAAAGCTAGAAATTTTATGTTAGAAATTCCATTTGAAATTTCGAAAAAAAAAATGCATCGCGCAGTTAAAAATTATTTACCATAAGTTTTAGCAATTGTTTGAGTATAATAAAAATTTCAAATTTTATTATATAGCTTCTTTGGTATCTTTTAATATATGTCACGAGTTCGAGCCCAGTACCACTGAAGATCCGCCGTGTAGGGGAACGATGCTCAAGCGTCATCCTCGTCATTTGACCATGGTTTAAAATTACGAGGTCCGTCGCCAAGTGAGTGAATATTAACGTTGCGCTGTTCAGCTACACGAGGGCTTTTGGTGATGGACCTCGTAATTTCGAAGCATGGTCAAGTGATGAGGGCGACACCTGAGCTGGCCCCTCTCTCCTAACTACCACACTTCCCCAACGGAGGAGGTTTGAGCTCTCTACAGATTTAACGTGCATCGCCCCCTTACACGGAGGGTCTTTTGTGGCACTGAGCTCGAACTCGTGGCATGCCAACCATGATCCGATACCTTGACTACTTGGCTACTTCAGCCACAGGTCCGTCGCCAAAAGTAGTTGAGTAGAGAAGAGAGAGAGCGACGTTAATATTCCCTAACTTAATTAAATAATATGAAATTTAAGGAATACATGAAAAAAATATTAGAAGTCGAATATATATATATTTAAAAATTAATCTAATGATATTTTTAAATATCCAAAGAATTATTAGTATTTATGGGGTAAATATTTGTTTTTCAACTGGGTATGTGAGACACGCATAAATATCTTTTTCGAAATTCAAATGCAGAATTTCAGTGCAGCTAATATAAAATTCCTAGTTTTGCATGGTTAAGATTATAAAAATGTCTAAATTTTTTAATAACCTTTTCTTCAAACAACCACTAATGGAACATAAATGATGAGGGATTTTGCATAAATAGACATTTCTTTAACTTGAATTTAAAAAGGATCTTTATATTTATTTATATGCGCAAATGTTAATTGTAAATTTGTCCAGATGCTTTTGATTACTCTTTATTTGAAGATTCAAGTTTAAAAATATAAGCTTGTAGTTTACGTTCTCTTTGAATGAAATTACTGTTCAGACATTTAAAATTCAAATATAATTTGTTATCTGAACAATACAAAACAAGGGATTCTATGTAAGATGCCCTGAATACCTGGCTTTAAAATTATGAAAAACTAAAAGATTTTTAAATAGGGTTTTTTTTAACAATGCATAAAAGTTTTTGCAAATAATGTAATACAGAAGCTTAAAAATTATTCATGTTTAGAAGTGTCCGAAATTTTTAAAAGATTTTAAATTTTGAACCTTTTTTTATTTTTTGACACATAACAAAATAATCATTTTTAAAAAAAAATCCATGAAAGTATTGATTAAAGTAAGAAAAATGAAACAGTAAATTATCCTCAATGTTTTAATATATAATTTGAATTTAAATACTACAGATATTTTTTAAAAACTTAGACATACATTATAAAAACTTAATTCCATTTGAGAATTTTAAGGTAAGGGAAAAAAATGAGATTTTTATCAAGCTATCCCCTAATTTTCGCAATTCGTTGAGTTGCAATTATTTCCATACGCTCTTGGGTTTAAAAAAATTATTCCCAGTTTTTTACGATTGCTGCAGGGGAAGAACCGGTCTCATCCGCGAGCCATAGAACTTCCCCTCAATGTCCATTGTGTCTCCCCGACATCTCTAGTTATGTTTCAAGATGTTAAGCCTTTAAAGGGGGGGGGAGAAGTATTTGGAAAAACACGGCATTTCCGCTTTTGAACACGTTACTTGAGGAAGTAAAATTACGTTTGGTGCCATTTTGGTGAATCCCCTGTCTTACGGAAAATTCCGTGTCGTCCGTTTTTGAAGCCTCTCTAGTAGGGCAGAAAAAGCCGTGCTAACCGCTAGGAGGGTTAATATATAATTTTTTTGGTACTTATGTTTCTTCTTTATTCGGCTATTTACCTAAAATCAAAAGACATTGCCAAATACTGCAATGTGCATTCAATAAGGGAAAATCATTCTATGCCTGTTTGTGCACAATAATAACACTTTTTTGCACTTGGTAGTGAATTTTTCCACGAAATAGTTATTGAAGTTT
>BMAU01004870.1:327500-510000 GCA_019973935.1 Trichonephila clavipes | reverse complement strand
GAACTTCACCTTCAACTTTGCCATTATCGAATTACTTATTATCATAAACTGTCGTAAATTTGATCAAATTTTACTCATCCAAACGACATGAATACCTAACTTTTGGGGAGATACTTGCAAGAACAAAAGTTTTGCGTAATAATAATAATAATAAATTGTTTAATTTGTATAATGTGTTATTTCCAAATCATGTAAACAAGTAATATTAAAAAAAAAGTCAATTCCTACTTAGATCAACAAAGAAATTTTTTATATTTTAGTTACTCTTTATTAAATAGATGCACTTAATATAATTATGTATATATATATATATATATATATCTGTGTGTGTGTCGCAGGGAAATGATTACGTTAGGGGGATTCCGTCATATCCCTAAGGGAATGATCAATTCACGCAAGATGTTAAAATAAGAACTCTGTAAGATGAACAGGTATTTTTTTACTATCAAAACGCCTTTTTTATCTATAAAAAGAGCATGGTCGAATTCACTTATTTGTTTGTTTACATTTTTCAATTGAAATTTTATCCAGTTTCTAATTTTCAGGCATACGAAAGTGATATATCAATCTAAAGATAATAAACCAAAGAATATAACTAAATAAAACTACAAAATGATATTTAGGTCATTTTGTTTTGGTGCGTCACGTCAGAAGCATAACGCAGCCTTGTACGGAAGAGGAGAGAGGGGAGACGAAAAGGAGTGTGTGGTGACAAGCGAAAACAAAACTGTACAAATCCTAAATTTTTCATTTCATCGTTTCAAAAACAGTTCGGGATTTGTTCAACTCACACTTACATCAGAGAAATGACCTCACACACACAAAGAGACGTTATTTTAACATTATCCGTGAAGTATTAATCTTCCTTAGGGATTTGATGACAATCCTAATTTTATCATTTTCCTGCGACATTGTATAACAGAACCACAATATTAAAAGACCAAAACGGCAGTGATTTTCTTTGCAATTTCCCACTTTCGTTTCTATATATGGTGTTAGACTATTTTCTTTACCTATTTATTTATTAATTAAATTTCATTAATGTGATAAAACATTACAGTAAAAAAGAAATCACATTCTCAGGAATTAAATCATTAGAAGATTTAAACTAGGGCAATTGGATTAGAAATCGAATGCGCTATTCATTGCGCTACAGGAACACAATGAGTGACTTTCCTTTCTATATACTATGCTGTTGGGCTATTATTTTTGTTTGCAACTATTTATTTATTTTTTAATTTAATTAATGAATTAATATTTGAAAAAATTGTATTAACATCCAGTGTACTCAACTACAAAACAATGCATTTGAACATGAATGGATGAGCAGAAAGTATATTTTATTGATGATTGAAAATTTGAATAATATATATATATGCTAGCTGTTACCCACTCGCTTCACATGGTATTTCCCGATGTTGTATATATGTATACTGTTGACATATATATTAATTATTGATGTCTAGCATTAAGCATTCGATTGTATTGAAAAATATATTTATAGCTGTTACACTCTCACTCCTTGATATAAAAAGAACATATAGTATAATATCTAATTTCTATTTATATCTAAAAAAGAAGTAGAAAGATTTTTTTCGCTATCTTAACCTAATAATCAAGTGGATTTCCACCAAAGAAACTTTCAGTGGATCTCTAATCCATAAAATAAACATGTGTGCTAAATTTCAAGTCTAAATCTAACAAAGCAAAAACGGAATTTTTATCATAAATTCTTCGTTGAGGGCACTCTTAGCGGATTCCAATTCAACAAAAGAAGCATGCAAACCAAATTTTATTATTATAGTCTTAGCAGTTCAAAAACGGGAATTTTGTCTATCAATACGCCCCAATAACTCTCCCCGCTTCCCCCTGGAGTTGATTTCCGTAAAATCCATTCTTAGTGGAACTCTATTCAACTAAAGAAAAGTGCTCAACAAATTTCAAGTAAATGAGTTAAATTCAAAAGTAGGAATTTTTCTATAACACGCCTTAATCCCTCACAACCTCACTCCTTTGGAGGTCCGCTTTCGCATAAATCTTTGTAAAAGGAAATTTATTCCATGAATGGAACATACCTTCTAATTTTCAAGCAGGTGGTTCTATTAGTTGAAAATAGGAAATATGTATCTATTACGCTCCTTAATCTCCCTCAGTGTGACCCTTGGGGATCAATTTTCCCCAAAACAATTTTGTATCGGATCTCTACACCATGAAAGGAATTCACTTACCAAATTTTAAGACTGTACATCTAATAGTTTAAAAATGGAAATAATTATCTTAAACGCCCCTTAGGCCCGCGCAACGCCACTTAGGAAACGATTTTCACAAAACCCATCTTATGACAGATCACTATTCAGTGAAGGAATCTGCTTACTCAATTTCAAGACTTTACGTCTAAAAAGTTAAAAAAAGGAGTTAATTGCCTATGACTCACCTCAATTCTCCACAACGCCACTTGGGGATCGATTTTCACAAAACCCATTCTGTAGGGGATCTGTATTCTATGAAAGGAATCCGCTTATCAAATTTCAAGACCGTACATCTAATAGTTTAAAAATGGAAATAATTATGTATAACGCCCTTTAAGCGCCCTCAACGCCCCTTGGAGGTCAATTTTCGTAAAACTCATTATGTAGGGAATCTGTACTATATGAAAGAAATCTGAGTCCCAAGTTTCACGACTGAACATCTAATTGTTTAATAATGGAAATAATTATCTATAACGCCTTTTAAACCCCCGTAACGCCCCTGGGGGTTCGAACTTTGCAAAATCCATTCATAGCTGATGTCTACTCAACGAAGGGAATCAACCTACCAAATTTTAACTCTGTAGGTTTAATAGTTCTGGAGATATCGTGATTAGTCAGTGAGTGAATGAGTCGCTTTTCTCCTTTATATACATATATATATTTACATATATATATTTATACATATATATATATATATATAATATAAATATAAATACTTATATATATATATTTACATATATATATATTTATACATATATACATTCATATATATATTTTATATATATATACATATACATATATATATCTATCTATATATACATATATATATATATATATATATATATATATATATATATATATATATATATGAAAGAAATATGTATCATATATCAAAAACAAGAAATAATAGATAATGAATATAGCAAGAAATAGCGTAATAAAAATATAAAAGCTGAACATGAAGAACAAAATTAAAGAAAAATAAAAAAAGAACCTACAAAAAAGAAGAAACTAGCAAGTCAGAAAGAGCAATTTCGGACTTAGGACCGAATAAGTGGGGTTAAACTAGTTTGAAAGCGCCAACATTCCCCCTTTGCAACTCGGTAGGAAAAACTAAATTAAATAAAATAAACAAAAATTCAGAGTATGGAAACCTCAGAGAGTATGATAAAACCACTCACTACTATTATGTAACAAACTCTCCCAAACTCTTAATGCAGAAAAATCGCAAAATATTTACGTAAGAAAAGTAGAAAAATCCTAAAAGAATCACATAAGAAAAGTATATATTATATATATATACACTCTGTCGCAAAAAAATATATGCACCCAGAAGAAATCAAGCTACAATCACGAAACTCGGCAAGAATGTAGTCTGGTAAGAGATATGCAATGATTAAAATTTCGAAGCCAATGAGACAAGGCTAAGTGTGCTATGCGCATATTAGTTGCGCAACTGGGAGAGTTTAAAAGCATGAGTACGAGCGCCGTACGGCCATCCAAACGAATCTGATGACTTTGATAGACGATATTGAGACTTAGGATGCCTCTAAGACGTAACCGGCGGCAGTACGAGCAGCTGACGGACTTTGATAGGGGCCGTATAATAAGCCTCAGAGAAGCAGGTTGGTCGAATAGACGTATCGGCCGCCACCTCGGTCGGAGGCGATATGGTAGTTGCTCGGTGTTGGCAACAGTGGATCACAGAAGGTAGAGTGTACCGTCGCGGAGGGTCAGGACGTCCCAGGAACACAAATGATCGCGAGGATCGTGCAATCAGAAGAGTGGCCACTTCGGCACCAACAACGTCGCTAGCATCGATTCAACGCCACTTACCTCCTTCCAGACATGCAGTGCCATCAAGAGAAACCATAAGGAGACGACTGACCGAAGTTGGCTTGAGGAGCCGACGTCCGCTAAGACGCTTACCACTGACCCCACATCATAGGCAGTGTCGACTGGATTTTGCCGACTTCGGGCAACTTGGAGTGTGACAGACTGGAGACGTGTCGTCTTCAGTGATGAATCCCGATTCAGTCTCAGTGCTGATGACCACCGCACACGTGTCTGGAGGCGCAGCGGCCAGCGGTCCGATCCGGCATTTATTGTCGAGCGGCATACAGCAATTTCACAAGGTGTGACAGTGTGGGGAGCAATTTCTTGGGACACACGATCATCTTTAGTAGTCCTTCAAGGCACTTTGACAGCTCGCAGATACATGGACGATATTTTAACGCCGATTGTGCTACCCATGCTATCAAGTCGCCCAGGTGCCATTTATCAACAAGATAATGCTCGTCCACATACTGCGCGACTCTCCCAACAATGTCTTCAAGGATATGACGTCTTACCATGGCCTGCCAGGTCACCAGATCTTTCGCCAATAGAGCATGTCTGCGACGCGCTGGGAAGGCAACTGCAGCCGTCCCGAGATACAGGAGAATTAACTGCGCAGATGCAAAGACTATGGCAGGATCTTCCACAGGGGGTCATAAGTGATCTAATTAAATCGATGCCACGCTGAATTTCGGCTTGTATAGCTGCCAGAGGTGGCTTTACTACTCACTGATTTTTAACCTTTTGCAAGCTGTAACCGCTTAATAAAATGATATTTTGTTCTGAATTTTAATCATTTGTTTATTTTCATATACACTACATGCATACCAAATTTCGTGAATGTAGCTCAATTTCTTCTGGGTGCATATATTTTTTTGCGACAGAGTGTATATATATATATAAGTATATATATAGACTTTATATATATATATATATAAGTATACATATAGACTTTATATATATATATAGATATATAGATATATATATATATATATATATATATATATATATATATATATATATATATATATAGTCTAATTCTCTACAACCAAGAGATACACATTCATGAATCACATTCGAAAAAAACACATACACATTAAAAAGATCATACAATGAAGGACACTAGATTAAAAATTATAAAATAGATGCTGCAGTATTATAAACATTGCTCACTTAGGACAGCTAATATATAAAATAATTTACATAAAAGTAAGTTTGAACATGCTTTTTAGCCAGCCAACCTTCCCCCTTTATTTAAATAATACTGAGCAAAAACCTATTGAAAATATTGGAAAGGAATATCTAAAACCATTACAAAATAGAGGTAACTTACCTAAAATTTGCACTTGAAAATGCAGAGCCCACGCTAAATCTGAGTGCAATAAATATGTTATCGCCAGATTCTGGACACAAATGCAGATTCAAAGCATGTGAATGGCTGAAATAAAAATTAATAAGAAGTGACACTAGTGTATATATGAAATAAATAATAAGTAATTTTAACTAATATTAGAATATGGAGGTAATTATACATATACATATATATATATATATATATATATATTTAACTCCAAAATTCCATAAAAGTCCTGTGAAATTTAGAACTGTGACAAATGGTTTTAAAACATATATTACTACTGCAGGCAAATTACTTCATAATATTATACCAAACTTTATTAATCAGCAATGTAATAAAGCTATAATTAAAAATAGTACAGAAATTATAGATTTTTTTAACAATAAAAATATTTATTCAGTTCATAGTTATGACTTTGAAGATCTTTTCAATTCCATTGATATATATGATATTATTAAAGTAATTTCAAAAAACCACAGTATTGATGGGAGGCCGCCGGCCCCTGAGTTACAGTTGTAATTTTTGCATTTGCCCTGTTTACAGGAAATAGGGATTACACAGGAATGTGGGTGCGTCGGGTTCAATGGACCTGATGGCCGGCAAGGTTGTGTACTTACGCGGACAGTGGAATCCAATCAGGGTAGTAGATGGGACGGTAATGAATCCGTAGCGGATTCTTTTCGAAGTGATCTGTCGGCTTTAAAAGCTGGTCCGCAAGAATTCTCGGGGCTTTTTTCTTCCCTCTTACGTCTGCCAGAAAAAACCTCCAGTCGGGAAGCGAACTCGCTACCCGAGGTCACCCCTCCGTCACTCCTTTTCTCAACAGATAAGTACCACCCTTTTCATTTCTCAAGTGGAAATTCGAATGTATTGAATGTCGAAGAAATTGTTTTTTTTTCTCCTCTCAAATTTTTTTTTATATAGTATTAATCGATATAGTTTTTTTTTTTTGACAACGGATTTGCAATTTTTTTTGTCTTGATTTTCATTCTGTTTCTTGTGCTGGTGTTTGCGGCATACAGCAAATCGTTTGCGCAGGGAATGGCATGTGCATTTTTTTTTTTTTTTTTGCCTTTGTAAACATTGGGGGTGCATCCTGATCAAATGCACACTCATGGTTTGCAATTCTAAATTTATTTACAGTAATTTTTTTTATCTTGAATTCAATTGTAACCAATGCTTGTAGTGAATTTTTTAAATTTCTTAGTCTATTAAGCATTCTTAGAGGTTATAAATTTTTTTTTACCGTTTACACTATTCGTTTCAATTTATAGATTTTAATTTTCAAATCTGAATTTAATTACATTTATTTTTTTTAAACTTTCAATTGTAACCAATGCTTGTAGTGAATTTTTTAAATTTCTTAGGCTATTAAGCATTCTCGGAGGTTATATATATATTTTTTTCACCTATGCACACCCATCGCTTCAATTTCTAATTTTTCACTTTAAATTAATTTTTTTACGAAAGACTTATCGATGCTCTTAGTGAACCATTTCAATTTCTTATGCTTTGAGTACTGTTGAAGGTTAAATTAGTATTTTTTTTTGGTGGTCTGGGACATGCACATCACATTAGTCGTGTCACGATTTCGATGTTAAACGATTATGAGGTGTCTGTTTCTGGGTGCCACGTTTGTATTGATTACATATGTTTTCACTTGTACTTATTTCTTATCACAAAGTATTATGTTCGATGCGCATATGTGTGGTTATTGTGAGTAGCGAAGCTGTTATATACGCAATTTTTGATTTTACTATGCGTTACTCGTCTTATTTTTTTTATTATTTAGTGGCACATGATTCCTTGTGATTATTCAATTATTTATATTTTTTATTTTATATATGTTGTCCTTGTGAATTGTTTAGTGACCCATATCTCATTCGATAATTATTTGTTCGGAACATGAATTTAATTGTAGTTGTTAGTAGTTGAATTTTTTTTTTCATTTTCTCTTTCCTTTCGCAACGTTTAAGGAATTAGGATTAACATGCAATTTTCTTGTTGGTTGTTTTTTTGTGTGCGCAAATTTTTTTGTTTAAGGGAAAAAAAAAATTTTTTTAGACAATGCTTCTTGAATTTTTTTTATGTTGAGTGATTGGAGGACGAGATGGGGACCTCGGGTATCCGAAAGCCCTGTGGAAGAGTGGGAAAATTTGTTCTCCCTATTTTACATACTCTACTGATGCTGGCTCTCCTACGAGAGTGTTCGTGTTTTTTTTTCTGTTTCAGGACATTATGCCATTGTGACTTCCTGTGCTTTGGGTCTTGATTGCTCCACGAGATAGTATCCTACAAAATGTTGAGACTGTGACTCAATGTTTCACCTGGCCTTTGCACCACTGGAGGAGCCCCCGCGGTATTTAGACCAACCTGTTCTTCATTTCAAGAGAGATTTACTGCATAGAACAACTACGTCTCTATGATGCTGAGGACTGTGACGTTACGCTTCAGTGGACAGTTGTTCTTGACCAGGAGTTTGATGACGGACGACGAGACTGATGAACTGTTGTCATGATTGCAATCACATAATTACATGTTACGCTATACTTCACCCAGCCTCAGGAGTCTTCATTAACATTCGATGTTTCAGTTATCATTCTTCAAGAAGTGGACATTCGTTCTTGACCAGGAGTTTGACGAGGGACGACGGGACTGTTTGAACTATTGTCGCTATTGTATTTATATAATATTTACATTTTCATGAATGATTTTTTTGTGTGTTTCTTTATTTCTAGTTTTGTTAATCTGAAAGATACAGTTGTAATTTTTGCATTTGCCCTGTTTACAGGAAATAGTGATTACACAGAAATGTGGGCGCGTCGGGTTCAACGGACCTGATGGCCGGCAAGGTTGTGTCCTTACGTGAACAGTGGAATCCAATCAGTGTAGTAGATTGGACGGTATTGAATCCGTAGCGGATTCTTTTCGAAGTGATCTGGTCGGCTTTAAAAGCTGGTCCGCAAGAATTCTCGGGGCTTTTTTCTTCCCTCTTACGTCTGCCAGAAAAACCTCCAGTCGGGAAGCAAACTCGCTACCTGAGGTCACCCATCCGTCACTCCTATTCTCAACAGATAAGTACCACCCTTGTAATATTTAACGTTTCTTTTACCAATATGTTAATCAATAAATATATTTGTTAACACTATACGATCGGACTGTTAAATTAGTGAAATGTTAATTTATCAAAAGAGAAACTTAACTAATTTTAACTTAAGTCATGATGCGATGTTAAATTAAAAATCTGGGTGTAGAACAGATAAATTAAATGAACACAACTTGGGCATCGCATTAGTATGTATAATATTAATATTAATATTAACAAATTTAAAACTCTTATAGATTTTGTCTTAAAAGAAAATTACATTAATTTTAATGGTTCTTTATATAAACAAGAGAAAGGACTCCCACAAGGGGGCCCAGCTAGCAATAGTTTGGCTAATCTTTATTTACATTTTTATGAATATAATTATATTATTAATATTTCCTATATTTTTAGATATATTGATGATTTAATTATTTTTGGTAAAAATGATAATTTAAATACCATTATTAATTTTTATCCGGCTTACTTAAACTTAGTTAAAATTAATAATAATCCAATCAATACAGTTTACTTAGATGTAACACTGTATATTAAGGATTTGAAACTACATAGTAATATTTATGATAAAAGTGATGCTTTTAAATTTAATATCATCAAAGTGCCTTACTGGAATTCAAATTTATCAATATCTATATATAGAAATATTATTTGTAACTAAATTTATCGCAATAATATATCAGTTAGAGATAAAGTTAATATTTTTTTAAATCTTAAAAAAAAATAATTACTGTATTGAACATGGATATCCTGCTAACTTTCTTTGTAATTATATTTATAATGGTTTTTAATGATACAATTTGTATTACTGTAATTATTTACTGTTATTATGTTTTGTAATGATTTTTTAAACTTTGACAATATCTAATTTATTCTACAATTATTAAATAGATGGCGCCACATGCTTATTAAATTTTAATAATATTATATTTTTTGCGTTTCTTTTATATTTTACACTAATTTTTATATGAATATTATTTTTATGATTTTAATAGTATATATATATATATATATTTCTTAATATCGTATCGCAATTAATTTTATGCGGTTCTGCTCTCAATTCCTCGTATTTGGCGGGAACACATTAGTTTTGGATGCACTCCCGACCATCGTCTACACGCCGAATAAAAGTAGGTTATGTTTTTGTTCATATGTTATTTAGTTTAATGATTTTTTAATATTTCAATTCCACATACATAATTCTTTCCTTTTCTCTTGGTACATAGACAAATTACAGGTGAAGGTTGGCTGGCCACAAAACATGTTAAACCTTCAATCCTGGTTCTTAAGACCAGCAGTTTGTCATTATATTACTGTACCTTCTACCTATTTATAGTTATCTTAGGTTTATAACTATCTGTTTATTTTTATATTTTCGTTTATATATTTGTGTATATGTATATGTGTGTATATATTTATATATATATATATATATATATATATATATATATATTTATGTATATGTATGTATATATATATGTATGTATATATGCCTGTATATATGTATATATGCATATATATATATATATGTATATATGCATATATATTTATGTATATGTATGTATATATGTATGTATATATGCATATATATGTATATATGCATATATATTTACGTATATATATATATGTATATGTATATGTATATATATATATATATGTATATGTATATGTATATATATATATATGTATATGTATATGTATATATGTATATATATATGTATATATATATGTATATGTATATGTATATATATATATATGTATATGTATATGTATATATATGTATATATATGTATATATATATATATATATATATATATATATATATATATATATATATATATATATATATATATATATATATATATATATATAGTTAGAGAGTGAACTAATAGTAGGAAAATTTAAATAATTTAATTTAAAAATTACCACACATTCTTCATGTTTTCATTGTGTCATTTTAATAATTTAGGTTAATCGGAAGGACCTATAAAAAAATTCTGATTAGATAAATTACTCTCGCTGTCATAGATTTAGATTAGTTTTTAATCTTTAAGACCTGAATAATTTGAGAAGTTCAATCCACTTTCAAACAAAAAAAACATAAAAATACTTAAAGACCATTTTTAATTATGGTTCACATATAACATAAAATAGAGAGAGTTCTTCAAAAAACATTTTTGTTAAAACTTTTGAACTTTTTTTGTGTGTAATTCTCAGAAATCTGTTCCAGGCACGTAAACTTTCAGTCGACTTTTAATATTGAAAGATATATGGATAAAATTTGCTTTTCATTTCTGTAGTCCACTAAAGAACGGAAAATACAATCTACCCTGATTCTAAGAGGTATGGTTATTAATTAGTAAAAACGAAACAGCGTGTATTTTTACTTGAGTTTCCTGGCAAATCTAGTAAAAACAATGCAATTCTTTTTTAAAACGATGAAAAAGGAAAACCAAAATTAAATTATGGGATGAAAATGCAGGAATTTTTCAAGCGTCATAAGCTAAGGGTTTTTATTCATTTATTTTTATAACAGACTTATCTTAATTATTCTGCTTGTTTTTTAATTGGATCTGGATCTTACGTTATGCACCACATAAGAAATGTATTTGAATAAAACTAGATTTTCTTTTCATCAACACTAGTTTTAACTAATTTTATTCGCTTTTTAATTTGATGAAATGCTTTTTTTTAAATCTCAATCTTAGTATTTTATATATAAACCAATAATTAATTATGTACTCTCATAAATTATTTTTCTTTATATAATTATAATTAAATGTCTTATAAATTTTTTGTTACATCTTGTGACGTTACTCAAGTGTTTCTATATTTGTTACGATATGTTTCATATTCCATAAAAAGTGTGAAATAGTATTAAAAATCTTGAATATGTGCAAAGAAAATAATGAAAAATAAAAAAAAAACGATGTTAAGTATAAATTATAGAATTATTTCATAAATACTATACCGTTCGAATTCCTTGGGACAAACATTGTTTTTCTTGTCTGAGTTGGTTTTCGATTACCAGTTATGCCCGAACCCCCTCAAACTGGTTATATCTGCTCAGAAGTAATGTGGTGGGATGACTTTGACTATCATTTACTTGTTTGATTGGTTTTAGTACGTTAGTGCCTCCGTTATGAGCCTTTCAGTGCGGTTGCTGGTGGTTATATAATTTTTCCTTCCACGTAACACATTACTTTTACTTGTTCAGAGATGGGAGAGAAAGCGTTCTAAATTTATCGCTTTTAACGAACACACTTCTAAGACTGTGAGAGATATAGGTACGTTAGTTGGTGTAAGCAAATTAAGTGTTTCAAGAATATTGAGAACATTTCAAGATTCCTGATCATCTTCTCCAAAGAGAACAGGAAAATGTGCACTAAAACGGAAAATGACTCCATTAACTGGTAAAATTCTAATAAGAAATAGCAAAATAAATCAAAGTAAGACAAGCACGTGACTTCGAAGGGATTTATAGGATTATGGTGTTAAAGTGAACATCACAATTGTACAGAAAAGGGTTCTGGAAGTTAGCCGTAAGGCATTAAGAACGAGAATAGAGCAATTTCTAACTCAGAAAACGATGAAAGAACGTTTAGCACGGGCCAAAAATACCTATCTGGACTGTTAACTCCTAGAAGAAAATGATTTTCACCGATGAAACGCATTTATTTGTGTAGGGATACAGATCAATTGTAATTAGGCGAAGTGAAGTTGAAAATTTAGTGCCAGATCATTTCCAACAGACTGAAAAACACCATTCTAAACAAATGTTTTGATATTTTTTCACAGCAAATGGTACTGGAAGCTTAGTTACTTTTAAAATCTTGATGAATAATATTAAAAACATAGAAATATTACGCAGTAGAATTGTTTCATTTATGGGAACATTTGACGGAACACTCGAAAAGGATTTGGCTTTTTGTCCCAAAGCAATATTGGTCCAAATTTTTTTTATGCGGGAAAATAAAATAAAAGAGCTTAATAGGCCTAGTAAATCACATGACCTAAATCCTATTGTGAATTTATCACATATACTCAAGAATAGCTTAGTTGTGCGATAACGAAACAAATAATAAAAAGTGCTATACAAATGTGGTTACACGATGATGAAGTTAGAACATGTTCGCGGCACTAGTGGATTCCCAGACGAGTTGAAGAGGTCATTTCTGCTACAAGATGACATACTTCATACTAATATAAATATTTTTTTACCTACTTAAAGAATGTAATCATTAAAAAAAAAGCTATGGTTTTAAAAAATAGTTTTTTACTATTTTTCACAATTACTTCGAACAGTATATTATGTGAATTATGATGTCTTTGTTTCCGATGCAAATCGCATAAATAAATCTTTTGGTATCCTCTATTTAAAACTGCTTTCATTAGTTTATAAAATAAAATTTTTGAAAAAATAATAATTTTAGATTTCAAGTTTTATCTCAAGTTATGTAAATTGTGGTAACTACGGTTTTCTCATATGAATATATAATATGCTCAAGCAGAAAAGCATCCACACCGTCAAAGAGCTTTCGAATTTGGCCAAAAACCAAATAGTTGCTTACAAGGATGGATTTTCTGACCTTATAACGGGTAACTGGAATCTATCTTATTCACCCAATTGGTGAACCTAAAATCTATAGAATCCAGACTGGTAAAATTACCTTTAAACTTACGTGCGAACTTATGGTCATTACAGGAGTTTTGGATGTCTACCACAGCAGGACAATTGAGAGTTTCAGTGGCATTCTACAGCTCTCAGACTCCAGTTCTGCCTTCTAGGCAATGCTGAGGGGCAACCCTCAATTACCACAGGATATAATTTCCCTCATAAACACAGTATTTGCAGCCCAAAGAAATTTCAATTTTCAATGAATACCCACCCACTTAGACATCTTAGGCAATTAGCAGACTGATAACCTTACCAAGGTGACCCAAATTTCCCCTCAACTTTCGAATAGCTCTTACCCTTATCGATGCTGATGTAATAGACATGTTAACTCTAATCTAGTTAAGAAACCCTTCATTCTAGGACTTAATTCAGTGGTTCTCAAACTGTGGGGCGCGCGGTAACCCTGCAAAAGGGGGGGGGCGAGCATATTGAAAATAAATATTTCCAAAAAAAAATTTTTTTTTGGAATTAAGTAAAACAAAATGCTTTCTGACATAATAAAAAATACACATTTACACTGATATAATTTATTTTTATCATCTGGTGATCATCAAAAATAAAAGATTCCGCTTCAAACGCTCATTAGCCATCTTTGCTCCTATAACCAAATTAAAAAAATATTTTGTTTGCTTTGCGGTCAATATGAGAACGATGAGAGATTTTTTTTCGTTTCCTTTAACGATATCAAACGTTGAGAGATTTTTTATTACGTTTCTTTTAACCTAAAATATTACTTTAGCTGACCTTCGAACTAACTGGTATGGTTATATCCTTCTTTTTTCTTAGGGAAATTGTAAATATATATAATATATATCTGTTTCATCTTTGTCCATGTGAAAAAGTTTTATGATATATGGATAAGCATGAGTATTCTGAAACAAATAATGCATAATGAAAAACGTGTTACACAATTATTTTTTAGAAAATGCTGCACTTTACCCATGAACAATTTTGTAGTTTTGATTGCTGTGTTGTACGACCCATTATGGTTTATGAATGTAAATAAGCAGAGTATTAAAAAAATGGGCATTTGAGATCCCTATTGAAGGAAGTTGAAACTGATCAAGCAATTGCAGAACCTACAGAAATAATGCATATTAATCAAGATAGCGAAAGTAAATATCAGAAAAGCTTTAGACATGAAACGTTTGAGTGGATTTCAAATTTTCAAATGCTGTCTAGAGATCTCTATGAAGAAAACTATGAAGCCATAATGTAGCACTTCGCCTTGTCAAAAAGACACAAAGAAAAAATTGTTTAAAAATGCTATTTGTAGATCATGAAACAACAGCAAAACTACAAAAATGTGAGCAAAATATGACTGTATAGCTGGAAAATAACGTTCCTGTGTTGTTAGTGAAAAGTGTCTGGGTTTTATGTCCTTTATTAAGGAAACGCAGTTTTGGAAAATTTTCTTTAGTTTTATTAGATTTTTTCTCAAATTTTCTAAGAAAAATTGAAAAGTCCTTGAAAGTAGGTAAGTATATTTTCTCTTAATTAAATTATTCACTGGAATTGTGATTTTTATCGTGTATAGTAAAAATAACTATAAAATAAATTATAGTTTTAAAACAAACTAAAAAACACGCTTTTATAGGGAATCGAACTAAAAAGTAAAAAATAAAATATTACATAAAAGTAACATGTACAAAACTTAATACTTATCTTGTTAATTTTTACGGTCTATAATTATGATCATATTGTAGTTTTAGTGCCAAAGTGCATTATTATTGCATTCAATACATTATTATTTTTAAGGGAGCGCAATAAATATTATGATTGAAAATTGGGTCACCAGTAGTGAAAGTTTGAGAATCACTGACGTAATTGTAACCTCAAAATTTCATCCATCATATACAGACTACGTACAAGACACTTTTTTGGGATGAAAATATCCTCTCATGGCCAGAGAAGTTACAATACTTATCCATATTGTCCTGACATTCAACTTTCACCAAAATATATTTTTAAATGTTCTTCTATATCGGCTTAACTTCACAACATAGACCTACA
Source organism: Trichonephila clavipes (assembly GCA_019973935.1). NCBI lineage: Eukaryota > Metazoa > Arthropoda > Arachnida > Araneae > Nephilidae > Trichonephila > Trichonephila clavipes. The sequence continues at coordinate 494,764 of BMAU01004870.1, read as the reverse complement.
CCCCACGGACTATCAAATGCTTTATTCGTCAGAGGTCTTTTACATTGTAAAGGCCATTTTGGACGCTTTAGGAGCCATTTGATTTCTCTCCACTACTTGAAAGACAACAGCAATATATGTCACGTACAGCAATTCTTCTAGAACTTTAAATATTTTCGACCCAATAGTCAATCATAATTTTCATTTGCCCCTCTCCATACGATAACAATGTATTAAATTCAATTATACCATCTTTAAAGATCAATAACCTTTTTTAGTGACACCCGGAGTATATAAATACCTCACTGAGCCTAAGTGTTAATTGCTCCAGACGTATATTTACGTCTTTCCGAAGCACGATCTCTTCTGCAAGCATCAATCCATAAAATTTTTCCGAAGATTTTGGAATGCAGTAAAAGGACCACTCCAGTGTTTGCAAAAGATTGACTTACTTCAAAGATAGGGAGGACTTACTTATGTATTCCTTTTCTTCCTCCACCCCCACCCAATGTCTCACATACGCGTGCCTGCGTGGAAAACGGTGACAATGAGGAGCGAATCGCGTAACTTTTAATCGGCAGTTCAAGGATTAATTTTAAACCGCAATAATTGTGAAGATAAGTTTAAAGTTTTTAATGTAATTTTATGTAAATGACAAGCTCATGGGCTCAATGGTATTTATTAAACTTGTTCTTAACTTCGTATGGGTAAATTACCAATGGTTTGATACTGAATTATAACTGAAATAATCAGTTGCATAAAATATCTTTGCTGTACTGTTCTTGTGAGTCATTATTTTATTGAACAGTACTTCAATCTAACAAATGCTTTGAAGATAGTTTGACAGTAAATTATTATACTGGTATTGTAATAGAATATTTTGACAATACAATATAGTATAAAATTACGTCAACTGAATGTTCGAGGCACAGAAATATAGATCAGGAAAAGGTTTTCATAAATATTTATTAATCTTCTGAGAAATAAGTCTACAGTCAACTGACAAATTTTATTTTAAAATCGGTGTTAAAATACTAGAAAAATGTAAAGCATTTTTTATTAATTTAAAAAATAATTATTACAGATGGAAAAAAAAACTGAATAAAAAATTTTACTAACTTTACGAAAAAAAGATATATCTTTTTATTAAAGTTTTTCTTTAACAATAATAGTTCTGAATTTGCACGGGTTTTCTTTTCTTCGATTCTCATATCCAAACACCACACTTAGAATAGTAGCTTCTCGGCATTGTGAGTTAATTATATATATATATATATATATATATATATATATATATATATATATATATATGCAAAATTTATAACTTTTTCTAAACTTCCAGATATTTCTTAATCTTTTTTTGTACTTAATCAGGCTAAAGGACAATTTTTCAATTTCGATTAGTCGGCTTTGATGCTTTAAGGTATCGTGCAAGCTTCGCAAGTCCAAGGTCGGGAGTTCGATTCGGGAGCTTCGTACCACCAAAGACCCGCTATAAAGGAGAGCAATGCACGTTAAATTTGTCGAAACTCAAACATCCTCCTATTGGTGTGGAAGTTAGGAGAAGGGGGTTTCCAGCTCAAGTGTAGTCTTGGTCACTTGACCATGGTTCAAAATTATGAGGTCTGTCACCCTCGTGTAGCTGAATAATACAACGTTAATATTCACTCACTCATATGATTAAGCGGCATGTAAAAGATCCCTTGAGTATCAATTTGGCTCTGAAACCCTCGGTAAGATTAAATCCCAGCATTATTTAGAATCAGGCGAGAGCTTGAATTAATATTAATTCAAGCGTCAAAATTTGGTAGTGAAAACTGCCGCTATATCAGTGTTTCTCACACTGTGGGGCATTGCGCCCCCTAGGGGTGTATGATAACACTATGTGGGGGGCGCGAGCATATCGAAAAGTGAAAAACGAAAGGTTTTTTAAACAAAAGATTATTATCTTACTGAAAAGAAGAAAAAAATGTACTTTTTTTTCTGACCTATGAAAAGTAAAGTATTTAACAGAAATATAAAATGTTTATAATTTAAATGTAACTTAGATGTAGTTTAATACTCATATTGATAATTGGTACGTTTTATAATTAAGGTAGTAATGTAGCTATTTGTCAAAGTAGATTATTAGTGTATTAAATGCATTGTCATTGCATGGAAGGGAGTGGAGGCGTGATGAAATATATGGTTGCAAATTGGGCCGCCAATATTGAGATTTTAAGAAGCTCTGCTTCACCAGATGGTGGTGGCTGCAGTTTCCTAGTGGTCAAGGTATCGGAACTTGACTGGCGTATCATGAGTTCGAGCCCAGTACCAATAAACACCCGCCATGTAGGGGAGCGATGCACGTTAAATCTCTCGAGATCTCAAACATTCTCCCGTTGGTGTGGCAGTTAGGAGAGAGGGGGTGACATCTCAGGTGTGGTCCTCGTCCCTTAACCATGGTTCAAAATTACGAGGTTCGTTGCCAAAAGCCCTCATGTAGCTGAACAGTGCAACGTTAATATTCCCTCATTCACTTACCAGTTGGTGGCATCATGAAATGACTCATATGTGGGGACTTTCTCATAAATGTAACCATGGTTAAGTGATGTGGGCGACACCTCAGCTGGCATCTCCCTCTCCTAACTACCACACCACAACAATGGGAGGGCGCTTGAGCGTTTAACGTTCATCGCTCTTTACACGTCGGGACTTCTGCGGGGACACGCCAGCTATGAGTCAGTTATCATGGCCACTAGGCTACCGCAGCCCCTTCCCCATTAGAGAGAAAAATTTTAAAATTTAATAAAAAAGCGTCGAATGTTATAACGCATGCTTGTATTTTTTTTAACATTATATACATTGCATTGAACATAAAAACAGTTCTCATTATATTAAATTTTCTCTGATAAACTATAAACAAATTTCATGGGAGGAAACGAAAAATAACCAAAATCCCTCAATCCTTCAAGATAAAAATGATTAACAATGAAATTATATATATATATATATATATATATATATATATATATATATATATATATATATAATTTATATATTCACATATATATTCATATAATGTTTAAATATATATCTATATACCAAATATATATCTTATACCAGTACCATTTTAACCATAGATCACTTTAGTTTAGTTTATAGTAATATGCTTCTGAATTTCCACAAAAAAAAAAATGATAAGCCCGTATTTTAAATTGCGTACTTTCCGAATCATTTCCTATAGCTATCAAAGAAAAGAGCAGCTTCGATAAAAGAGACGCCTGAATAAATCTAAAAATTTTCTATAAGGAACTTTTCTTTACATATTACGAGGAAAAATACATAGTTAAAGGAAAACCATTTATATAAGTATTAGTTTAAGCTTGAAATATTGAAAGTTAAAGCTTTTTCAATCGAAATAAATTTTAAGAAAATTCATTGCTATGTCTTACGGTTTTCTCGACTAATGCATATCCGAGACTGAATTTTTTCTTTTGGATATACTTCGTTGGTTGTGTAAGAATATTCTTTTTCTGTATACTTTTTTGTAAGAATATCCTTTTCAAGAGAACAATATAGAATACGGTGCCAATGGGACGACTATAAATTTTTTCCCTATTACAATTGAAAATAAACTGATGTGAGATACATATTTCAATACAGTTTAAAAACTTTAAAAGTATATCGGTTATCACATTACATTTTGTGTGTAGTCCATTTTTAAAACATCTTTTTAAAATTGAAATATATTTTAAAGATTTTAGATGTAATATGAGAAATTCATTTGATGTTACATAAAAAATAAGTAATAATCATTTTGACCAAATCGAATTAATTTTTTAAGGTATCTTGTCTTCCCTAAAAATTATGAATTTGGCCCAATATTGACTATTTTTTAATAATTTTATTTTATAGGCCATCTTATTAGCTTTATTAAAATACCAAGTTTATTATTTTCCATTCACTAGAACAAAAAGTACAAGTGTTTTAGTTAATGCAGATTCCACTACTTTAAGCAAGATGCAATACTTTAAAATGCGTTTTATTCGAAATGTTTTTTTTTAAAATGCTCAAACTGTGACAGCGGTTTCTCACAAAATTTTGAAAATAATTCACTTATTTTTTTTTTTTTGCTTATATTCCATGCAATGGTAGAAGTGTTTTAACCTTCAAAATTATCAATATAAGTGGTTTATTACAAAATTGACGGTCTCTTATGTGGATATAATCACTGTTTTTTTTTCTCAGCAAATTCGTATAACTAAGATAACGATTTTGTAAAAATTAAAATATCACTTACCTTGAAGGTCATTTCAAAAACGAATAGCAAACCAATACATTAAAATTGAAAAATTGTGCTTAAATTTTTTCATAGAGCAGGCCCCAATTATTTATTTTTTTGTAAATTTTTACCAGTTTTTTCCCATTTTAATAATAATACTTTATTTTTCCTCTTCTCAATTTTAGCCAATTTTTCTTAAAATGTACTAATTAAATCAAATCACCACAAACAAATCCACCATGCCTCATTTTTTTTAAAAAAAAAGTTGTCGGATACCTAAAAATAAAATAAATTCTGTGGTATCCCTTTTTGCATTCGGTGAATTCTCATAAAACTTGCAAAATATCAGGAAGAAAGTTTTAAGCTGTTAAGAGTTTACATTAATATTTTAATATTACAAGTGAATATATATGCGTCATAGTAAAAAGTACCGTAAAAAAATTCAACCCTACGGTTAACGTTAGTTGCAGCACATTAATTTTTCAATTGCAACAAATAAATGTATTAGTCTATTTAAAATTAAAATATTTGTGTGCTTAAGATTTTTTCGCTATCTTTGAGGTGACTGGCTATTTTCTGAACCATTATTTTGAAAAAGAGTACAAATGAATATTTTTGGATAATTAGTGTCAGTTGAATTAGAATCTACATATAAAATTGCTTTAAGAATATTTCAAGAAAAAATTATTTAAATGTCATTTTTTTGGCAAAAAATGAAGAAAGAATGAAATTTATTCAGAACAATCTCTTTTTCTTAAAAATGTTTCGTCAGTAAAAATATTTTCACCCGAGACGACGACTGAACTAAAGTATTTGAAAAATTCACATTATTTCCATAGTTACGACCTATCAAAATAAAAAGCAAGTGTTCTTTGTTAAAGTTTCACTATTCTTATTAATTAAATTATGAAAAAATCCACTGTTATGTTATCTATACAGTGCGTCAAAAAAATTTTAAGACCGGGTCTGTAAAAAGAAATTAATTCCAGTTTCAGTTTTTATTCAAAATAAAACACTCCGGTTTCAATGCACTTGTTACAGGGATTTATTAAGGAATGGAACCTCTGTTGTGTAAAACCCTTTAGGGAATGGCCTAGAAGCATCCGTCGAAGCTACTTGTATGCACGAAATATCCTCAAGTTAAAACCCTTTTAATTTTAAATTTTGGGAATAAGGAGTAGTTACAAGGCGCTAAATCAGGTGAATACAGGGGATGGTTCAACATACAGACATTGTTTTTTCGGCAAAATTCGACCTACTGTAAGGGAGGTCTGACTGGGTGCATTGTTGTGTAACAAATAACAATTGTTTAAGTCCGATAGTCTGGAAAAATGCGACACATTTTGGCCATCAAACTCTTTAAAACATCTTAGTAGTATTAATCTGTAACCGGGGCGACCCTAAGGCCGGACAAACCGGATCCAGGGTGTCAAATTTTAAGGATGGCATTTGGATCGAATTTGAAATACATATATTTATAAATATTGTTGCTCAAGAAAATTTGATATATTTTATATATTTTCTGAAATTCTGAATTTCGTATTTTACTTAATTTGTCTGTTTTCTTTTATGTTGAAACTTGAAGGGTTCGAGGCAGGAATACATCTTTAAAAATGAAATTTGATATTTTTACACATCTTTCACTAATATATTTCTCCATATCTTGGAGTGGGATCACAATGGACATTTCTTTCACCTATACGAAGTTCGATGTCAGCTATTCAAAAAGGGGCAATAAATTTTTGGTGGAAATCCACAGAAGGCATTTTGTTTTAGTTTTGGATATAGTTATTATAAGTTAAAATAAATGTTTGTTATCCCCACCATCAGTTAATAATTTTTTGAAGAAATTTGGAGGGCTGTGGTAGCCAAGTGGTCAAAGTACTGGATCACGGCAAACATGCCATTAGTTCGAGACCAGTTACACCAAAGATCCACCACGTTGGGCAGTGATGCACGTTAAATCAGTTGAGAGCTGAAACGTCCTCCCGTGGTGTGGTGTGGTAGTTAGGAGAGGTGCCAGCTCAGGTGTCGTCTACGTCCCTTTACCATGATTCAAAATTACGTTGTCCGTTGCCAGAAGCACTCGTTTAGCTGAACAGGGTAGAGTTAATATTCACTCACTCACTCACTGAAGAAATTGGGCTACTGGAATTGGCAATTACTTGTTTTACATTTTACTCGTTTGAAATAAAAACAGATAATTTCGAAACCCTAGACAGAGACCTTATTTTGGAATTATTTTGTATTTTATAAGACTTAAAATTATATATATATATATCTATATATATATTTGTATATAGTTAAGCTGCCTTTTTATTCGTTATTCAAGGTTTATAGGTGTACATCTATGTGAACAATTCTAAATTATAATTTTTTTTTTGCTTTTGAGAAATGGGCGGTATTTTCCATTTTTGTCCGGGGTGGCAAAATTTCTAGATTTGGCCCTGCTGCAACTGTTTGTCCAATTGGAGCAAATTCTTTGCGGATTTTGTCTGTAGTATCGAAAAATGTAATGAACACTGTTTTGATTTTGGATGGAACTTTTCTTTATTTTTTGGTTTGCGGTGAATTTTATTATTTCCATCCCGCCTTTTGTCACTTTGTTTCAGAATCATATTGGAAACACCAGGATTCATTACCTGTCATAATTGTCTTCAAGAAGTATCTGCAATGTGCACTTCTCATTGCAGACTTTGCTTTCTTTTCAGGAGTTAAAGTATGCGGAACAAATTTAGCACATTTTCGTTTTGCCCAAATCTTCATTCGAATGCTTTCTTTGTTGGTGCTTAAAGAATTTTCCATCAATCTCATGACGCACATCGATCGTTTGCCACGAAAATTGCGTACTCTCTCAATAATTTCAGGTGCCCTGGATGTAGTTGGTATTGTGCTACGTTGATCATTTTCTACGGTATCTCTTCCATCCAAAAAATATTTGTATTACACAAAAAAACATTTGATTTACTTAAACGACAATCACCGTCAACTTGTTTCATGAGTTGATATGCTTCCGAAGCTCTTTGGTTTGCCAAGTTTTGCATTAAATTTATCTACACCTCTTTTCTCCATCTTAAATAATGAACATGAAAACAAATCACATCTGCATTGAACGTTCGTTTTATCTCAGCTACTTAACTCAGTGTTTCTCAAACTGTGGGGCGCGCCTCCCTGGGGGCGCGATAATCCTACGAGGGGGGCGTGAGCATATCGAAAATAAAAGATTTAAAAATAATTAATTTACTGGAATGAATTAAAACAAAATACTTTCAGACGTAACAAAAAATGCACTTTTACTCTGATATAATTTATAGGCGCGCGTGTGTGATATTAAAAGTCAACAAAAATAAAAACTTCTTCAATACCTAATTATCTATCTTTGATCCTATAACCAAATAAAAAAACTTTTATTTGATTTGTTGTAATCCCATGATCAGAGATTTTTTTACCACTCTTTCTGTTTAAACCTAACATACAACTCTTTCAGAAGAAAATCAGATCCCAGACACAGAATCGAAAAAATTTAGGAACATAAAAAATTCATCAATCATTATTTTTGAAATACTGCACATTATAGCTGTAATTTTTTTTAACTTTCTAAGTTATTGGTACAGTTAGTTATGCCACCTCTCTTATGTGTTTGTTTCTCATTTAGGGAAGTTGTAAGTAATGTATTTCTCTGTTACGCTTTTTTCCATGCAAAAGAGTTTTATGATATTTGGAAAACCACGGATAGCACACACACTTTGAAGAATTACTTGGCCAAGACTTATTTTTACGAGTATTCAATACATATAAAGCATAACGCGAAAAACGTTTTACACAATTTCATATAATCATAAGGAATACACTTTTTACCCGGAAGTGGTCGCGCGGGACGCACAGATTACGAAATCGTTAATTCTGGCAAAACTGTTTAATTGTTACCAAAGAAAAATTGAAAAGTCCTTGAAAGTTGGTATGTATATTTTCTCATAAGTAAATTATTCACTGGAATTACGATTTTTATTGTGTACTCTAAAAATAATTATAAATAAAGGATTGGGGTGACTCACAATAACCCCGCTGGACCATTAGTATCAAGTGCGTGCCTGCTCCAGGGTTAAAACATGTTGAAGTCTTTTCACTTTAAATATTAAAAATAATACAATTATTCTTCATCTGAATTTTATATTATTGTTCATTATTCAACATCAATTCTAAATGATAATTCTGTAAGGCTTAAAATTATAGTTCGCTTTAAACTAATTATACTTTGAGCAATCATTTAAAAAATCATTTTACATTTTTGTAAACATTGTCGCGCACTTGGCTTTACTCTCCTCACAAAATTCAGTGATTATTTGAATAATGTTTTATTTTCTTATAAATAAACTCGTGTAAGCGGGTACTTCAGCCGGTATACTTTTAATGTATCAGTGCTGCACAGAGTATTTAATAACTAATTAATTAATGCTAAATTAAGAACAAGTTTAATTAGTATTAATGACTTCCATGGGCTTGTCTTGCAAAGCAAAGTTTTTATAAGGAAAATGCTTATGATTAGAAATTGACCCTCTGAGTTATTTTTCTATATTTAGCAGGTATCTATATTTTGTCTTCTAAGCAGCCACCGCATTTTGCAATATGTTCAATTTAAAAATTAGAGAAAGGAAAAATAACAAAATAATTACTCTATTATTTTATTTATTTAATTTTTTTGCTTAAAAGTAGTATACAAAATTTTAATACTTATGTTACTAATTTGTATGGTTTATAATTAAGATCGCCTATTGTAGCTTTAGCGTCAAAGTGCATTATTATTGCTTTCAGTACATTATTAATGTATAAGGGGGCGCGATAAAAATTGTGATCGAAAAGGGGGGGTGCCAGTATTGAAAGTTTCAGAAGCACTGACTTAACTGAATGTTCAGAACTTGTTAGCAGTGTGTAAGCGGACCATAGATGCTATAACTCGTGCGCATTTGCACTCATGGCTGTGCGGCAATCGTTCCGCTCTCTTGCCCGATTAGAGGTGTGGGAGGAAGGGAAGAAACACTAGCCATATTCAAAAACAATATATTTATAGATCAAACAATTTACCAACTCAATTCAAATAATTTCAAAGAGAAGATACGTCCTCAATTCTAAACAATATGTGGATTTATAGCGAGATGCATGGATTTTGATAAGGCTATCAAAATAGACCCCTACTGTCTACTGTCCCAATTATCTTAACACTATTAAACTTTATTGGCTCACCTTCTTTTAATTCTTTCACCTATCGATATAAAATACAATAATATCTGATCAGTAGGAATATATATTGTCTTCTCACTTTCTCTCTCTCTAGCTTGAAAGCTTAGACTATATACAGCAAACTTATATGCCAAGGTTCCCTATTCAAAGGGTTGATTGTGAATAAACTCGAATTGATAGCCCAAAAATTTCCCAAGAGGATTAAATGAAAGAATACGGATAAATCCGTTATACGGTGCCATTAGCATCTGCGCTTTGGGACAAATCTTAAAACTTATTTGAGGTACTGTGTATCTCACTTGGAGCAAAAATCTTATTTTCACTAGCCAATATTTATACGCAAAAATGAACATCGCTTTGAAATAAGTTTGAGATTGTGAAGGTGGAACATTATTGCCGAGCTGTGTACACTTTTCGTATAAAGATAACCTTTTGAAAATATATAAACTTTTATTCATTTTGTGCCAAAAACTGCATTTAAATAATTTTTATTGAAATAGTATTCTTAAAATATTGTTATATAAGTATTTAAATTCAAATAATGATAAAGATTGTTTGTGTTGCTCTTTTAAAATTTACTTTGCATTATCACGGTTTCGAATGCAGTCACCTTAACTGGGATTTCTTAAAAGTCCCCTGTAAGGTGTGATGCCACACATAAATATATCCAAAGCTAACTAAGTTTATTATCAGCATATTATTAGCTTGTGTGTTACTTCATCTAACATAAATGTATAGAAAAGTAGAATAGCAGAATAAATATATCCAAAACTAATTAAGTTTAATATCAGCATATTATTAGCTTGTGTGCTACTACATCTAACATAAATGTATTGAAAAGTAGAATAGCAGAATGATTCAACAATATTCTTAAGAAAATTTTGGAGATGAATCTGATATCTCCCCCTCAATAAGTGCAGTCATAGAACGGGAAATATTCATTGGAAAAATAATTATATTTTTTTTTGTGTTCTTTTTTACGTATTGCCAACATTTTTATCGTTTGTTTTAAATAAACCAGATGTAGAGAATAATAAAACAAAACAAAGAAAACTTGTGAAAGAATCCTTTTACACATAATAAGTAATTTGGTTCGTACTTTTATTATTACTTCGTATAGAAATATTCATTAAACATTCTATAACTAAAATGAGCTTTCTTTCTAATTTTGTCCGAACGTACATTTTATTAATGTTTTAGGAAAATAGGAGCAACTAATTACTTTTATTTGCATTGGCGTTTGCCTTCAATCCTTTACATACTAAAACTGTGAAAAGTTTTTTATTTGAACAGTCCTTCACAAAGATAAATAATTATTTAGAATAACATCCCGTGCTAGATTCATCTTAATGAGTTTTTGTTTAGTATATTTCGTGACATGTGTTTTGACTTGGTTAAAGTTTGCTTTTAGTACTTTTAACTATTTATCCTCAATCCAATTACAAACGATTCTGTCTAGAAGGAAATTCAAATAATATGTCAAAGAAAAATCTTCTTTCAGAACTGCTATCTTATTCGTTAACTTTATTTATGTTACTGAAGTAAAAAAGAAAAATCTTGCTTAGAGATATTTTAGAAAAAAATGATCAAGGTAATTCTATTAAAAAACTACAGTAAAAAGTTTCAGCTTTTTTTAGGTAGTTCATTTAATGTTCTTTTAATACACACTTAATTTCTGGGAGCGGTCGCGCAGAGAAAAGAGTGACACCAGGCTACCAAAACCTTTAATTCTGGGTAAATTGTTTATTTGTTACCCATGATCTTGACAGAGTATCCTCCAAAATGAGAGTCTTCATGGGAACTATGTTGTATTCGTCATACCTCTTTTTTGGAAGTGGCAAATGTTTTTTTTTTACAATCTTAAGGTACATTTTTTGAATTGAGTTCCCTGCGTGACCACTTTTGATCCAAAATATTTTCTATGAACATGCTGCAATTTGCCCCTGTAAATAACTTAGTGGTTTTAATTGCAGTGTTGCGCGACTGATTATGGTTTATAAATGTAAATGAGCAAAATATAAAAAAAAAAAAGAAATGGACCACTGTTATCTGTATTGAAGAAGTTGAAACTGCTCCAACAAGAGAAGAACCTACTGAAATAATGCATATTTATCATGATAGCGAAAGTAAATTTAGGAAGTGATCGACATGAAAGGTTTGAATTGAAAAGAAAATTTTCAAATGTTGCCTCAAGAACTCCATGAAGAAAAATATGAAGCTATAAGTGCAGCACAAGACACACTTCTCCCTGTCAAAAAGACATAAGCAAGAAAAAGATCAACATGCTATTTATTGATCAACAAAGGACAATAAATCAGAATAACTTGAACAAAATATGACAGTTTTGCTGGCAAATAACATTCAAGTAATGTTAGAGAAATATGTGTGTGTCTACTACTTATATGTACTTTATTAAAGTCACGCACATTTGAAACTTCGTGGTTCCGTTTAATTGATATTTTTTCTCAAATTTTAAAGAAAAATTGAAAAGTCCTTAAAAATAGGTAAATATACTTTCTCTTAAATAAATTATTGACTGGAATTACAATTTTTATCGCGGACAATAAAAATAATTATAAATAAAGAATGGGGGATGAGTCACCCCTCGCAACCGTTAACATCAAATGCGTGACTGTGCTCCCGGGTTAAAAAAATAATACTACTGTAAATCCCGAACACTGGGCCTAATGTCGACCAAAGGATGGCCTAGTTTATAAAAATTCCGAATTAATGGAATTTGAAAAAAGAAATACGAGTGTTTCCTCAGAAAATATTGTGCAGCATTTGTATATATTGTTTGCTAGAGAAAACAACATACCTAATCCACCTAAATACCTTTAATGAAAAGAAAATTACGTACTTTATAAATACATAGAGCATTTACTGCTTGAAAATGTGAATAAAGAAATACAGTATACAGCAGTGTTTCTTAAACTTTCATTATTTTTAATCATTATTTTCTACGACCCCCATACACAAATAACAATGCATTCAGTTCATAATACTATACTTTGACGCTATAGATACAATATGGTTTTCACCTTTTAAATGCCACCGGCGAATATATATATACATCTGGCTCAACCCGTGCGTTAAATGCCCCATACGTATATATCCGTCTTCCCGAAGTACGATATTTTCTGTGTACTGCTATCCATAAAATTATTCCGAAGGCTTTGGAATGCAATAAAATGACTTTGACAGTGTTTGTGAAGGATTTACTTTTATCAGAGGATTTCCTTATTTATTTCTTTTATTTCCCTTCCACTCAAAGTGGAAAACGCAGGCATTAGGGAGCGATTCGCGTAACTTTTAATCGACAGTGAAAGGATTATCTAAAAACCGTACAAATTATCAAGATAAGTGTTAATTTTTGCATATACTTTTATGAGTGACAAGCTCATGGAGTCATTGTTAATTATTAAGTTTCTTCTTAACTTGGTATTGTTAAATTAATTCTAAGATACAATGTGGTGTAATGATACATTTACAAGTATATTATAACAGTGTAAATTTTCAGTTTATTTTTTATTTTGTCAGAATGTATTTTGTTTACTTTCAGTAAATTAATATTTTTTGAAAAATAATATTTAGTTGTCTACATTTTAATATGTTCTTACCTCCCCCCTTATAGAGTTATCACACCCCCAAGGGGGATGCGCCGCACAGTTTAAGACACACTGGTATATAATATACAATCATTTTTCCTGATCAGACCACCACAGAAAATTACTTTTCGAAGGCAAAACGCTGTATATAATAAACATTATGTATCCGACTGTGCAAAAACTGGCTACTTTTTTTTGAAGAAATGAGTAATATCCTGTTGTTTTTTCGGTACTTCACTCTACATTTTGTGGCTCCATCGCAAAAATGACGAAGTAACTTTAAGTCCAATACCAACGCACCTTATTGTTTAAAATACTAAATGGTGGTTTCAACAACCCTTAGTCCCTCACTATGTAATATAAACGGTGTTTGTAAGCTGTACACAAAGTTAAAACATTTTCATTTTACGGCGTGTATGTATTTACTGTGAAAGCAGCAATAATTTCTTCTTTGTGAATAATGTCTTGCTCAGTATCGTTCCAAAGTCGACGTCATTTTCATCGTCTTCTACACATCCGTGTTCTACCGAGTTATGTAGACTGCTGGATTATCGAGTTTTGGAGAATACTGTACTGCTGTGCTTCTCAAACTTTCAATACTGGGAACCCAATTTTCAATCATAATTTTTATCACGCCTCCCTAACACAATAAAAATGTATTGAATACAATAATAATGTCCTTGGTTGCTGAAGCTACATTGCGATCTTAAGGTATCCGAATACATTATTTGGAACCGTGATTTTAAAAAATTGCAGAAATTGATAATTTTCATGATATTTAATGTAACATAGATTAGAATACATATATAAAATGTTTTAAGGACATTTTGACAAAAAAATTATAAAAATATAGTATTTTAGAAAAAAAATTAACTTAGAATAATCTTTTTTCAAAATGTTCTCCTTTTGTGAAAAATGCTTCTATAATAATAATGTTTTGCCTGTATATAGCTCAGACCTCTCTACAGAGGCTCAACTAGAATTTTTGAAATATATAACTCAGAAATGGGTTTATCCATATTTTACGACAACAGAAGGGAGCAATTTTCAGAAAAAAGCCGATAATTATTTCAATTGGTGGTAACTCTGAAAATAATGTGAATTTTTCAAAAATTCTAGTTGAGCTTCTGCAAAGAGGTCTGGGCTATATACAGGCAAAACATTAAAATAATAGAAGCATTTTTTATAAAAGGAGAACATTTTGAAAAAAAGAGTATTCTATGCCAATTTTTTGCCAAACATATTTTTTTGTCAAAATGTGTTTCAATCAAATTTATACATGTATTCTAATCTAATAATAAATATCATGAAAATTATCCATTTATGCGCTTTTTAAAATCACGGTTCCGAACGTAGTCGGATTCCTTAAGTATTTGAAGAGGATGAAAACTACATCACAGTTCAATTTTATACGCACTGTATGAAATTCATATCTTCATAAATATTGTTAATTAGTTAATGGCAGACTATTTTTTTTTGTAAATAAAAAAGTGATTTATCTCATCTTCTTATGAGTCGGCTCGGTGGCTTACAGGTAGCATGCCCGTTTCGTCATCGTAAAATTGCGGGTTCGTTCCCGAGTGGAGTAGATAGATTTTCTGGATTCGAAAATCGTAGGCACGCGTATCGTATGTTTTTGTTGCAATTAAAAGAGATCCCTTCAGTATTAATTTTGCCCTGGTGCTCTCAGTAATATTTAGCCACCGACGGGAGTATGGATTAAAATAACTTCAAAAGACTAAACTGTTAATTTATATCGCCACTAGATGGTGCTCCATGAAATTGCACTCACATTTGAGGACTTGCCGTATCTGCCAAGGCTTAGTTGCCCATTAGGAAATAAAAAAAAGCATTTTCTTATAATTTTTTTTAAAAAAATTTAGCTTTAATATTCTTAATTTATAATTATTTAATTTATAATTAACTCGAAATAACTCCGATATTACCTGCTTAAATTAATTTAATAAAAAATTTTTTTTAAAAGAAACTAAAGATTGTGAGAAAAAAACTGATACATAAGCAATACTAAAAATACAACTTTCTTGTAGGAAATTAAACATATAAATTTTCTGTTACTTATACAAAACCATAATATCCTCCGTATAACTCTCACTTTTAACACAAATAATAACTTCAAAATTCACGAGTACACGTTTTAAGGCTGGTATGAAAGTGAGAGCTTTAAAAAATACTAAAACAAGTAAAAAAAATTAAGTCAATTCCTACTTAGAACAACAAAGAAAAACTTTCTTTTAGCTACTTTTTATTAAGTTACAATTAATATAAATATTTATATACATATGACAGAATTACAACTGTAAGTGGTAATTAATTCTTATTAATTATCATTAAAGTGTCGTACTGTCATCCAAAATAATGATGTACATAAAATTTCAGCTCAATTGAGCGCTTTAAATTGTATTTTATTAACAATTGAAAATTCCACCAAGAAAAAAAATAAATAGAGACAGAGTGAGAGTAAATAGTAGGAATTGAAAAAGATAAGCATAGAAAAAAATCAAACTTCTACATATATAGAAATATTTTTGCTTTGAAAAAAATGACCCGCCTTATGAACTTAAATGGTTATAGCTCTTGAAGTATAGTGTTTTTCAATTCCTACTATTAGTTCACACTCTCCCTATATATGAATATATTGTTAAAATTTTAAATCGTTAATAAATTAATTTTTATTCATTAACTCAAATTTAAATACATTTTTAAACTTGTAGTAGATGACGCTTGATGCTAATACCGTTTTTTCAAATATTAATTCATAAATTAAATTTATTAATGAATAATAAAAAGGAAAATCTCTTGTTGTGTGCCTGCAGCGTAATCGATAGCTGGTTGAAATTCCTAATCTAAAGTTCGGGGGTTGTAATCCATCATGGGATAGCCTAATATCTGAGAACGTGCTTTATGAACGAATAAATAGTGACCACAGCACAAAAATTATAGTCCAACACCATATACAGGAAAATTAACGGCAGGGAAACCACTTTCTGTTTTGCCATTGAATATTGTGATTCAATCATATTGTCACGGAGTTCGAAAGAAGTACACAGTTCAATTAAACAAACAATTAGATTTAATCTAACGCTTGGAGCTCGATACAACACTGGACTGAGAACATCCCCAACTGGCGATGAACTCTGCTTTTATACACTTCGGAATATTCGAGAAATAACCAGTATGCACTCTAAAGAATGATCTGGATTCATCTAGAACCTAGAGAAACAATACATTAAAAACGGAAACAAAATTCCAGTCTTTGGATAAATCTGCCGGGGCCGGGATTCGAACCCGAGACCTGAGGAAGTTCAGTCCAACGCTCTGCCAACTCGGCTATCGGGACTTGGTATCGGGACTTATGCGTGCGGCATTGCTCCCCTCGAAAAAGAAGACAGCGCCCCGCTGTCATTTTGTTCAAGGGTCTTTATTCTGGAACGAGTGATGGGTCCTTTGTATGATTCTTTGGGAGGAATATCCTCGGTTTCGATTTGCTCGGCGGGATCATGGTACGGTTTCATACGCAGTACATGGACAACTTCTCTTAGTTTTCTTTTTCGTGAAGCAGGATCAAAATCTTGTACTTCGTAAGTCACGGCTGATAAACGGCGTAGCACCTGATACGGTCCGAAATACCTTCTTAAGAGTTTTTCGGAGAGACCGACTTTTCTCACTGGAGTAAAAACCCATACGAGATCTCCGGGAGCGTAGGATACCATTTGGTGTTTGGAATCGTAACGTCGACGATCTTTGTCTTGAGCTCTCAGAGTGTGCACTCGGGCTAGCTGTCGTGATTCTTCGGCTCTGGCTGCTATCTTGGTGATGTTATTGTCATCAAAATCGTTAGGACAGAATGGTAGCATTGTATCTAGTGTCGTTTCCGCTTCACGACCATGAAGTAAATAGAACGGCGTAAAACCTGTGGTCTCTTGTTTAGCGGTATTATAAGCGAAGGTTACAAATGGTAGAATTTCATCCCAATTTTTCTGCTCTACATCCACATACATCGACAACATGTCGGCCAAGGTCTTATTGAAGCGCTCCGTCAGTCCATTTGTTTGGGGATGATACGCCGTTGTGAAACGATGATCAATGTTACACAAGTCGACGAGAGAGGAAACAAGTCTGGATCGAAAGACGGCTCCACGATCTGTGATAATTACTCGAGGAGCTCCATGCCTGAGGACAATTTCTTCAAGTAAGAACTTCGCTATTTCGTCGACTTCGGCTGTCGGCAAGGCTTTTGTTATTGCATATCGTGTTGAGTAATCCGTGCAGACTATTATCCATTTGTTTCCATGAGCAGACTTTGGAAATCTCCCAAGGAGATCAATTCCAATGCGATGGAAAGGAGCTATAGCTGGAGGGATGGGAACTAAACGTCCAGGTGGTCGTTGAGGAACGGACTTTCTCCTTTGGCACTCCCGACAATGCATGACATACCGAACGACATTTCGGTACATTCCCGGCCAGTAAAATCTCTTGCGTATCCTGTCATAAGTTTTCGCGAAACCAAGGTGTCCTGCGGTGGGGGCGTCATGAAAGTGCCTTAGTATGTCTGCTCGTAGATGTTTAGGAATGACTGGCAACCACAACTTTCCATCTGGATCAAAATTCTTCCTGCAAAGGATACCGTCGATAAATCTGAATTCTTCGTTTTTGGATGAGTTGCTCAAAAGTTTTAATTTCGCAAGGTCTTGATCCTTTTTCTGTTCCATCGCAAGGTTCATACTCGTCGTGACTGCTAAAAATTTGTCTGATGTTTCCGTTTCCTCTTCCACTGGATTTCTCGAAAGAGCGTCGGCGTCACTATGCTTCTTACCGGTTTTATATTTTACGTCAAAATCATGCTCTTGAAGTCGGAGGGCCCATCTGGCAAGCCTTCCTGAAGGATCCTTTAAATTCATGAGCCAGCACAAGGAATGATGGTCAGTTACAACAGTAAAGTGTTTTCCGAATATGTACGGCCGAAATTTGTTGGTAGCCCATACGATGGCAAGACATTCCCTTTCTGTGGTGGAATAATTCTTTTCGGCTTTTGTCAGAGTTCTAGAAGCGTATGCTATAACTTTCTCGACATTATTCTGAATTTGTACTAGGACAGCTCCGATACCGTACCCGCTTGCATCAGTATGGATTTCTGTAGAAGCTCTTTCGTCGTACATCCCCAATACTGGATCCGAAGTAAGTGCTTTCTTAAGACTGTTAAATGCTTCCACCTCTTCAGGACCCCAATGAAACTCCACGCCACTTTTCAGCAACGACTGCAAAGGTTCGGCGAGATAACAGAAACCTTTAATAAATCTTCTAAAGTATGAACAAAGGCCAAGAAAACTTCGTATGTCATGTATATTCTTTGGAGTGGGAAAATTTCTTACGGCTTTTATTTTGTCGGGATCGGGACGAACGCCATTACTAGATACAAGATGGCCCAGAATCTTTACTTCTTGGGCAGCAAAAAAAGACACTTCTTTGAATTTAATTTAAGACCAGCTTCCTGAAGACATTTTAGAACGAGTCTTAATCGTATAAGATGGTCTTCAAAAGTTTCTGAGAACACTATTATGTCATCTAGGTAACAAAGACACATAGTCCATTTAAAATGGCGTAGCAAATTGTCCATCATTCTCTCGAAGGTCGCAGGTGCATTACAGAGACCAAACGGCATGACTTTAAACTCGTATAAGCCTTCGGGGGTAATAAATGCCGTCTTTTCACGATCCGCTTCGTCTATTTCTATTTGCCAATAACCAGATCGGAGATCCATGGAAGAAAAGAACATGGCACCTTTCAGACAGTCGAGCGTATCGTCAATACGAGGCAGAGGATAAACGTCTTTTTCGTGACGCTATTCAGCTTGCGATAATCGACGCAAAAACGCCAACTACCGTCTTTTTTCTTACGAGCACAATGGGTGATGACCAAGGACTTTCAGAGGGTTGGACGATACCTTCATCAAGCATTTTCTGAACCTCTTCATGAATGATGCGTCTTTCAGTCGGCGAGACTCTGTAGGCTCGTTGGTTGATTGGAGCATGATCACCAGTAAAAATCCTGTGTTTCACATTCGTCTTCGCGGCTGTCGACTTGTCGGTCTTCGTGAAAAGCCCAGAAAATTTCCGGAGTAGTTCGGATAGCTTGTTTCTCTGTTCGTCACTTAACTCGGGTGACATCATTAACGAACAATTCATCTGTGACTCCGAAGTTTCTTGCTGGTCATCCAAGCAACCCGATGTGTCGGAAATAACACATAGATGCCCTTCATTTAGTGGTTCAGCTTGGCCTATGCACATTCCTCTAGGGATGATTTGGTTTCGGAACTGCAGGTTGGTAACCCAGACATCACTTTTTCCGTTACGATATGTGGATACCATGGACGGTGTAGCAATATTTTTCTCGAAGAGCAAATGTTTGCTGCCGTCTAGAACTACATTTATGTCTCCTCGGGTTTGATATCCTGATACTGTTATTCTAGTTAAAGAATGCGGCTTAAGTGTATAGTCCCTGGTGGCATACAAATTCCAGGCGTCAGGCGCTGTGGAGTCTCGACAGATGTCTTCTAGAACAAGTTCATTTTGTCCACAGTCTATAACGGCTTGAGACGCCTCTAAAAAGTCCCATCCTAGGATGACGTCATGGCTACAATGTGATAAAACAATAAATTCAAAAGGCAGTTCTCGATTGTTTATACGGACACGTAAAACACATTTCCCTATCGGCCGAACAAAATTTCCATCCGCAACTTTCAGCATAACGCTCTTGGCATCAGCAAACAGAACTTTCTTTAAAAATCGGCGATACTTATCGGATATGACAGAAAACGATGCCCCAGAATCTACTAGAGCACGTATCGGCTTCTTATCTATTATTACGTCTAGTTGGTTACCAGTCATCTTGGCGGTCGACGGAGGATTTCCAGTACACGCGGCCTCACCTCCTGGAAGGTCGCTCCTCGGAAGGTCGATGGGCTCCTCCATTGCTGTAACGAAGGTGTTACTACAGCGGGCTTGGCTTCTTGCTCGGTCGGCATTTTTGTCCTCTTCCTACTATTTTTTAACAGTCCGAATTCGGGGATAATCCTCTTAACCGGAGGCTCCTGCGAAGGTTGTCACTATTATCCACGTTTGACGTAATTGTACCCGGCGCCTCCACCAAACTTGTCACGGAGTTCGAAAGAAGTACACAGTTCAATTAAACAAACAATTAGATTTAATCTAACGCTTGGAGCTCGATACAACACTGGACTGAGAACATCCCCAACTGGCGATGAACTCTGCTTTTATACACTTCGGAATATTCGAGAAATAACCAGTATGCACTCTAAAGAATGATCTGGATTCATCTAGAACCTAGAGAAACAATACATTAAAAACGGAAACAAAATTCCAGTCTTTGGATAAATCTGCCGGGGCCGGGATTCGAACCCGAGACCTGAGGAAGTTCAGTCCAACGCTCTGCCAACTCGGCTATCGATACTGGGTATCGGGACTTATGCGTGCGGCATTATGTATATACAGATGTATATTAGTTGTAATTATTTTTAAAAAAGTAGCTAAAATAAATTTTTCTTTGTTGACCAAAGTAGAAAATAACTTAACTTTATACACATGTATATATACATATATATACAAATATATATATATATATATATATATATATATATATATATATATATATAGATTGATATATAGATAGATAGATATAGATATATTTATATTTATATATATATCTGTGTATTTTTATGTTTTGATTATATATATATATATTACTTGCTTTCTATATCTTGGAGAAATGCCTCGAAAAAGTGACTTAAAAACATAAGAGCATTGCATATGTACGTTTCAAATTTCTTCTTATAAAACAGAGTACGCGTTATTCGGCGAACATACCTAAAACTAAAAAAGGCAGTTCGAAGGAATAGGTGCGGGTTATACGGCTGTACGCGTTGTACACCGGATTTTACGGTAATTATAACCTATTAAGAAAATTTATTATTTTGTACGCTTACATCTGAAAAGAGGCAAAAGTCAGCCAGTATTACGATGGTATATCTTTTTTTTTTCCTTTTAGATTAAATCCGAATCCACTGTAACAGAGCCAACTTCCTGAATAACAAAGAATTCTCAAGTACCTTATATGTAATCCAAACAAGGCCTCTTTATAAACCGTTCTTCTTTGCCAGGGTAATTTAGCATAGTGGAAAAGATTGTATCTAAAGAAAGAAGTATACCAAACAGTTTTAGACGCAAAGTAACGTTGTTAAAGAAAATGAAGCGCCAAGGAAGGGATGTAATTAAATATTTCGATAGATTGTAGTGTATGGAAGGTGTATTTTTTCGTCGGAGAGAGGGAACGTTGCTTGTGCGTGTACTTGTCAATTGAATGGGTCAAAGATTATTCTGTTCGGTAAGAGATCCCTGTACTTAAGAGAATCAAAATAAAAATTTCGTTTGTTACAATTAATGAAAATATATAGACAAAAGAATTAAACAACTTAAAACACATAAATAAATAAAATAAGCTAAATTTTTGATCGGTTTGAAGAAATTAAATTAAAACTCGTTATCCAGATCTTAATATTAATTCTAGAGTAAATAAATATTATTTATCCATTAAATATTATACTTCTGGATATTTTCAGAAAACTAATGTTTTATGTTAACAGTATTGGTCATAAGAAACAACGTAGTAGATGAAAAAGAAAACTTCATACCCGGTTTAAATAATAATACAAAGATGGTAAAGCAGCGTATCTCAAACAGTAAGGAGTGACTCCGTGGGGGGTGTTATATCCCTTTGTGGGGTTGAGAGTATATTGAAAAGTCCAAAATAAAATATTTAAAAAAGTATTAATTTACTGAAATGAAATGAAACAAAATACATAATACAAATTAAACACACATTTACACTAATATATACTTATAAATGCATCAGTCCTGCACAAAGTATTTGTTAATTAATTTATCAATACTAAATTAAAAACAAGTTTAATAATTATTAATTTCTTCCACAGACTTGTAATATAAAAAAAGATTAAGAAATATCTTGATAATTTATACTTTTTATAATTAAAGTCGTATTGTAGCTTTAGCGCTTTAGTACATTTTTATTGTATTCAATACATTGTTATTGTAACAAAAGGGACGCTATGAAAATTATGATATAAAATTGAGTAGCAAATATTGAAAGTTCGAGAAGTACTGTGGTAAAAGCAAAAACTAAAATAAATTAAATTATTTCATTTTAGAAGATAAATGAATTTTCTTTAATCATCCAGGAGTGTAGTATTATTTTCGCATTTGTTTTCCCATTCAGATAATATACAAAGAAAGAAATAATTTATTTTGCATTTTATAAAGAAGATTATTTTATCAAATAATTATATTTGCTTTGAAATAAAAATGAATATGATTTAAGAATCCTCTTTTTAACTTTATAATTTCCATTAAAATAATACTGTTACAAAATCAATCACACTTGGGTGCCAATTTATATACCTTGACCAAATATCAAAGCATAATATATACTTCTAAGTAAAGTTATTATACTGTAAAAATATGCATGTTCAACTAGAAAATTAAACTTAAGCAACTTAATTTTTGTCGATTATTTTTTCCCTAAGTATCATTTCATTTTAGGAAATAGTTTTAATTTTACAGCATTTAATGTTTCAAAATATCACGTATTAAAAATTATCTTTACACCTAAACGTATAAGCACTTAACTGGATAGGATAAGAGTGTGGCTTTGATTATATCAATAAGATTTACTATTCATTTTTTGATAAAATAGAAAGAAATATTTTTTATCTTACGATGACTTTCTTATTAATGCTATACAGTTTAAATATTATTTCATTATAAAATATTTTTTTTTATTTTTTTCAAAAAAAATAACAGCTTTATGGAGTATATATCTTTATATATAAAAATCTTCTGTGCGTGTGTTTGTCACTAAACTCCTCCTAAACGGCTGGACCGATTTCGCAGAAATTTTTTGTGTGGGTTCAAGTAAATTCGAGAATGGTTTAGATACACAATTCGGTGCGATATCATAATTAGTTAAAAAGATATTAATTAAAATCATTCAAAAAATACAACGCAACACTCACCTGTATTGTTGTAACAACGCTATTGTTATAAACAAGTAATATAAAAAAAAATTTTTAATCAATTCCTACTTAGATCAACCAAGAAAAAATTTATTTTAGCAACTTTTTATTAAATTGTTGCAATTAATATATATATATATATATATATATATATATATATATATATATATATATATATATATGACAGAATTCACAACATTAAGTGGTATTTAATTTTTATTAATTATCAATAAAGTATCGTATTATCATCCAAAACAATCGTGTATATAAAATTTCCTTTCAACTGAATACTTTAACACGTGAGGAAAAAACATTTCAAACTTTTACATTTGTCGCCAAAAGGGTCGCTAAGTCGTCAACGTGGCTGTATTTGTAATTGTTTTCAATAATTTGTTTTAATCAATTAATTTTTATTAATTTTAATTGAATTATTGTATTGTCATCCAAAATAATCATGCACATTATATTTCAGCTCAAATGAGTGCTTTAAAATGTATTTTATTAACGATTGAAAATTCCACCAAGATAAATAAATAAATAAACAAACAAATAAAATAGGCGTCGAAAATTGATTTTCAGCCAAACTGGCCAAACCTGGTCTTTATTGTTACGAAAATGCAGACGATTCACGCTTTTTAACGTTTTTAATTAGTATCTTTTCAAATAATCTTTATATATGTAATTATTCGGTGCGTGTATATGTAACTGAACTCCTCCTAAACGGCTGGACCGATTTTGATTAAAGTTTTTGTCTGTTCCAGTGGACTCGACAATGGTTTAGATTTATAATTCGGTTCAGAAATGTTTATTTTATTTATTTTTTATTTATGAATTGTTCTTGAAATGTTTTACATTGGATCCGGCAGACTGCGCTCCAATCGCAGTATCGAATATTCAAAAATATTTTATTATAATTCAAGTTAGTCCCAATAGTTGGTGCTGTGATTATTTCAGGAAAATATTTTGTTTCTTTGTGTTATTATTTTGTTGAAATAAATCGTATGTTAATTAAATTATTACATTCAGATGTAATTAGTGTTTGAAATTTTACTTAATTTTCTTCAAAACGGTACAGATTGTTAAAGCTTATTCATAAAAATTTGGAATTTTTGAATTTAAGATGTGTATACAGGACAACGTCTGTCGGGTCCTGTAGTATATATGTAAAATTTTAAAATCTATATAAAATTTGATATAACCTTTAAACACATTTCTGGTAAAGAAATAAAACAGCATTATATTTTTTTTATTAAAATAATTTATTTTCTTTATATAGCATTTATATGCGAGATTTTTTCAAATTAAAGTTTTGAGGTGAGTATCCATTAGATGTGTTGGGTTAGAAATGAGACAGATACATAGGCAGGAACAACAATATTTCATGAGTGAAATGCGCACAGATAAAACTTGAAAAGATAAATCACCCATGACGTTTAGGCAGACGGCTAATTGCTTAGGAAGTTTACGAATTCCATATGTGAAGAACGATATCGGTTGATTACTATATGCTGCAGAAATTTGCCACCGTCATTCCTGTAGCGCAGAAATGCTGTAAACTCAGACCCATTCGCTGTTTCTTGTAGTGGCCACACACCATGTAGGGTATCCATTTACAATAAACATTTCGATACTTCAGAATGTCGGAAACAAAATTGTAAGTAGTATCGATGGAAACGCTGAAATCATTTGCGACATCAAGAATGTATCAATGTCGAATTCTATTGATTGATTACAAAGTCAATGTCCATAATTAGTTCCTCTGTCATAACTGTGTGTGCTTGACCGGGCTGCATCAAATCTCTTGTCTCTAATCGATAGTCGGTAAACGTTCTCACCCAGCTCGTTTCCTCGGGCTTCGACACACACATGTCACCGTACATAGCCAGAATTCTGAAATGAATATCCACCGGCTTACCCCCTTCCAGTGTAAAAACACTTTATTGTAGCTCATAGATCCGTTTTTGACGAGGTTGAATCAACATCCGGCAGTTTTAAATATATGTCACGTTCTCACGAATGCAGCTATCACAACTCTACTTGCGCACGCACGTACATATACCTTTACTATCGAGTTTGTTTCTCATAAATACATTGAAAACTGTTCGTATACGACGCTTCCAATCATTTTTATATGACCACATATTATAAATAAAACTAGATTATAACTAGTTTACAAATATTAAATAAGTTTTTGTTCTTACTCAGAACGTAAGTAGAAGGGAAAAAGTTATATTCATTGTTCAATACTTTAAGTAGTACTAAGTCAAGTTCATTAACAGTAAGAGTTGCTTTTCCTTTCTTCTTTGTGATAATTTGTGCATACAAATTAAGAAAAGACTAAGTAATAAATCCATTGAGTTTATTTACTTTTTGTAAAGATTTTATGTTAAAGAAAGAAGCAAAGTAAAAGTTTACACAGATATAAAGCATTTTTGTACAATTAAATCGATTTTTTAGTGTATTATTTAGTTAACTTTTTATTTTTCAAATTTTTGTACGTGCGTATATATTTATTGTTTTCCTTTTATGTAATTTTTCCTTAACTATAAAAATTTTAAAAAGCTCATTTTAAGTTGTAAATATATATTGCATTTTATCCTTAAAAACTCACAGCCATTTTAACCTCTTTAATGGAAAAAATTAAAAACCAAAAGCCGGGTTATTTTTCTAAGTCAGTTTTATAAAAACTAAATTGCTGGCCACCGTAAATGAAACAAACCTGAATGAAGCATGCAAATAACGTGAAATTTACAGCATGCATTAGCCGAGGTGAGATATGCTAATGATTAGAATTTCATCGCAGACACACATCACGCGCGCCTGTGGCGCCATCTCAGAGCGCTATTTAAGGCTTGGAGATTTCGACGATTTCAAGTTCGGCAATTGTGTTTTTCTTGTGGTTTTTTTAAAAAAAACAATCAGTTATATATGTCTCGTAGAAAAAAGCGATCAGCTTTTGATCAAGTATGAGAGTTCGACAGAGAAAGGACAGTGGCCTACCGAGATTGTGGATTATCTCTCTGGAAAATCGGTAGTCGTAATGGATGAAAACAAACAACTGTAATGCGGATATGTGATCGTTGGATGCAGGAGGGTACAACGGATTAACGTGGTCGATCGCATCCACCTCAGTGCACCACGCAACATGAGGACAGGCAAATTGTGTGCATGAAAGTGACGGATCGCTGTCACATCGCGAACCGTAGCAGAGCACATTGAGTCTGTAACGCATCATTCATTGTCTGCGCGTACCATTCGACGCCGTTTATAGCAGAGTGGTCTGTTCGCAAGACGTCCATTGCTTGGTCTACACTTGACGCAGAACCCCAGACGTCTCCAACACCAATGGTGCGATGAAAGAAGGATGTGGGTGGCAGAATGGAATGAAGTTGTCTTTACTGACGAGTTACGCATCTGTCTGCAACACCACGATGGTCGGATCCAAGTCTGGAGGCACCGTGGAGAGAGGATGCTGAACAGTTGCGTTATGCACCACCACACTGGTCCTGCACCGGGTATTATGTTATGGAATGGTATTGGATATTACTCTTGCACTCCTTTAGTACGCATTGCCGGTACTTTAATCACCCAGCGCTACATCTCCGAGGAATTGGAGCCAGTTGTCCTTCCTTACCTTCAAGGCTTGGTCACAGCCATATTTCAACAGAAAATGCCCGACCACACGTGGCACGCATTGTCCAAAGGTTCTTCATCAATCACCAGATTTAATTGCTTCCCTGGCCGGCTCGCTCTCTGAATCTTTCGCCAATAGAAAACATGTGGTACATGGTTGCTCAACGATTGACCCAGTTTATTCCCCAGCTGCCACACCAAATCAACTTTGGCAACGTGTGGAAGCTGCTTGGTCTGCTGTACCTCAAGAACACATTCAAAGTCTCTTTGAATCAGTGCCTATTCGTGTGTTAGCGATGATCTCTAACAATGGCGGCTACTCTGGCTACTGATTCTGGTAGGAACCAAACTTCACAGAAGTCCATAAATTTAATCATTTGATACTTGGTCAACATGTTATCCACAAAATGAATTTTGTTGTGCTATCTCTTGTCCTTCTTCGTGTTGCATTTACGGTGGCCACCAGTGTACAGATTAGCATTTTTCTTGGTTTCTAAAATTAAAACTTCCCTTTCCAAGACTCTTTAAGGAAAATTTACTTTTTTTGTATTAAATGGCTTAGATAACATTAGTAGGAAACACAACAAAACGATTTTTATTTGTGAACTTACTTGTGTAGGATTTGAACGGCATTTGCAAAAATTGATTTTTATAAAAATCATTTATATTACAAGGTGCAGACGATTCATGTTAAAAAATGCATCGTTCTCAGTAATTTTCAAAAAGGCAAAATAAAATACTTCAGTTAAATTCAGAATAGAGGTTTTCTTCATTTCTTTAAAATAAAATAAGTTAAAAAAATAATGCTCTGAGAATAATTTTAAAAAATATAATTAAATCAACTTAAAAAATAACTTTTTATGAAATATTATCTTCGTAGTTATATTATATTTTTGCAAATATTTTGTATGTATTTTTAATTTATTTAGATACCGGAAGATTCTGTATGTCCACTTTCTGAATGCATGCTTTCACTATGAATAAACTCCAAATGGAATCCGAAAACAGTCGCTGTTGGATCGAGTAAGCGAGTGTTTATTGAAATTGTAACTTAAAACAACACAATGACTTTGCAACGGATTTCCAGCCCTGGTCAAGGGACGAGGACAACACCTGGGCTCTTGTACCTTCCTCTTCAAATTTTCATATTCGGTTAGTTACCTTTGGAATTTACACCTTTCTGCATGGTGGGTCTCCAATGACATTATATGGGTCAAAGAAAATTTTCAAACCTAAAATGCCAGAATATAGTTAATTAAAGAATACGCGATTGAAAATGTTTTCACATCTTACCCCAAAACTACAGAAGGGTATTGTGGCAGATACTCTAGCAATTTTACTTCATGGTCAAGTAACGCGGATAACATTTGAGGTGGTAATCTACTCTCCAAAATTCCGTACAACGTCTATTCAGCGGCGATAGATTTAAATTACACTACTGGCCATTAACATTGCTGCACCAAGAACGCGACCTGCTACAGGCGGGAAATTCAATTGACAGGCAGAAGATGTTGTGATATGCAAATGATTAGCTTTTCAGCGCATTCAGACAAAGCCGGCGCCGAAAATATGTTTAAATGAGGAAATTGTGCAGCCGGTTTCTCATGCACAAATTGTATTTAAACGTTGTTGACTGGTGAAAAGTTGTAGTGATGCCTCGTGTAAGAAGCAGAAATGCGTATCAGCACAATTCTGAATTTGATAAAGGTAAAATTTTAGCGTACCGGGATTGCGGTTTATCGTATTGCGGTATTATTATTCGTGTAGTACAAGATGAAATGACTGTTAGCAGAATATAGAATCGATGGGTTCAGGATTGTAATACGGATCGCTGTGCTGGGTCTGTATGACCCCCTATTACTAGCGGCTGATAACACAGACTGTGACGGATCTGTATGCGATCTTCACACTAATCCTTTTGGGGAATCTTTGGGCTAGCATTCGTGTTGAATTTACAGTCAACCCTCTGGAGAAGAAACTTTAATATTTAGATTAGTTCGACTATATAAAGTCTGGGTTTTTGTAAGTATAGACGAAGGAGCTGAGGAGCTGTTATATTCGCCACGCTGGTGAGTTAGAAATAAAGTTGATTTTCGCAACTTCAGATTAAGAGTGGGGTTTACCACAGTATTGAATTAGTGATTGGGGGTTGGTAATCATCAATATATTAGGTTGAGCTAAATTAATTACTTGCGTTTGTTTGTTTAGTATTTATTGCTTTCTCTTTACTACTCCTTTGACATTCACTAAAAGATTAAACTCCTGTTGTAATTTGTATGTTTTAGTAAAATAAATAATTTACAATGGAAGTTTCTGGCTCTGTTTTTATTTCTCCCACTAACGTACTTAGGCTAGGCGGTGAGGTAGCAACTTCAGAGGTAAGCCACTCACAATACATATTACCCGCATGGTCTTAATGGCTTATGCAGCCACGTCACGAACCCTCAGTCAAGAATTGGAGTTATTTACAAGACAACATGTGTCTGCACGAACAGTTCGATAACGTTTGCTTGAGCATGGACATCCGGAGACCATGTCTGTGGCTACCATTTGTGCTGCATCACAGACAGGAGCATCTTATAGTGTGATCAACGACAAAACTGGGTGCACTACTGGCAAGACATCATATTTTATGATTGATCCAGGTTCTGTTTACAGCATTAAGATGATCGCATCTGTGTTTGGCAGCATCGTGGTAAACTCACTTTGGCAGTTTGCATTCGTCATCATCATACTGGCTCATTACCTGGCGTGGCGCGGTATGCGGTGCTATTGAATACACGTCTCGGTCAGCTCTTTTTTGCATTTAAAGCACTATGAACAGTGCACGTTACATTTCTAATGTGTTACCACCCGTGACTCTACCCTTTATTCAAATCCTGCTAAATCCTACGTTTTAGATGGATAATGCACCCCCAGTTATTGCGGTATTGTACGTACTTTTCTTGACATTGAAAGCGTTCAACTGTTGCCTTGGCTTGCATGTTCATCAGATCTCTCGCCAATACAAAATGTCTGGTCCATAGTTGCCTAGCGACTTGCTTGTCACCATATGTTCTTCACAACGGTTGATGAGCGGTGACATCGTTTTGAAGCAGCAGGGGCATATGTACCACTACATTTCATCCGATCTTTGTTTGACTCAATGCATAGTTGTATAAGTGCTGTAATTTCTGAAAGAGGTGGTTGTTCTGGGTACTAATTTCTCAGGATCTATACACCCAAATCTCTTGGAAGTTTAATCACTTGCGGTTTCCAGTATAATATATTCATTCAATAAATATTATTTTGCCGTTTGCATTTCTTCTTGGTGTAGTAATTATTATGGCCAGTGGTGTACCTTAGACTTTGTACTTTACGGATTTTAATTGGCATTATGATTAAGAGCCCCGACACTACACTGGAAAATTCGGCCACGAGTTCGAGACAATGAGCACTCGAATATCAAAAGAACTTAAAATCGAGGTTACATCCTTTAAAGGTTTCCGACTACTTTCGGATCCATGATTTTAAAAAAAGCACATGAATAGGTAATTTTCATGATATTTAGTGTCACTCAGATTAGAATGCATGCATAAAATTGTTGTAAGGAAATTTTGACAAAAAACATTTATTTAAATATAATATTTTGGCAAAAAATTAGCTTAGAATAGCTAAAATTAGCTAAGATTAGCTTTTCCAAATGTTCTCTTTTGGGGAAAATGGTTCTATTATAATAATATTTTGCCTCTAAATAGCTCAGTGAGTGAGTGAGTTAATATTAACGTCGCACTGTTCAGCTACACGAGGGCTTTTTGGCGACGGATCACGTAATTTTGAACCATGGTCAAGTGACGTGAACGACACCTGAGCTGGCACCCCCCTCTCCTAACTACCACACCACACCAACAGGACTAAATAGCTCAGACCTCTCTACAGAGGCTCAACTAGAACTTTTGAAAAATTAACGTTATTTTCAGAGTTACCACCAAATGAAATAATTATCGGCATTTTTTTCTTAAAATTGCTCCTCTCTGTTGTCGTAAAATATAAATATACCCACTTCTAAGTTATATATCTCAAAAAAATTTTAGTTGAGCCTCTGTAGAGAGGTCTGAGCTACAACATACAGGCAAAATATTATTATAATCGAACCATTTTCCACAAAAGGAGAACATTTGGAAAAAAAGTTAATTCTAAGTTACTTTTTTTCCAAAATAATTATATGTAAATAAAATTTTTTTGGCAAAATCTCCTTAAAACAATTTTATACATATATTCTAATCTAAGTGACTCTAAATATCATGAAAATTATCCACTTATGCGCTTTGCAAAATCACGGTTCCGAACGTAGTCGGATACCTTAAAAAGAAAAACGTAAACGTTTATTATAGCCACTTGCATGGATGACATCCCATTCTGCCGTTTATCTCAAGTATTCAGTGTATCCTAAATATCGTGTTGCCTGCTTTTATTTAGGAAAATTTTTTGCATATGTTTTATTTGAATCTCCTAAACATCAAATATATCAATAATATCATCAGGACGAATTCACTATGACACAAGTATGAAAAACAAGGCAATATTATACGCAGAAATAAAGGGAAACAAAGCAGTGGTCACTGAAAATTTGACATGGATGATACAAATATACGTTGATGGTGTAAAAAAAATTATAATTTTTTGCTTTTAATTGTTAAACATTCTTTTATAAGTATTTACATCCTTCGAAAATGCATTATTTTAAATGTTTGTATACCAAATGCGTTAGATAGCACGAAAAAGACGACCGTGTGAAAAAACGGCGACGCCGTCCATGAACCGATTCCGAAGTCAAGTGTAACAGTGGGAGTGACGTGTCATTTTTTCGATACATGATACTGACATATATATATATATTATTTTCGATTCTAAGCCGCACCCCCGATTCTCCAAACTCTTTTCAGAAAAAAAATTTAAAAAATGTGTAAATGGTTTACCTATAACGCATACTTAAGAAATAATAAAAAATTAATTATTGATTATTTTTTACCGAGTATAAAGATTTTTCAAATACACACATGAACTGATAATTACTCTAAATGTCAGTATCATGTATCGAAAAAATGACGCTTCACTCCCACTGTTACAGTTGACTTCGGAATCGGTGCATGGACGGCGTTGATTCTTTTCCACACGGTCGTCTTTTCCGTGCTATCTAGCAATAAAATATGGAATGCCGATTGAAGTTCTCAATCAATTTAGATCTTATGTAGCAACAGAAATACAGGAATTAGATTTCAGTGTTGCAAATGAAATTTTGTATAAAGATCTTAAATCATCAATAGAAAATATCCAAAATGACTTCGTGATTACATATGTTGATAAGGTCCCTGCTAATTATGCCATAATATGTAAATAATCACATTTAAATAATAATTCATTTCAAAAACCAATTCACAACCATAGAGAAGATGATAATCGTCTTTTATCTTTGAACAAAAGACTGAATATTTATCTAAATAATATTAAATATCCAAGTATTTTTTTAACACCAAAATTTCATAAAAGCCCTATAAAATTCCGCAGTATCACTAATGGATACAATACATATATCACGAAGTCTGGGAAGATCTTACAATCTCTTCTTCAAAATTTAAATGATAACTAACAAAACAAGGCAATAAATAAAAATAGCTTAGAGATTACTAGAGTTACTAAGGATATGTTAATTTTTTCCATGCAAGGCTTTGATTTCGAGGACCTTTTTAATTCTATAGATATTGACGACATTATTAAGGTTCTACAGTTAATTTATGATAAATATGAATTATATACTTCAATGAAAAAAGAAAAATTTGATATTTTTGTTAACCTCGTATTAAAAGAAAATTGCATTGCATTTGATCAGAATCTTTATAAACAAATCAAAGGATTACCTCAGGGTGGTCCAACTAGTAATTGTTTAGCGAACCTATATTTACATTTTTTTGAAATTGATCATGTTGTAAATGATTTTTACTTGATTTGTGTTACATAGATGATCTAACAATTTTTTGTAAAAATAGTGAATACAAAGCTAATATTACGTTCTACCCTGACTATCTCAACCTCCTTAAAACTAATTTTAACTCTAATATGGTAGAATTGCATTTTATTAACAATAATGTAGTCAGTAAAATTTTTGACAAAAGATTCTTTTAAATTCCACATAATTAAAATTCCTGTATGGAATAGTAACTTGCATTTATCAATTTATAGAAATATCTCATTTTGAATTTTTTATTTATAAATGATAACTTAACTACCCACAAAATAGATAAATTCAATAATATAAAAAAAATTTTGATGTTGCTTAGATCATGTGAATACCATTTTAATTTCTTAAGAACTTATATTCATCACAAGCACGTTAACCGTCTTACTACTTCTAATTCCAAATCCACCACACAACAATAGGATTTCAAAGTCAGCATGTTAGTGATCTTGCTGTGAAGATTATATCATAACACTCATATCACAGTTTACATTTTTTTCACGCGCATTCTGAACATGTTACACATTTTTGACAACCATCCAAATCAGAGCCCAGCAAATTTACATTTTTGTCAATCAACCAATTCAAAGCCTACCATATTTGATTGTTATCTCTTTTGGTATCTATCTTCGCTGGCTGGTTTAAAAGTTCGTTTAAAACTTAGTTCAAAAGATGCGTTTTTGTATATTCGAATTTTTTAACTTGGTGAATATTTGATTTTCCTTAATTTCAAGACGCTTAATTCTCTTGGAAAAAGCTCTGTGAGTAAAGAAATTTTGTTAAATTCTTCTTTGAAAATACTTTTCTTACGTAATTGTTTTAGGATTTTTCTACTTTTCTTACGTAATTGTTTTGGGATTTTTCTGCATTAAGGGTTTGGGAGAGTTTGTTGCAGAGTAATGATCAGTGGTTTTATCATACTCTCTGTGAATTTTTACATACTTTGAATCGTTGTTTATTTTATTTAGTTCTTCCTACCAAGTTGCAAAGGGGGAAGGTTGGTGCCTTCTAACTAGTTTAACCCCACTTATTCGGTCCTATGTCCGAAATTGCTTTATGACTCTCTAGGTTCTATTTTGTAATTACTTTTTTGTATTTTTCTATAAATTCGTTCTTCATGTTTAGCTTTTATATTTTTATTACATTATTTCTTGCTATGTTCATTATCTATTATTTATTGTTTTTGATATATTATAGAAATTTCTTATATATATATATATATATATATATATATATATATATATATATATATATATATATATATGTATGTATGTATGTGGGACGGTGACTAGGGGTAAATGATGAAATTTTGGACGAAGGAAAGCATAAGCCGTTTAAGGAACAATTAATTTATTAAGATAAGGAACAGGCTATATTTACAGCTTTGAATTATTTACAAGAAAATAAATGAAAGATAGTTCGAAAAGAGAGCAGGATTTCACCTGAGAGAGGGGGCGTCAAACATCGCTAGGCCTAAAAAAGCGTTGTTTACGAAGGCAAAGTTGCTAAGAGGGCGTCGACCTTACTTCGTTCGTGTCCGGTGTGCCGAGTCCCAAAAATGATCTCGCGCTCAGGGACTATATGCGTCTGACGTCATCGCTCCGAATTCTTTCATTGGGCACTGAAATGCCTCGATTTTATTTGGTTTGTTTGGGGTCGCCATCTCTTACATCTCTCTCACTCGAAGTATATTGAAAATTTAAAACATTCTAATTATTCGAAATTAATTAAATACTATTTCCTACAAGGTCGGCCATCCTGGAATCAAAGACCCCAGTGATTTGACATAACATAGATTAATTTGGCCTATAACATCACTAGATAAATGAACATTGAAAATTTAAAATAAAACATAAGAAAATACAATACAGTTCACGCAAACGAAAAATAACAGTGACAATAGATAAAAACAAAAGAGAAACACAGTACACAATAATGAATTAAAAACGCTCCATCTCTCATCCTGGTGCGTAAAACTTCATTAAATCGGCGGAAGAAGAGGTTAATTTAGGACCTTCATGGTTACCTACTCTTTCTAAATTATACCTATCTCTAGGTTTAACTTCGATTATTTTATATGGTCCTAAAATTTAGGCCTTAATTTTAAACCTGATCCGAATTGTGTTCTCTGGATGGCCACTAAGTCTCCCTTTTGATACCTAGGTGCCCTCTTGCGTTTCCTATCGTAGGTTCTTTTTATTTTCTGCTTGAATCTTCTGAATATTTCTTTTCGCATCTTGTCGTAGTTGGTTCCTCTGTTCCTGCAATTCTTCTACCATCTCTTCCATTAATAGGTTTCTCATGTAAAGGTCTTCCTTGTTTCTCATGGTAACGCCAGTCAATAGTTCAAATGGAGACCACTTGGTACTTCGGTTGGAGGTGCTGTTTAGAATTCTTTGAAGTCAGTCTACGAATTTGTACCATTTTGTAGGATCGTCGATTGACAACTTGGTCAAAACAGGGATTAGAGTTCGGTGGATTCTCTCCACTTGACCGTTCCCTCGGGGTACGTCGGTGGTGATCTGCAGATTTTGGATGTTCTGTTCGGTACAATAGTCATAAAATCCTTAGGAGTTAAAAGGAGAGCCCTTGTCTGTTATCATTCTTTTGGGATTGCCGAAAGTCTTTTGTTGTAATTTTAATTTGTCTAGGGTATCTTCTAGGGTGGTGGATTTTACTGGATAAAGCCAGGTTAACTTAGTAAAGGCATCAATTATTGTGAGGATATGTTGATATCTTTTGTTGGTAGACGGCAAAGGTCCAATGAAATCTACATGATAAGTGCTTAATGGCACGTCCTCTTTTGGAATAGGCTTTTTGTTGGCTAGAATACAAGGTACACAGTTAATGATCACGTTTTGTACTTGTTTGCTTAAATTAGGTATAAAAAATTCTCGTTTTACAATTTCTTCTGTTTTAGCGGATGAGAAGTGCCCTTTCTCATGAGCTAACTTGATAAGTTCGCGGTTTGCATATCCCTTGGAGCAGCTATTAATTCACGGCCATCTACGTATTTGTATAATATTTCATTTTTAATAAAAAGTCCGTAGCATTATTTGTTTCTATTAGTGACTTTACATTTTGAATATTTTCGTCTTCTTGTTGGGCTCTTTGTAGTCTTGCGGTGAGAGTATCGCTTGTAATTATGGTGACTGTGTACCTGCTCAGAGCGTCTACATGTTGCATTCTCTAGCCGGAACGATGTACAATCTCGTAGTCGTACTCTTCTAACAGTAATGCCCATCTTGCTATACGAGTAACTAAATCTTTTTTGTCCATAATCTTTTGAAAAGCTGAACAGTCCGTTATGATTTTAAAATGATTTCCCAGAAGGTAGGTGCGAAATTTCTTTAAGGCGTTGACAACAGCGAGAACTTCCAGTTCATAGCTACTATATTTTTCTTCTGCTTGAGTTGTTTTCTGCGACATATATTGGACAGGATGTAATTTTCCGTCTTCTGCTTCTTGGAGTAAAACGGTGCCATATCCTTGTTGACTCGCATTGGTGTGTAATTCGGTAGTTTTTCCTTGCTGAAAAATGCTTAATACTGGACTTTCAGTTAACAATTTCTTAAGCTTTTCGAATGCTTCCATTTGGGGTTGCTCGAACATAAATGGGTTGTCTTTCCTTGTTAGGTCACTCAATGGTTTCGCTATTTGAGAGTACGCTGGAATAAATTTGCGAAAGTAACTGGTGAGTCCTAAAAGGCTTTGGACTTGTTTGACTGTCGTTGGTACCGGAAACTTCTTGACGGCTATTGTTTTTGCAAATGACGGACGTATTGTCCCATTTTCGACGACGTGGCCCAAAAATTCCATTTTTCTTCTTAGGAATTGACATTTTTTAAACTTCATTTCTAAGCCATACTTCGAGGAGACCTCTAATACTTCCTTTAGTTTTTCTAAACCTTCTTTCTCATCTTTAGCAGGAATTATCAAATCATCCATGTAAATTATTACAACGCCTTTCCGCATGACCTCTCTGAAGATACTATACACATATCTTTGAAATACGCTGGGGCTGGTGCTTAGACCGAAAGGTACTTTATTAAATTCTAATTGTCCATCTGGAACAACGAAGGAAGTGAGGTGCTTGCAATCTTCATTAACGTCAACATGGAAAAATCCATTTTTTAAATCTAACGTTGTGTACACTTTGGCTCCCTGTAGTTTATCTAATACATCCTCTATCAACGGAAATAGAAAGCGATCCTTGACTAATTTCCGGTTCAGTTTTCTGTAATCCACACACAACCGGGTGGTACCCTCTTTCTTCTTAACTAATGCAATTGGACTCGCATATTCGGATGAGCTTGGTCTTACAATCCCTTGTTCTAACCATTCGTCGATTTGCTTGTTGACATCTTGATTCTCAGAAAATGATAAGCGGCGTGCAGGATGGTAAACCGGTATGTCGTCTTTCAGGATAATTCTCATGGACACACACATTTGTCGTTTCGGTCTTCTTTGACTCATAGTTGGAGATTAATTCAAACAGTTGTCTTCGTATTCGTGGATTGGTAACATGGTGAACTACAATTTCGTCTTCCACTTCTGCTTCGTAAACTTGCATTTGCAGGAAACAATTTTTATCCTCATGTTTTCGGAACTGAACACTTTCTTTATAGAAGCAGACAGAGGCTTGCTCCAGTATATCTGAACCTATTACTGCT
The DNA here is from genome assembly GCA_019973935.1 of Trichonephila clavipes. NCBI lineage: Eukaryota > Metazoa > Arthropoda > Arachnida > Araneae > Nephilidae > Trichonephila > Trichonephila clavipes. Next base: position 457,251 of record BMAU01004870.1, on the reverse strand, counting down.
TGAAATTCCAAACTCGGCGTAGGTACGACATGCCATGTCAGAGAATATGCTTCTCCATCTAGTTCAATCTTTCTCTGGAACGACCCTTTCGTTTTGACTTCGTACTTCCCCAGTCCGATCAATACTGCAATGTCTTTCGAGAGTTTCGACGGTTCGATGATTCCTTTGCTTACATCTTCTCGAATGAGCGAAACTGAACTGCCGCTGTCACTGAGAGGAGCTTCAATAATCTTGTTCCCCATGGTTATTTTTCTGGTCTTAATTCTTTCTCGAGAGGTTCGTGAGCAGATTTTGATTGAGGAGTCTGTAGAGTTATTAATTTTCGAACATTTGGGACGCTTCGTACAATCCACGGCATAATGGCCTGGTCCTTTACAGTAGCTACAAGTTAGTCGTTTACTTTTCCCGAGTAGGAGGTACCGTTCAATTGAAAATGTTTTTTCTCACGCCTATTACTTCCACCTTGGAGATATTCAGTTCTTTGAAAGTAAGTATCGCTTGACCCGCTGGCTTCGTATCTTCCTTTGGCAAATGAGTTGTAAAATTTCGGTCTTAATGTTCTTCGGACACTTTCATACTCTTCAAATTTTTCCGCTATCTCGGCAGGTGAATTAATAGTAGACCATTCATCTAAAAAGTGTTCCCGAAGCTCGTACGGTGCACTCTTCTTTATTTGGTCGGCTATAATTAGTTCTCGAAGCTGGTCGAAAGTTTCTACATTTAAACCGGAAATCCATCCATCGAAGTACGTTTGTATTTCGTAGAAAAAATCTTGCCAAGTTCGTTCATTAGATTTTCGGTGAGAAATAAAAAGTTGATGAAGTTTCTCCGGGGATAACTTGAACCTTTTTAGCAGTAAAATCTTAACTTGGTTGTAATCGTTGCATTTATCCGCTGGCTCTCTGGCAATCAAATGAACAATGTCGATAGGAATCAGTCCTATAAGCTTTTGTACCCAGTCCTTCTTCGGCAAGAATGTTAGTTCCGCATGTCGTTCAAATAAAGCCAGGTTCAAGCTAATATCGTCCTTCATATTAAACTTATGAAAAGTTTTGTGAATCAGTTTCGGTGCTTGCGCGTTTTCGGAGTTATTCATAGTATTGGCATTCTTTTCAGCCTGTATTCGCAATTTCTCTAGTTCATATTCTCGCTCTTCTCGTCACAATTTCTTCTCTTTTTCTTCTGTACGTATGCGATCCTTCACGATGCTATCGAACACTACTTTAACATCCTCTTCGACGAAATCTGGGCTTTTCACGATGAGATCCTTTAGTTTGGGTTTAATCAAGCCTGCTTCGACGAAAACCCTAACTCTTCGGCGAGTTCTATTAAATCCTCTTTTTTCTTCGAGAAAAGAAATGCCATTTTTTGCAACAAAAGATCAGGAGTGGTGGTTCAGAGAACAAATTTAAAATTTTAAACTAAGTTTAATTTTTTTTAAAATACTTAATCCGGATGTGAAAAATTTATCCAATAACGCAGAAAAATCTCCTGTACTCAAACAAGAGGAAAGATAAAACGTAAATAAAGTACAATTATAACAGATATATGAATAAAATCAACAAATACTGAAAAACTCTGAAATCGACGCTAAAAATATTCATAGAACGAAATTGAAAAATTATGACAGAGTAATAACTTAATTTCTTAAAATATAATCAATACAAATATATTGAAGAATTTATAGCAGAGCAGTATTTTTTTAAAACTAATAATAATACATCACAAACTAAAAGAAAACCACAAAATATTCGTAAAAAGTATTTTAAAAAATTAAACAAAATATCTATTTCCTTAATTGCTAGATGAAGATATTTTACCAAAGTTTAAATCTTATTTTCGAGGAATCAAAAGAATAAGACAATTTTCTACTATTGAGGAAATCAAATAAAATAAATCATTATTTTTACAAATCATCCTTATTCATAACTAAATCATTCACTTAGTCGCAACTACCGCTAATTAAATATAATACTCTTATTGTAAAATACTTTTATGAGACGAATTGATACGAGAAGGAAATAAAATATTTATGATTCTTAGTTATTAATCACATGAAAACAAATTTTAAAATAACATGGACAGATGATCATTTCGTACATTATTTCTGCAATCGTTATTTGATAGGAAAGTACCGCACTGACCTGGCGATTCGCTGATGATGGGAATGGATCACGACGAAATTTTTGAACGCTGCGAGCTGATTTTCACTGGAATGGATGACGACGTTCTTGGGATCGCTGGCGGGCTTTTTCTAAGATGAACTAAAAAAATACATTAGAAAGGGAGTTCAAATCGACACCGACGAACGGGTAAGGTCTCGAGGTTTTGAAAAAAAGTCGTTGAAAGGTGAACACGAAGAAAAAAGAATGAATAAGGCATTTGCTATATATAGACAAATGCTTAATACGAAGAAACGAGTTTAAATCTCGGCCGAAGTCCCCAATTTGTGGGACGGTGTCTAGGGGTAATGATGAAATTTTGGACGAAGGAAAGCATAAGTCTCGTTTAAAAAACAATTAATTTATTAAGATAAGGAACAGGCTATATTTACAGCTTTGAATTATTTACAAGAAAATAAATGAAAGGTAGTTCGAAAAGAGAGCAGGATTTCACCTGTGAGATGGGGGCGTCAAACATCGCTAGGCCTAAAAAAGCATTGTTTACGAAGGCAAAGTTGCTAAGAGGGCGTCGACCTTACTTCGTTCGTGTCCGGTGTGCCGAGTCCCAAAAAAAGATCTCGCGCTCAGGGACTATATGCGTCTGATGTCATCACTCCGAATTCTTTCATTGGGCACTGAAATGCCTCGATTTTATTTGGTTTGTTTGGGGCAGCCATCTCTTACATCTCTCTCACTCGAAGTATATTGAAAATTTAAAACATTCTAATTATTCGAAATTAATTAAATACTATTTCTTACACATATATATATATATAATGTATATATATTATATATATATACACTGGTTGTGCAAAAATTAAGGACGAGACGGTTTTTTCAATATAACTTTGTACAAAGCTTTCCAAATCAACACATTTAATACCGTAAGATCCCCAATACGTAAGGACATGTGTAATGTAAGCAACACTTACTAAAAGAGAAATCAGAGGGATAAAAAGAAGCTTGATTGAAAAACGAGCATGGAGTGCAATGCGACTGAAGGCCGAAACATCCATGTGATGGGTGTCCAGCAAGAAACATCCGGTCTTTAGTAGGGGATATGATCTCCCCTGACTGCTAGGCAGGTTTCACCGCGTCTGCCCATGCTGAGAATGAGGGTGTCAATGAGTTGTTGAGGCATTGCTGCCCATTCGTCTTGCAGCGCCAATCGTAGCTCCCGAATCGTTACTGGTGGTAAGGTACGAGCTGCCAAGCGTCTGCCTAGAAAATTCCATACTTGCTCGATGGGATTGAGATCCGGAGATCGTGCCGGCCAATTCATACGTTCAATATCCTCACTCTCTAAGAGCTGTTCGGCAGCTATTGTGCGATGACATGGTGCATTGTCGTCCATGAAAAGGAACTGCAGACCCATAGCGCCTCTAAAAAGACGCATATATGGAAGAAGAATCTCGTTACAATAACGGGTCCCGTTGACTGAACCTGCGTCGAAGATGTGAAGGTCTGTACGACTACCAAGCATGATTTCTCCCCAAACGAGAACACCGCGACCTCCATACCTGTCCCTTTCAATGATGTTCGAGGGATGATTGCGGCTTCCCCGCTCTCTCCAGATGAGTATGCGATGAGAATCGCTACTCAAACTGAATCTGCTCTCATCTGTAAAGAGTACTCGTCCCCATTCATTGTCTCTCCAATTCTGGTGTTCCCGGCACCATAGAGAACGCTTTCTCCGATGGGCACTCGTTAAAGGTACACACCGTACAGGGCGTCGTGCAAACAGACCACCTCCGGGCAGTCTTCTGGCCACGGTAAAACGCGATATCGGTCGTCCAGTCGCCTGTGTCGTGTGTCTAGCGATTTCTCCCACTGTCTGCCGCCTGTTTCTTCTGGCCTCTAAGACAATGTCCCGGTCATCTGCGGGTGTGGTTCCTCGTGGACGACCACTACTGAATCCCCGGATAGCTGTTCCTGTAGTTTGAAATTGTCTCCAAAGTCGTGAAACGATGCTGTGAGCAATTCCGAACTCTGCTGCCACACTTGTCACACTGCGGCCTTCCTCCAACTTCCCAATGATTCGACCTCTGGTAAAAGCATCCAGATGTCGTATAACAGACTGATTATTCGCCATTTCTTGCTGAGGCAGCAACTCGGTGTGATTTTAGCTGCTATACGGCGTGCAATCTCTTTGCCAGAAATACTGATCTTACACCGACAACATGCTTTATACTACTCAGACACTCCCCCATTACGTCTACCTGCATATCTGCGCATATGCTACCGTACATCATCGTACTTAATCTCCTGATTGGTCTTCCTGTCCGCTCTGCCTCTTCGTTCAGCTGATATGCTAATTTTTCGATTTCGTCCTTAATTTTTGCACACCATATTTTCCTTTTTTTTAAGTTATTTTTTATATATAAATCACAGGGATATTTTAGATTAATTTGATTCAAATGACTTGTGCACCCTATTTCATTTTGAGAGTATTAAAATTATAATTAACTTAAATACTTTATGCATGAAAAATTTGTTAATTTGTTTTAATAATGATGAATAGTTTGGAAACTAAAAGCTGAAAAACAGACATAATGAGATCACATTATTGGTTTCTGATTTCATATTTTATTTTTTTGAAATACTTTGTTCCCTGTACCATCACATTCAGTACCTATAAAAGACGTGACTGAAGTTCAAAATTATCACATTTTCTTTCTTTTTGCTTTAGACAAGAAGAAAAAGCAAAAGAACTATTTTTTCGGAAAAAAAAAGAATTATTTTTGAAATATGTTTCCGACAAACTCTTTTTCTGCACTTCATTTTCTTTTCCTGTGTAAGTTCTCTAAAAATTCCACTGGACTTTTGGAAAGTAATTATCTAAAGTATTTTCTCCAAACGATAAAATATTTTTTTTTACTTCTACTGAACATTTCGATGTAGAGGTAGAAGTTGCAAAGCATAGTTGTTTGTCTATAATCTCACAGTCGCTATCCAACTGTGATATAATAGTACTTTCATTTTAATTTTAAGGAAGTAACTTTTGGGGGCAGCTGCATTCATTTTATTTTATATTTTGTCTAAATAAATGTTAAAGTAATAGAAAAAATATACTAAAATCGGCATTTTTTCCCATATATTTAGATGTACTCTTTTATTTATTGTACATATAAGGTAATCTAAAAAAAACTGAAATCATTTGTGCAATCCTCAAACAAATTACGACCGGAGTATCGCTAATATATTTTTATTTTTGGCTATTCATAAGCATGGAAATCAGAATACGAGGAAGTATAGACAAAGGGAATATCTACCATCTTTTTGAAAATGAAAATTAGTTTTATTTAATTGTACTTTTTGAATTTGCTTCTAGCTCGTTGAAAATTCTTCATGGGAGGGCTGACATTTCGATTATTAAAAATTACGAAAGGAAGTAAAAATATTTAGTTAAAAAGGGATTTAACTTTTTTTTATTTTAACACACATACATAAAAATAATAATAAAAAAAGTAAACACCAAATTATACAAGGAGCATTCCAAAAGTAAGTTTTGCCTTTTTTTTCAAAATGAAGATGGTATACCAGGTGGAATAAACAATCACCACAAGAAAACGCATCCATTGCTGGTTCAATGACGGTTGCAGTATCAGCAAAGGAGAGATAGCGCATATAAAAGTGCATCGAATAAGTGAGGGAAACAGCAAACCGGCGTGATGGAGGTTATTCAAGGACAAATCCCAATAACAGACTGATATGTGAGGACAACAGGATCGTCACTGGAAGTGCATGCTACTACCTGGTATGATAGGCATAGGGACATGTGTGACCCTCATCCATAAGAGCCTTTAGATCAGGGGTCGACAGCCTATGGCAAGCGTGCCACATTTGGCATGCGGCACTATTCTTTGTGGCACTCCGCACTACTCAACAAATGTGTCAATTTGTGTGTGGATGAAAGTTGAAACTTGACAAATTGCTTCAGAATTACGGATATATACTGAATTGAGAAAAAAAATCTGTAAGATAAATCTAAACATGAATTTACAGTTATTTTGTATATTTATGAATATCATTGCTAGAAAGATTTAATTGTTTGATGAGAGAAAATTGCATGTACACTGTTTTCCGCTTTTGGTTCTACATATCTATATGAACAAATCCTTTCTTATGTGAAAAGTATTTTGAGTCCACAACGAAGATGTTTAACTACCAAATGTTTAGAATTGTGTCAAAAGTCACACATTATCCCCGTGGTATGCGATAAGAGGTAGAGCGCTGCAGAGACAAGGTTCGCATAAAAAGATTATTTTTTTCAATTCCTACTATTAGCTGACACTCTCTCCATATTTATTTATTTAACTTCGTGGAATTTTCAATCGTCAAGAAAATACATTTTATATCTCTCAATTGAGCTGGAATTTTATATACATGATTATTTTGGATGACAATACATTAATTTAATTATAATTAATAAAAATAATTGATTAAAACTAATTATTCAAAGAATTACAAATACAGCCACGTTGGCATCATTTTAGGTGATTTAGCAACCATTTTGGCGACTTGTGTCAAATATGAAAAGGTTTTTTTTCTCACATTTTAATGCGCTCGTATGAGCAGCAATTTTCTTTACACTATTGTTTTGCGTTAAAATAAGGTAATTAAATTATAATTAGTGTTAACAATAATTGACTGAAACTAATTATTTACAAAATTATAGATACTTCTACATTGGTTTCATTTTTAGCGACTTGGGTCAAAACTTAATATTTTTTTTCCCTCAAGTTTTAAAGCATTCAGTTGAACTGAAATTTTATGTACACGATTGTTTTGGATGACAATACAATACTTTAATGATATTTAATGAAAAATATTTACCATTTAATGTTGTTATTCTGTCATATGTATATACATATTAAAATTAATTGTAACTACAGTGGGTGATTTGTTAACGAACAAATCGGTTAACGAACACTTTCAAGAAAGAGTTTTTGTGTTTGGACAACGAACACATATTCGGAGGAGATCAGGGATACACCCCTGAAATTATGGATGAAATTTTGACAACTGCTAGAGATCTGGAATTGGAGGTGAACAAAAGGGTTACATAGAAGAGCTCATGAAGATATGAACTGACGACAGAAGAACTCCAAGAAATTTTGAATGAAGAACACTAAGAAACACAGCGAAATGTGTCTCCTTCGGAACAAGAGGAAGACGAAAGCGGATCAATGCTAACATCTGCCATGAAAGATCTTTTGAAAAAGTGGGTGGATGTCAGAGCGATGGTCTTAGAATGACACCCAAACTAAGCTGATGTCAGTAGGGTTAGGGATCTTTATAACAACAATGCTATTAATTACTTCCGGAAAATCCTGAAAAAGAAAGAAAAGCAGTCGACATTGGACATGTTCTTAAACGCTGGACGTTCTCAATATTAATTTTAACCAATTTTAAACACTCATAGATTTTTGTCTTAAGAGAAAACATTATTTTAATTTTACATTAATTTTAATGGTTCATTATATAAATAAAATAAAGGCTTGTCACTAGGAGGCTCAGCAAGCAATAGTTTGGCTAATTTATATTTGCACTTTTATGAATATAATTATATTATTGATTATGACTATTACATTTTTAGATACATTGATGATTTAACCAATTTTGGTAAAAATGATCATTTAAATCCCAATATTAATTTTTATCCGGCTTACTTAAATTTAGTTAAAATTAATAATAATTCAATTAAAATTAATTACTTAGATCTAACATTGTATATTAAGGATTTGAAATTACATAGTAAAATGTATGATAAAAGAGATGCCTTTAATTTTAACATTCTTAAAGTGCCTTACTGGAAATCAAATTTATCAATATCTATATATAGAAATATTATTTTTAACTATATTTATCATAATAATGTTTTAGTTAGTGTTAAAGCTAATATTCATTTAAATATTAATAGCTTTATCAAACAATGCATTGAACATGATAATCCTGCTAACTTTCTTTGCTATTATATTTCTAATAGTTCTCAACGATATACAATTTGTATTAATAACTTATTGACATTATGTTTTATTACTAATAATTTTAACTAATTATACAACTATTAAATATAGGGCGCCACATGTTTAATAAATTAATATTATTTAAATATTTCTAGGATTCATTGATTTTCCACTAATATTTATATCAATATATATTTATGATTTTTTAAAAGTACATATATATATAACTTTATGTTATTAAATCATAATTTTAACTTTATGTGGAACTGTTTTCCCTCTCTTGTAATTGGCAGGAAACATAACCAGTTGTTACCCTCCAGAAGTAAGTCTTACTATCTAAATACATCTTGCATCAAATTTAAATCTATTCTGGGAATACTAGTAGGCTATAATTTTATATTTATATTTTATTAGTTAAGTGATTTTATTTATAATATTCAAATTTCTCCTAATGTTATTTTTTCCTATCCTCTTGGTATGTAGTATGACAAAATACAGGTGAAGGTTGGCCAGCCCTAAAACTTGTTTAAACCTGCAATATTGGTTCCTAAGGCCAGGAGTTTGTATTTGTACTACTGCGCCTATTTCTTCCAATTTAATATAGTTATCTTAGGTTCTTTAACTATCTGTGCATTTATATATTTTGGATTATATACATATATACACTCATGTCCATAAATTAAGGATAATGAAGTTCACGCAAAGAAAGAGACAGAAGCAAAACAAATTTGACTTATTTGTAAAGTTTATTTATCAAACAAAAGGTAAAGAGCAAAAAAAGATGCTATATATTTGACATAATTAATAAAAATTGCGATTTTTACTCCCTGGAGCAAATTTCAAAAAAGAACCTATTTACAAAAAACAGTAGAACATGGTTAGTATCAAATTATCAATCTATTCTTGGGGAATATTACACCATTTCTCGAGCAATGCCTTCCGAAGTTCCGGTAGACAGGTGGGAGGGGATTGACGGGCTGCACTTCGTCGGCCAAGCACATGCTCTATTGGATTCAAGTCCGGTGAGTAAGCTGGCCAATCCATACGGGTGATATCTTCCGATTGAAGACATTCGTCTACAATGTTAACACAGTGAGGACGGGCGTTGTCATCTATAAACAGAAATTCAGCACCCATGGCGCCACGAAACAAACGTATATGTATGTTATTCCAGAATGACATCCCGATAGATGTGGCCTGTCATCGTTACACTCTGAACATGCAGGTCTGTTCTGGCATCAAGAATAATTCCTCCCCAAACGCGAGCCATCCTGCACCACCGTAACGGTGTCGTTCAATGGTGTTCTCTTGGTGGTAACGGGTACCTGGCGCTCTCCATATTAAAGTCCGGGAAGAATCAGACTGCAAACAAAACCTGGACTCATCGGAAATCATCACACAAGACCACTGTTGTCGTATCCACGATGCATGCTCTCTACTCCAGGTTAATGGAAAGTGACAGTGAGTTGCGGTAAGTAGAACACTTCTGACAGGCATACGAACATATAGACCAATGTGCCCTTAGCGTCTGTACATGGTCTGCCTTGAAACTGTCGTACCGGTAGCTGAAAAGAGCTGACGAGACAGGTCTGATGCTGTGCTCTGTCTGTTTCCTTTGGCAGTAACTAACAAATACCGGTCCTCATTCGGCGTTTTAACACGGAGGCGACCTGTGCTGTAGCATCTACTCACATTACCATCATCTTGGAATCGTTGCCAAATCCTGGAGACGACACTCTGGGTGATTCTAAGTTCCTCGGATACTTCCAGCTAGGTACGTCCACATTCCAGCCGTGCAATAATTCTACCACGTAAAAAGTCTCATCCAAATGCTTTCTTTGAGCAATAGCTATGCGGTTATTGCACTGAAAGGCTTTTAAAGCACTTGTGAACAATTTTACTTCTTTGCCACCATTCCTTATATACCCCTCTCTTACACTCTCGTCATTGTGACGTACTATAGGCGTCATCTGGTGGTTTCCTGTCATGTGCACATTCTTCTTCAAGATGTGTGTGATAATTCTATAGGCGAAATTTTTATTTTAGAGTTCAATTTCTGTGTGATTCTGAATTATCCTTAATTTATGGACATGCGTGTATATATATATATATATATAATAATTTCCCCTAACATCTCCTTTTAATTAACTCTTTTAATAATATTCAAATAATCTTATAACTATATATATATATATATATATATATATATATATATATATATATATATATATATTTGGTTTGAAACTAACACCCTGATTGTAATCGTAATCGACTAATAATATTTCATCAAAAATTCCTTTCCCACCCCTTGTAACCAATCAGAGCTCTTATTACAAAAATGTCACGTGGTCTTCAACTTCATGTATAAAGCCGATGTCTCTGGAAACCCCTCTCTCTTTTCTCGTTTCTCTGTAATCATGTAGCCTGGTGCAGCGCGTTCTGTGTGTGTCTTTGTTTGTGTTGTGCCGTCCATGTTTGCGTCTTGTATGAGTAATGCCCTCCCTACTAATCTTTACGTGTTTTCGGATGTAAATAAAAAGGAATAATGATTCACAGGAATGCCTCTTCGATAATATCGTACTCAACCATGCTCCACGTAACATAGAAAATCACACCACCAACCACGCCCAACCTTTGATTCACCATTATTTAATCAACCACTCGTCACGTCTTACAATGTATTTACCACTCAACGGAATTTTTGGAGAGTTATTTCATATATATATATATATATATATATATATATATATATATATATATATATATATATATATATATATATATATATATATATTATATATCTGACAGTTAAATGTTCTTGTTATAAAAAAAATATTTTTGATAATAGAAAGAGGCTTTAGATTAAAAATATTTTTTTTTGTATTTTATTAAACGTTTTTATTTGATTTTACTATAATAAATTACTTTTTTATTTTATTTTGAAATATATTATGCATATTCTTTACTGTGTATGTTATTATATTCTTCATGCGTTCGATTTTTATTTCTCTTTCTCTTTTTTACTTTGGAGTGTCTAATAAGCAAGATGTAATCAGAGATGTTTTTTAAAGTTTAAAAACGTATTGAGGACTGTTAAGATAATAATAAGAAATTACTTTGGATATTTTAAGCCCATATATCATGTATATGTATATATTTGAAAACTTTTTATTTTATGAAACAGTAAGGTCTATTTTATATCCGTTAAATATCTGATCGAGGTGTGAACCTATGCATGTAAGTGCCAAAGAAAAGACGAAAAAATCTTCTAAGAAACCAATAAAGACGCCCTGATGTGCCAAGAGCAAATAGAATCAAGAGAGGAAAACAAATGAAAGTATTACTCTCTTTCTATAGGCAAAGAACAGATGAACTCATTGCAGATTGAAAGTAATAGATGAATAGGTTATGAGAGACAAAGCGCAAAGAGAGAGAAAAGAATTGAGTTTCACCCCATGAGTATATTTACTTGGGAACCTAAAAAACATGATGGGTGTATGTGTGTGTGTTCAGAAGAACAAATTCAAGAAGAAATGCTTTTCTGTGTTTTCTTACATCTAAATATAATTTTATGCAAAATTTCCAGCTTTTTAAATCTGCTGCATATATTTTATAAGATTTGCATTTCATTATTACCGCTCACAGGTCCAACAAATTGCTTTAGAATAAAGGAATAATACAAAAAAAAAATAAATTATACCTAACGTGATTTTTTTTCTTTCATATTTGGCTGTTGTTAAGTTACAGATAAGCATTTGCACTGATGATTTTCTAATTGAAATTTAACTTAGAAATGAACAGATGAGCTGCTTCGATTATTAGCCTTCGTGTTTGAAAATAATAAGCAACTTAGCGCATAAAAGCTTCAATTTAGTATTTAGATGCTTTTTGTTGTTACACTGAATGCAAAAAATGGACCAGTTCTTGGATTGCCTCTAAAAATCGGTGAATCCTGCACGCAGAATTCGTGTATAGCTGAAAAGATTAATGAAAGTGAAGGCTGTGTGTGTAATGAAAGGCAATATACTAAGTTTAATATTGTTACGTAGATCCGAGGGTTCGAGGATTTTATGCAAAACAATCACAAAGAAAAAAAATCAGTTCTTTAATAGAGAGTTGTGAATTTATTATCGAAAATCCAATCCTTTCAATACAGGATTCATCGGCAATATTCACAGGGTAAATATCCGAAGGTCTTCACACCTACAACATCAATCAAACACAATAAACAGTGTTTAAAGGTACACGTAAGTAAAGATTATTCACAAGCACAGCCGAGCTATTCGCTAGTCAAAACAATCGTCACTACTCGCTGGCTTAATCAAGACTCTTCGCCGTACCGGCGAGCATCCTTTTTATATGCGCGACAGAAACTTCTAGAAATATAACCGCTCGTGTCATTGAACGTGACACGAGTGGAGAGATCTATTTACTACTTTCTAGAAGATTCCAGAGGGTTCCGAACTCGCCAACAAGGTCGCCAGTGACACCGAAATGATCGCCAATGTCGCCAAATTCACCGCCAACTAGGTCGCCAAAAATTATGCCAACTTCGCTCTACCGACAAGATTTCGCCAAATTCTCATTCAATCGCCATTATAACGTAAGGGACGGCATTGCTTGTGAATAGTACAATTTTAACATGAAATAAACATAACATAGAGTAATATAAATGCATTTAACACTCAAATACAAATTATTTACACTATTTAAACAAAATTCGTAACAATATTAATATTGATTCAGTATCCTTATGAGGAATGAGAGGTTCTCTCATTCTCTCATAGAGATGGGGGAAGACCTCTCCTTCTTCACATCCATTTTTAGATTAAAATTACAATTTTTGCAAAAACCTCGTATGAGACTTACTTGTACATCCGATATACCAGATTACCCAAATTCCGTTAACATTTAAAAATTCAAAAATACGTCGAATAGTGCAGATAAAGAGGTAATAATTAACATGCATGGCTGAAATGGCATGTGGTTTTATTCAAACGAAAAAAATGCAAGAAATGTCCAATAGAAGGCAGTGGATAGCAAAAAGTTATTGACTTTACACGTAAATCGTATATAAAATGTAGTCAGATGGGTAACAGTTGCAGGAGCAAGTGCAGCATGTTGCCTTTACCAGAAAAGACATTGCTAGCAAGGTTGTATTATAAAAATGGAGATTCTGTAGCTGCAGTTTTATGATTCTATCCCATAAAAAGAGTATTGGAACGTTCAAAGGTTCTGTAACAAATATAGTTGCGGAAAAATGATTACGATGTTTGATTATATGGATTGCTTAGATAAAAGGCCCCACAGTGGGAGGTCACACACTCGGGCCTAGTTATTCATAAAATAACTAAGTAAAGTATGAAATGTTTTATCTATTTTATACTTTAACTGACTTGTCTAGTTATTTCATGAAATACGCAGTTTTTCAATATAATAACTGAATTACACTATTTAACGGTAATATATGCTTATAATAGAACATCTTATGAAATAAATCTATAAAAACAGGTTTTGAATTAACTAAATTCAAAGACAAAAACTTGTTATGATAATAATATAGCAAGCATAAAGAATTTAGTTACCAACATTTTCATAAATTTTAAAAATGATTTTATATCAAAAAGGAATAATATATATATATATATATATATATATATATATATATATCTATATCTATATCTATATATATGTACATATATATACATATACACATATATATATACATATATACATATATATATCTATATCTATATCTATTTATATATACATATATATATACATATATATATATATATATATATATATATATATATATATATATATATATATATATATATATATATATATAAAAGTCCTTCTGTAAGATTTTTATCTTTCAAATATTTAAAATATCATTATTTACATATTTTTCTACGTGAATGTTTATAATGAATAGAATATTTTTTACATTAATTACAGTAAATAAACTACACTATTTTATTTATCGGCAATAATGTTGGAAGACAGTTCACGGAACAACATCTTGGTTATGATCTTCAAGGTACATAAATCCTTTTCTCTCTCTCTATGACCATTTTTTTTCTTTTCACATTTTTTTATATTCTCTAAAGGGCAGATTGAAAACGAAAATTTTTAGCGAAGATTCCTTCTCAAAAAGATGTTTGTTTTTTTTTATTTTCCTCATTACTAATACTGCTTCAGGAGCCCAAAAATCTTAAATGTGTTTTGCCTAGTAAAAGTAAAATGCAAGGGCCCATTTCTCTAGGACATTTTATCCACCATAGGAAATAAACAAAAATAGTTTTAAAAATGTGCGGAAGGAGTGTAATTTTTTTCTCTCTGTCTCCTATGATGGTGGATTGTTGTTCCGTTTATTTTTTTATTTTCTCATTCATAACTCTACTATTTCTACAGAAACGCTGATAAAATATTTCCAATTCCTTAAGAAAAGTTTATCATTGAAAACTCTTGAAGACATTGGTTTGTACAGAAATATGTTGTATGTGCTAAATCAAAGATAAAATAGTTTCATTAGAAAAAGAGAAAATCTGTAAGGCTTTTTCTCTGACGTATATTTTTGTTCTTTAAATATTCTCTACAAAAGAGAAACTCAAAGATTTATTAAATTACAGTTAAAAATACACACAGTTACTAGTAAATATTATTTACTGATCTTTTCAATTTTGTAAGTTGCAAAGAGACTTTATATTCCTTTTAAATAAAAATAACACTCTTGAAAGGATTCAGCAATAAAAGAAATGCAGTTACAACATAAGATATATAAAAAAATAGTATTTAACGAATATCTCATGAATTAGGAAGCTAAATTAAGTATAATAATTGAAATTAAACAATAGTCAATTACATTACATCTATTTCCTAACTCTTCCATTCTTCACCCTCGCGTATTATTTTGTACTTCAAATGAGTGTATCTTCGAAAACAATGTTCCCCCCTCCCCCAATCACATTTTCTTTTCTATTGTACTGGATTTGTATTCTGTATTTGCTTCGGCACCTTGACAGAATCACATACAATGGTCCATGAGTAAATATCGTTTCCTTCGATATTTACTCATGGGATTTTATTTACTCATGGAATTACTAAACCGACTTTTTCAAGACTCTGCCCCTGAGATTTTATAAATAGTCATTGCAAATTTCAATCTTACAAAGAATTGCGTACTTTTCAGTACGAATAGCATATCTGTTGTTGTTTGTTGTTGTTTTCTAATGCCACCTGTCTGACGTAGTCAGATCGAGGCCCACGAAATTCATCGTGGCATGGGCAAGAGGTACGTCTGTCGTTGGCTTTGAGCACCATACAGGTGACAGTACGATTTTAGCTCGGCAAAATCCCCCGAAGGGAAGATAGAGGGTGACACGACCTCTATCTCCACCTCCACAATTTCTGCATGTTAACTGAAGGGGAGGGAAATATTCTCCAGTCCCTGCGCTCGTGATTAAGCCCACAAGACTACGGATCCACTGATTTAACGAGCACGTACTCCGTGTGTACTCGGAGGGTGTTTGGTGGCATCGGGCATCGAACCCAGGCCTTCCGGTCTGGAGTCCGATGCTCTAACCACTAGGCTACCCACGGCCCCATAGCATATCTAAATCCCCTCAACTGTCCAGAGAGTACGATCCTTAGTCTGCATAAAATCTCGGCTTTCTTAACTCCTGATAATTTTTCACACTGCAGTATATTCTTCTGAATTATTTTTGCTTGAACTGTACTTTTGATCCGGTCGCAAATAATACAAAGGAGTTCCTTGAATTTTCATGTACGAATTTAAGATCTAACGTTGTGTTGATGTAACCGACTACATTTAGAACTGTTCTTTTGCAAAAGCCTATAAATGGATACTTTTTTATATTTGGTGTCACTTAGATTAAACTACAGGCATAAAAGTGTTTTAAGAATACATCAGAGTAAAAAAAAATATTTAAATTGAATATTTTGGCAAAAAATGACCATCGAATCATCTATTTTCAAAAAAAAATTATCCTTTTACGTAAAATGCTTCTTTTATAATAATAAGTTGCCTACATATAGCTCAAGCATGTGTACTGAGCCTGAACTAGGAATTTTGAAATACATAACTTGGAAGTGGATTTATATATATATATATTAATACACAACAGAGTAAATAAATTTAAAAAAACAATAATTATTTTAATTGGTATTATCTCTGAAAGTAACGTGAAATTTTCAAAAATCCTAGTTAAGGCCCTCTGGAGAAATCTTTGCTTTGTATAAGCAAATTATTTTTATTATGGAAGCATTTTTCATCAAAGCAGAACGTTTTGAATATAGATCATTCTAAGTTCATTTTTAGCCAAAATAAGGCATTTAAATAGTTTTTTATTCTAAGAATATTTTTAAAATAATTTTATACATGTATTCTAATCCAAGAGACACTAAATATCATAAAGTTCATCAATATTTTAACCTTTTTTTTAAAATCACGGTTCCGAATGAAGTCGGGTACTTTACTCTTAGAACTTAAAGTAGTTCGTTAAACTGAAAATCCTGCCTTTATGCCAGTTCGTAGCCGTAATAAGGAGCAGTATTTGCTGCTTTTTATTATTGTTCTCCAGTTTGAGATAACTGAATGAATGCATTACATCATCCTGAAAAACATTTTTTATGTAGAGATAGATTTGTGTATTAATGTTAATTGTTGTGCATTAATGTAATATTTATTAATGTGACATTAAAAACTAACGGATGGCTATTGGAGGCGGACCTTGAAATTTTGAATCATGGTCAAAAAATGATTATGACTCATGAGATGCCCTCCCCTGTCTCAAAAGTTAAACACCAACACAAAAAGTCGCTTGAGCCTCGACCGATTTAACTAGCAGCAATCTTCTCTACACGGAGGATCTTTGAAGTCACATGGCGTGAACTTATGACACGTCGACACCGAGGGTGTGAAATAGATCTCTAGGCTATCGTGGCTCCTTGATATACCGTTAAACCCGGTGCATAACGCGCCCTTTTAGCACAGAAAATAAGATCGAAATTTACAGTTGCGCATTATACGCCGACTATAAAAATGGTAGCTTCAAAAATAGAAAAAAGAGGGATACATAAAAAAAAATTTAAGTCTTCTGCAAAGATCGGAATACTGTTTATTTAAAAAGAATGGCCTACCTTATGAAAAAGGGTTGTTTTTTCTTGAATCATACTATTTTTTTTCAAAATCCTGGGATAATACCTGGAATAAATGGCTTTAAAACATAATATCAATGCTAACGTACATTGGAGGGTATTTCGTAAGAAAGGTGGGTGGGTGCGTTATACGGCGAATATAACTTAAATTTAAAAGAGTCAGCTTGAAAGTATAGGTGCGCGTTATACGCCGTATTTTACGGTACGTGTGATATATAAGTTTCTCTAAATAATTATTATTTCCTCTCTAATATATTTACAAACTAGGAACTTGGTCATCCCGATATCATTTGTTTTACTACAATAATAAAAAGTTTTTTGTTTTTATACAAAAATAGTTTATTTTAAAAAAGATAAAAGTTTTAATAAGCTTGCTAGATACTTCATTAATTTACTAGCCGTTAACTCCTCGCTTTGCCTAGTATTTCACGATATTGTATTGCAGCGTTTCTCAAACTGTGGGGTGCGCCCTCTAGGGAGGCGTGATAACCCCACAAAGGGGGCTCGATTATATCGAAAATGAAAGATTTAAAGAATTAATTTACTGGAACGAAGTAAGCAAAATACTTTCTGACACAAAAAATACGCATTTACACTGATATAATTTATATATATTAGATGTCGATATTTCTTCATCAAATATAAAAGTTCCCACTTTGATATGTTCATTAATTATCTGATCTTATAACTAAATAAAAACATTCTTTGGATTTGCTGTAATCCCACGATGAAGTATTTTTAATACGTTTTCTTTTTATACATTTTTATACCAAAGCCTATAAATGGATAATATTTATGATATTTAGTGTCACTTAAATTAGAAAATGTATATAATTTTTTTTAAGAACAATACTACAATAAAAATGATTTAAGTACAATATTTTGACAAAAATTTAACATAGAGTGACCCATTTTCAAAATATTCTCCTTTCGTGAAAAATCCTTCTATTATAACAATATTTTGCCTGTATATAGCTCAAACTGTACAGTTGCTCAACTAGAATTTTTAAAATATATAACTTAGACGTGGGTTTATCCATGTTTTACGACAACAGAGGGGAGAAATTTTAAGAAAAAAACGCCTATGATTATTTCAATTGGTTTTAACTGAAAATAATGTGATTTTTTTCAAAAATCATAGTTGAGCCTCTGTACAGAGATGTGAGCTATATACAGGCAAAATATTATTATAATAGAATCATTTTTCACAAAAAGGGAATATATTTTAAAAAAAGGGAATATATTATTCTAAGTTAATTTTTTGCCGAACTATTGTATTTAAATAATTTTTTGTCATATCGTCCTTTAAACAATTTTATACATGTATTCAAATCTAAATAACATGAAAGTTATCCATTTATGCTCCTTTTTTAAAGTCACGGTTTCATTGCGAGTATAAATTATTAATGCCAGACGATGTGTCATAGAGGGATAAAGAACCGTGATTGTATCCTGCAGTATTTCTTGCCAAATTTGCTCCAATTGTCGGGATAGGGGATAGACATTTTCTTGAAGATGCATTAACCTTCTGATCGTTCTTCTCTTGATTGGTGAGGGATCTGGCAATCTGGCTGGCCAAGGAAGTGTTTGATAATCTGTAAGTCAGTTCATAGCAGCACGTGTGGTATGCGGTCTGGTATTATCTGGTTGTAAAATAAGACCAGGATACTGTAAAAAGAAGGTAAGCAAAACAATTCTTAGAATTTCGTCAACGTACCGCTATTCTGTGAGTGTACCTCTAATGACAAACAAAGGGGTCCAGCAGTCAAAAGAAATGACACACCAGACCATAACTCCTAGTTGAAGGCTTGTGTGAAATGCAATATTGAGAGCAGGATCGACACGCTGCCCTGAGCGTCTCCAGATGCTCCTTCTATGATCGTCAGGACACAGTTGCAAGCGGGATTAGTCTCTAAACACTGTACGGCCCAGTTAGCCTGGTTTCAGCTTGATCGATCCGAGAACCACCGTAATCTGCCTCGACAGTGTGCAGGCCTGAGCGGCAGGTGGAGTAGTGGTCGGTACGAGAGTAAATTTCGCTCTGTTAGCCATACGTGAATGGGCACTCGTGTGTGGGTCGCATTTCTGATGGTTGACAGCGATGAACGAACGCCGTGACAGCTGATCTGACAATCAATCTATTCTCCCGATCTCCTGTGACCCTAGGTCATCAACCGCTACCATCGCGACGCTGAAATATGAAATTGTCCACACATTCGTGCGATCCTCTTCTAAAGGCCGCATCGCTTCGACCCATATAACAAGCGATTCTCCGATTTGTCCAAACTACCTCTTTCAATCCAATGATGCGACTTCTTTCAAATTCTGACACATGCTCGTAATGATCCCCAATCCTGCGGCGAGGCATTTTTTCATTTGTTGAAGGGTACCTTTAATTGCAGTGCAACAGAAATTTCAATCCTCAGATTGAGAATCGCTTTTATTTGACACTTGCAGAGTGCACAGATCTAATGCGCTGTAGCTTTCGCTATCCATTCATTGGATATCACATTTTAATAATTTGCATTTTCGGTACAAATTTCTGTGCGTACGATATTTCATTACAAACAGATAACTCCTTCTTGGTGCGTCGTTTTTTTTTTGTTATATAGTGTTTTCAATCAAATAATGAATTACCTTATTTATTCGAATCCAAGCCGCCACTAATACTAAGCCTCATTCCAAATTCTCAGCCAGTTTTTGTAAAAAATGAAAAATGGAGCAAAATGGTTTTTCTATGTATAATATTACGAAATTAAAATTAATTTAAATTGATAATTAATAAGGAGTGAATAATTAGTTAATTTACTTTTATTGTAAATTTTTAAATTCGTAAGTGAACCTGTA
This sequence comes from Trichonephila clavipes, assembly GCA_019973935.1. NCBI lineage: Eukaryota > Metazoa > Arthropoda > Arachnida > Araneae > Nephilidae > Trichonephila > Trichonephila clavipes. The sequence goes on along the minus strand of BMAU01004870.1, from coordinate 437,090 downwards.
AATGATCTAATTGCCCCATTTAAGTATTATTTCCCTTTGATTCTAAGCCACACCCGGTTGTCAATAGCATTAAAACTGGAAAGAAAAGTATGTTTTGGATTCTAGTAAATATACGTATTTCTGCTTAATTAACGATATTAGTATTGAAACATGTTTTTAAAAAGTAATAGCTAGTTACTATGAGTATTGCAGCGTTTTATGTCAGATGATTCTTATAATGTGTTCCCTTTCTTTGCTAAACTTTCTAGAATCATTATAAGAAATAGAAAAATGGTACTGGAATACATAGACTGTTAAATATTTGCCTACAGATTTTGGATTACTTACTAATTAAAAGAACTTTGAACATCATTTGTTTTTATATAGTTCGATTTTTTTTCTAAACGATATATTTCACTAGAAAAGGAAAAATACCTACGATTGATTCAGATCTCTCTCTTTTTTACATAACATGTGTATCAGAAAACGTATTAAAAATAAAAAAAAATAACATTTGCCTGAAATACATATGCCAAAAAAATGGCTAGTGTTTTTTTTAGAAAAAAAGGGAACTACGTAATCTCTAGAAAAGTTTTCTTTTGTAACGCCTTTAATAAGCTATATTTATTGTTTATTGCATTGTCCTATTTCTGTCTTAAAGGCTGAATATTTTAAACACAAAAATGTATTTATTAAGTGTAGACTTCAAATAGTATAGTGTTGAAAGCTCGTATTTGTTTTTTGAAATAAAACGGGTGCTCAGTCTTTATTCCTTATATTCTTTTTAACAGGTTAAATAACAAAATGGAGGAATGCAGAAATACATAACACTTATCCCACTACATAATAGAGTAGAAAAACACATTATAATGACAAAATATTGAGTTAGAACTCAGAAAGATAACATCTAAGAGCGATGAATTCAGCGGCATCTTTTTAAAATCACTTTTTGAAATCTTTGTCTGCAATATTTATTTTCTTTAACAATGAAAATAGTCGAGATAAAAACAAAACCGACGGTGAAAGAAAATCCATATTACTGAAGCATTGGATTTTATAGAATTCCACCGTAGATGCAATATCGAAAAGTTTCGTTGCTATTTTTTTCTACGTTTCCGCACATATAACACGCATTTTTCTCTGTTGCATCTTTTCTTTTGTGGAAAGAAACATAAGTTTTTTGAATTAGTTTACACCTTTTTATGGTTCTTTTCAATTTATAAAAGCTATATATTCTCTTCCAAATTTCCAGATTCACGTTCTGCAGAATAGTTCAATAGTTATTTTGATATAGCCGTAAAATTTAAATTTCTATACATTTTATATAGTTTATAAGCTGTGAGAGAGATTTAATATTTTGTACACTTAATCAAGAAAAATATTGAATGCATTCGTAAAGGTATTTATAAATCATTTCAATTTCACCTTCAGTTTTCTTCAGAATACATTTAAATACGTTATTCTTTTAAGTATTTTTGAGGCCCTTTATATTTTACAAGCAAGCTTAGAAATTACAAGCACATATGAAATTTCACCCACTTTTTAAAAATTGATTCAAAATGTTACATAAAGTACTAAGATTTTGTATCATTAAAAATCTATTAATAATAACTGCAAACGATTTTGATCAGATATGCAATTTAGAAAGTTGTCGTTAGAAATAAAAGTATTTTTTTTCTTTTGCTGATTTATTTTATTTATGAAATATTTAACATTTATACATTTTTAAATATTCTGTATATTTAGTGCAGTTAGTTTAAGGCAAATATTCATTTGAGAATTACAATATCATCGGATTTGTTATCGAAACATCCTGTCATAAAAAGCAATTTTAAACATTTAAAAATATTTTTAATAATTATAATTAATGGTACTTTGAAAAAGGACTCAAATAATCTGTAATTTTATATAATATTTTCTTAAAAATGTATCAAACATAATCTAACCATACATCGAATTACATTATTAATGTATTTTACCTGAATATTTCTATTTAAATATGGGTTTTGTTTTTAGTTTCTTGCTTTTTATGGATACTTTTAGAAATGCATCGCACATAAAAAGCAGTAACATTAGAAATAATTTCTACGATGTAATTTTAACTAATAAAACTTGTTTCACAATATTTCAGAATTTTTCTGGAAGAGCATATAAGATTATTCGATCTATGGAACTGTATAATAGATATATAAAACAACGCAGAATAATCAATGCACGTGTCAAAAACAAACAGTTTTATTGAAGCTCAAATTCTGAAATTTCAACCATAAACTTGCAGTAAGGGCGAAACAAATAGTCGAAATTTATCATTTTTTTACCTAAGAGACCGTTAAATATCTTCTATTTTACTTAATGTGGTATATTTTTCCGCGTTTGAGGGACTTTCACTGTATATTCATTTATTTTTTGTCTAACTGTATTTTATTTTGAAAGCATGTTTATTTTTTAAATTTAATTAAATTAAAATAACTAAACAAAAATAATTTAATATGCAAGCAATCAACGCATCCCCCCTTCAGCTCGCCGTGTTAAAATTATCAAGCGTTAACCTGTCCGCGATAATGCAAAGGTTGAAGAGAACTGCATTAGAAGTTCTTTTCCCACAAATGGCATGCTGATATGCCTGAATTTCAAAGTTTTATTTATTACTTTTGACAATTTAATGAATTTTTACAATGTTTCATGATTAAGGACCATGACTAAGACTTCATTTTATGCTAAATTAACGTATATCTATTAGTATTTTTAAAACATTCTTTTTTTGGCTCCTATTTTAACACTTAATTATTTATCGACAATTTCGAAAATTGTGTTCATATTAATTTGAAATCAAATACAGAATAAGAAGTTGTTAAAGTAATCTGACACCATTATTTTCCTCCATCGCCAAAGGTTTGATCTAACTAGAAGGTAAGAAACTTTTCTTTATTTTTCGTTCTTATTTGATATCCATCACTCGTATGCTTTCTGGTTATATTTCTATGAATTAATAATTCGATACACTCCAAACTCATTAAACTTCACAAATAAATCGACAGGAAATATTTATTCATTCATAATCATTCACTCATTTCTTTTATTTTAATAAAAGTTTCGTTAATATAATATGAGATCAAAATTTACTTTTGATGTTACGTAAGATTTATCCAAAGCAAATAGATTAATTCATCCACTAATTTCATTTCCACTTCTTCAATTTTTCTCCCCCCTCCCCGCCACGATGAATTTCATGGACTTCAATCCAACGTTACTGTCAAACAGCTTGCATTAGTAACACGAACAGATAAATACATCCAATGCCAAGGTTTTTAACTGTCCAAGATATTATGCAAAATAAGTAACAAAATACAGTCGAACTGCCATGTTACGAACATCTATATTACGAATTTTTCTATATAGCGAACTTTTTTTCCTGGAACCAAGAACATTTCACGATTTTCTTCGTAATATAACCTCCCAATAATAAAATACATTTTCTATCTAACGAACTTTTTCTCTTGTGATTCAATTTTTTTTGTTCCTATTTTTAAAGCATTTCTGGACATTTCAAGTTATTCTTTCTTTTAACACATTTTATGGTGGTCATAAATCTTGGACTATAGTGCATAACTTGCCAAGAGCAATATAATTTTAATGGTTTTATTCGTGCAAACTTTAACCCCTTTTTTTCCAGTCCACTAGAAACAGCTTCTATATACCTTTCACCCTCAGTGGCGTTGTCTCGTTTCCCTGTCCCCATGAACATGCCTTAGAAATGCAAAACATACATTTCTAGTCAGAAAATAATGTATGCTTGAAAATACTTGAATGCTTTAAATTAGAATGCTTTCAAAATGCATTAATTTTAATATAAATATTTTCTATAAATGTTGAAAATACCGTATGTCATCGATATTCTTTTTTTCTTGTTTTCCTTGCAGTTATTCTTTCTTTCTTTCTTTTTTCATGAGTAAGGTATATAAAATAAATAGATATTAATTTGAAAAAAAGTGTGAATAAAATTACTGTTTATGAATTTAAAATATGTCTTATGAGGATTTTTCAAAGTATATTGAATGATGAAACTCTATATAACGAGTTTTCCACCTAACGAACTTCTTGGGTAGAATTAGCGACTTCGTTATATAGAGATCCGACTATATACGTTTTTTTAAGCAAAAAAAAAACTATTTACAGATGGGAAAAAGTTTTTGCTTAAATGATAAATTTATCATACATTCAAAAGTACAAAACATTATTAATTTGTTAGATGTCAGTCAAAACAAACCGCTAGCAATTTGAGCAGCGTTGAGCGAACAAATGTAACAATCTTTTACATTACATTTTCTACACTCCATTTCTTAGTTTGAGACATAGAATCATCATTATATTTATCCGATAAATTTCAGTAAATAATTCTTCCGCAACTTTGATGTGAAAAAAGGATCACTGGTGCCTACAATATTTACACTTTTAATGCATTTCGTTCTACAGTTTCTTCTTCCCAAGCGTTGCATTCGGATAAAAGTAGATGTGGAAGAAATATCATTCCATTCTGAGAATTTTCGTCATCATAAGGGACTGAGATATGTCTACAAATAGCCTGATGATGGGATTGAGAAGATTTATCTTATACCAAGACACCCCTGGCTACTTCAAGAATTAATGTTGCAAGATCCTGGAGCTCCATGAGTCGTTTGTATCAATGAATGTCCCTCGTCTTTCTTGGTATGGAGTTTTATTTATTTCCTATCCGTAACAACATCGGGTTCCTTCATATATTATAAGCCTTTTTGTGAACTATATAATAGATATGAGGGGACGGATCTTCAGGAATTTCTTCTTACAGTTCATTTTGTTATATTTTCTGGGGGGATGTTTTGACAAACATAATGATTATTTTCACTCAAAAAATTAAATTCTATGAGTTTACTAACAACACTTAACATTTTGATGTTGATGGTTTTGAAGAATTATTGGAACATGTTGGAGAGATATTCTCTCCAAGGATGTAGGTAATTTTAAAACGCAAAACACATTTATTTCAATGGACATTGCCAGAATCTATTTTAACTATTTCCCATCTATCTATTTTCGCATTCTCTTCGTTTCCCCAAACAGTTGCTAGTCATATCCTTCATTTGACCAAGTTTTTCTTTTAATAAAACATTATTTTATGAAATACATCCATTTCCAGGCTGCGTTTACGCTTAGGTATTCTAGACGCATGCCTACGGCACAAAACATTGTAGAGCAAAAATGAGAAAAATTTAAATTACGGTGAACATACCATCGCCTAGCGAGATATGAGAGAATCATTTCTGCCCTTAAGAGACTAAAGATTAAAATGAGATCTATGGAAAGAAAGCTTAACAATCTCATGTTACCATATACTCAAAATTATATTACATTGGAAATTGATTGCAATGATGTCAGTGATGATTTTCAATAATCAAAGCTCGAAGAAAACTTTTGTTGCACAAGTACAAAAACATTGACTTAACAAAGAATAAAGATATATAAGAGTAAAAGATAGTTAAGCGATGCAAAAGGGGAGAATTAACAAGTTTAAAAAATCAGTTAACACAATAATGTATACTCCATACTGTAATTGCAAACGATTTCATTAGTTTCCTGTTCTAATATACATAAGAGCTGAGGGGGATGCGTGATACAGTAAGGCAATGGTCCTTAAACTGTGAGGCGCAACCCCCTGGGGAGGGCATGATAACCCTACAAGGGGGAGGGATCATATAACAAACTTAAAAATAAAAATAATTATTTTAAAAATTAATTAATTTACTTAACTTATTTTATTCTTTATTTTTTTTATTTTACTATTTATTACTTCATTATTTGCAGAAAAGAAATGCGAAACAAAACACATTCTGACATAATAAAAAATAAAATACACACTGATTTTTAGTGCAATCTGCTCTAATTTAAAAATTAGAAAGGAAAAGTAACATAATATACTTATAATATTACTATAAAGTAAGTAACTTAAAATATCTATTACTTAAAAGTATCATTTACAAAATTTAGTACTAATCATGATCATTTGTATGGTTTGTAATTAATGTCTTATAAGTGGCAGAAAGCAAGAAATTAAGGCTCAATGCGAAGTCAGGTTTTGGGAGTCAAGCTGTTCTTAGCGTCAGTGAGGCTTCGCTATCCCTAGAATCCTGCCTCCCCTTTCGTGATGCGGGGGTGTACACTACGCCACTGGATCGTATTATAGCTTTTGCTCTTTAGTCCGTTATTATTGCATTTAATACATTGTTATTGTAAGGACGGTGATGAAAATTATGATTGAAAATTGGGTCGCTAGTATTGAAAAAATATGAGAAACACTGTTGTAAGGTAAGAAATGAACAAAATGTACCAAACCATGCCTCTGTCCTGTCCTTACAGATGCGGTTCTTCAGTTGAGGATATAGTTGATCTATAGGTAGTGGATAATAGAAAAACTGTCCAAAGAGAAAAAACAAAGAGAAGAAAAAGATTAAGAGACTGCCCTTCCCGAATCAAAACTGGTAAGGTAAGAAATGAAAGCTTGGGCTGCTCTGGAAATAGTGGGGGAGCGGGTGTAACCATAAGAAGTGCATAGGGTGCCAGGTAGGTTGAAAATGGCTATGTGCATGTTAAAAGGAATTGCTGTTTTGATCCATCTCGATAGCTCTAATTAATTAAAAATTCTAACACAGAAGCACATTTGTAGACTGTTAGGTTTTTGATCTCTCTTTATTGAAAAATACTCTGGCCGAGAACTCTGGTACATACAGTTATATCTCAGAGCGAATACACACTCTCTCTCTCTCTGATCATTTCACTTCGCTGCATTTGATAAGCGATCACAGCCTTTCAGAAGCTGCTATTCACTCAACAATTGGAAAGACTAAAATTTCTTCTCAGCGTTTTGTTTGCTAACAATTTGTATATATTTCTTTACATGCATGTGGTACTTGAGTCAGTGATATATTTTGAAAAAAAGATTATAAATTGGTTTACTTAAAAACGAAATTCATGTATGAAAGAGCAAGACCAAATTGTAAAAACATGATACATATGATGATCTTTAAAGAGATACATAAGGTAACTGTTTATTAAGGTATCCGACTTTGTTAGAAACCGTGATTTTGCAAAAGCGTATAAATGGATAATATTAGGTTGGGGAAAAAGAAATCCATTAATTTTGAATGGAATTCAAGACTTCATTTAACATATTTTGAATTATCCGATTTGGATTAAATATGCACCGTTTTGTTGCATAATGTGTGTTGCCATTTCAAAATAATCTTCATAATGCCTCTCAAAGCAGTCTTGTTCCTTATTGGCGAAACACTTCAGTAATCGATTTTCACAAACTACTCTTGATCCCAATTTCTTATCACTCGGGAAGTTTTGCAATTCCAGAAAAAGGTGATAATCACTTGGTGCCAGGTTCGGACTATATGATGGATGCATTAAAACTTCCCAATCAAGCTTCCAGGGTCTCTGGCGAGTCACTACAAACGTGTGCGAATAGGCGTTGTCCTGATGGAACACAGCATCTCTTCTGTCTGCCAATTCTGACTGTTTCTGGTCAATCGATAGCTTCAAACAATCCAGCGGTTGACATTAGAGATCTGAATTTTGTGTTTTGCTATACGGAAGCAACACATAATAAAAGATTCCTTTCCATTTCCACCAAATACACAGCAGAACCTTCCAGGCCGTTTGTCCTGGTTTGGCCACTGTTTGAGCTGCTTCACCGCGATTTCACCGTTATGGTTTTCACACGATATTGTCGTATGTGACCCATTACTTATCCCCAATCACCATCCGCTTGCTTAAGAAATGGGTCAATTTCATTCCGTTTGGCCAAGGCTTCACAGATGGAAATTCGGTCATCATGTGTTTTTGTGTTAATTGGTGTGGCACCCAAATACTAAGCTTCTTTTTGAATTCATCTTTGCGCAAATGGTTTAAAACTCTTTTATGGTCATTCTTTAGCTTCTTGAAAATACTACGACTACTAGCATGCCGGTCAACTTCAATTATTTCTGTGATTTTATCAACATTTTCGACGACGGGTCTTCCTGTGCGAGGTGTATCCTTAACATCAAAAATGCCTGAACGAAATCGACGAAACCAAAATTGCACGTAATTAGATGTTACAGTATCGACTCCATAAATACCATACACAATTTCAGCCACCTGGCTTGCATTTTCATCTTTGTCAAAGAAAAACTGTAAAAAGTACTGAATTTTCTATTTAATGACTTCCATTGTTAACACCCTGTAACTCACAACTAAATGGACCAAACAAAAAACTGCATAATTCCTTTTTTGTGTGAAATATCACCTTGACAACGAGCATAAATTTGAAATTGCTTGATCGATACTTCACGAGATGTCGACCTACAGCCGTTTACCGAAAAAATCATGGATTTCCTTTTCCCCAAACTACTATTTATGATTTTTAGTGTCACTTAGATTAGAAAATGAATATAAAATGGTTTTAAAAATAGTATTGCACTAAAAAAATTATTTAACTACAATATTTTGACAAAAAATGAACATAGGATGATCAATTTTCAAAATATTCTCCTTTAGTGAAAAATGCTTCTAATATAAAAATATTTTTCCTGTATATAGCTCAGACCTCTGTACAGAGGCTCAACTACAATTTTTGAAATATATAACTTAGAAGTGGGTTTACCCATGTTTTACGACAACAGAGGGGAGAAATTTTAAGAAAAAATGCTGATAATTATTTCAAATAGTAACCCTGAAAATAATGTGAATTTTTCAAACGTCATAGTTGAGCCTCTGAACATAGATCTGAGCTATATACTGGCAAAATATTATTATAATAAAAGTATTTTTCACAAAAGGAGAATTTTTTTTTAAAAAAAGTTATTCTAAGTTAATTTTTTGTCAAAATATTGTATTTAAATAAATTTGTTTGTCAAAATGCCCTTAAAATAATTTTATACATGTATTCTAATCTAAGTGACACTAAATATCGTGAAAATTATTCATTTATGCGTTTTTTTAAAATCACGGTTCCGAACGTAGTCGGATATACCTTAAACACATTACCCTGGTCTGAAATCTGTACAATTACTATAGTATTATATTCCATTCCATTGCATGGTTTCGTTTTGCCTGCATTTCAGGAAAAACATGCGTTACCTGTTTTCCCCTTGACGCAAGAAGGTGAAGATGTTCCTGTTGGAAACATTTACCAAAGACGATTTGATACCATACGTGTTAAGGTCCCATGGACCAACCACGTCATCACCAGTCATTACCCCTTCAGAATTTTGCATGTGGGGATTCCTTAAGTATCGAGCTGACCGAGACTCTCCAATAACCTTAAGATAACTAATCCATGCAATTCGACAGAATGTCGCTGGCATCAATGCAATGTGCTACACTCCACTGAAATGATCATCGCTAGACACCTCACATGTCTTCTACCTTATTCTGGTGACCATGTCGAACATCTGTTAATATAAAATTGTTTATAAGTGTTAGTATAAGTGTTTCCATAAATCGATTGAAAATGAAGTGTGAGTGCCCTTTTTAGTTTACTTTTGGGACTAAATTCTCTTTAGAAAACATTTCAATATTTCTCTCCTTTTTTGGGGGAATTTACGGAATTTTCGGTTAAAGTGTAGAATAGGGAATCAAATGGCGAAGCCAATTTTTTGGCGACAAGGTTCTGTCGCCAAACTACTTATATGTAGCGAAGCGAAGCCAAATTCATTTTAGTATCCAAATAAACATCGTAAAATCTAGGGGCTCTATTCCACTTTTTAAGGTATCCTACTACGTTCGTAAACGTGATTTTAAGAAAGTGCATAAATGTATAATTTTCAAAATATTTAATATCACTCAGATTACAATACATGTATAAAATTGTTTAAAGAACATTTTGACAAAAAACAGTTATTTAAATACAATACTTCGGAAAAAAAGTAGCTTAGAATAACCTTTTCTCAAAATGTTCTCCTTTGGTGACAAATGCTTCTATTATAATAAATTTTGCCTGTATATAATTCAGACCTCTGTGCAGAGGCTCAACCATGATATCTGATAAATTCACATTATTTTCAGAGTTACAACGCATCGAAATAATTATCGGCGTTTTTTTCTTACGTTTTTTTCGTCTTTTTCTTTTAAAATCTTTCGCTTCTGTTATTGTAAAACATGGATAAACCCACTTCTAAGTTACATATTTTAAAAATTCTAGTTGAGCCTCTGTGCAGAGGTCTGAGCTTTATACAGGCAAAATATTATTATAATAGAAGCATTTTTTGCCAAATGAGTATATTTTGAAAACTGATCATTCTCTATGTTCATTTTTTGTCAAAATATTATGTTTAAATAATTTTGTTTTGATAATATTCTTAAAACAATTTTATATACATTTTCCAATCTAAGTGACACTAAATATCATAGATATTATCCATTACTACGCTTTTGCAAAATCACGGTTCTGAACGTAGTCGGATACCTTATTCGATTTTTTTTTTACCTTTGCTTTCTCTATTACGAATTCTGATTCTTGCATGGAGTTTTGAAACACATGGTGTTCATTTCGTAATGTATAACTTAAACACATTTTAATTAAATTATATAGGAAAGACTATGTAAAAAATAAATAAATAAGCAGAGACACTTCATGTTATTATTTTTTTTTAGTTTTAAAAAGTGAATCGTGGGCGTAAGAACATTGGTTATATTCAATAAAAATTAGGAGTAAATCAATGCAAAAATAACAAAGTTAAAGATAAAATAGCATGGAAAAAAAACACTCGAACCTATTTAATTTTAAGTGTTCAGAGAGAGAGAGAATCGATGTCGAGAAGAAAAACAGAGCGAATGAAATAAAGAGTGGAAATGTTTATGCAAGAAAAGGATACAAAAATAACCAAATACTGGGTTACGTAGGCCTTGAGCTGAATTGAAAAAGCGATTTCTGTCAGATCTGAAAAGGAGATAATGAGTAAATGAAATGAACGCAGAGTAACGGGTTTATTTTGGAAGAAAAGTGGATTAAAACTAAGAAAACTTTTGAAAAAATACTAAGAAAATAAAGCATTAAAGACAAAATTCGAATGAGAGAAACAAAAAGAGAACTGACTTTGAATCGGTTAATCAAATAAATAAAAAATTGCCTTACCTTTTTTTTTAAATGTTTTTTTTTTTGTATATGGTAGGGTATTTTTGTAGACATTAATTAATCGTAAAAAGTAAGAGAGATATCAGAAAACGCCTTTCTTCACTTTATTGAAGAAAGATTATTATTTTCCAAGTAGTAATTAATTATAGTAATTTATCTTTATAGTATTTTGTACAACTTAAAGATCGAAAAACTTATAGACTATAAGATCAAAATCAAGATCTTTGCCTGGTTTTCCCCCACAATCTCCCTCTGGGGTTGAACTTTTTGAAACCTATTCTTAGCGTATCTCTACTCAACAAAAGAAACTTGGATATCAAAATTCAAGTTTGTAGGGTTTGTAGTAAATATTAACATCACCGTAATAGGATATTTGATGGATTTTGGCGATGTACCACGTAGTTTTGCACCATGTTCCAATGACAAGGACGACATCTGAGCTCTGGTATCCTCTCTCCTAACTTCTACACTAAACCAATGGGTAAGTGAGTGAGTGAATGAATATTAACTTTCCACTGTTCACCTCAACAACGGGCGTTCGTTTAAGCTTCGACAGATTTAACGTGCGTCAGCCCCTCCCCCTACACGGCAGGTCGAACTCATAAGACGCCGACCACGAGTCCGTCTTTTGACCACTAGGCTACTGCAGCCAACCAAACGGGATTTTTGAATTGATATTTCTGAAACGGGATTTTGTAAGCGATAAATTCTTTAGCCACGTTTTGCTGAAGTTAAAGTTGAATTAATGCGTCACAAGTCTGTGTGTGTTACGCTCGCTAATTGGCTTTTGTCGGATCTAATTAAAAATCGTGCTCCTCTCACTTAGTTTTGAATTGAAAATATTTAGACTCGTGCTATTTTTTTACACTTAACATTTCCTGCACACATTTTCATTAAAGATTTATTTTCTTTATTTCAATATTACTGTCATGCAGGCCACTTCCACTCAACTTCACCGAGTGATCAAAAGAAGAGGAGAGTAAGTGAATATAAATGAAAACAAAATTGCTCTTATGTTGGGAATAAAAAAACACGGACTCTGGTAGTTATTGCAGCAATCTCCATTAAAATCCAGAGGTCTTAATGAATTATCTAGTAAAAGTGAGTTTTTTTTTTTTTCCATTGAACATGTTGTTGTTGTTACTGTTGCCACCTGATCGGCAAATTCCAGATCCAGACCCACGAAATTCATCATGGAAAAGGTATAAGGGACGGCTGTCGTTAGCCTTAGTTTTGAGCACCATACAGGTGACAGTACGATTTGGCTCGTTTCCACCTCATTATTCATGGAGGACACCTGGGGGGTGGTCAAGAGCACCCACCTCTTTTTCCCTTCCACCTGCCTCACGAGAGGACTTGCGGCTCGACGACAATTTATAGTACCCCCATTCCGCGAAGGCACTATACATTTACAAACATCCGTGCCTTCTCCGTGATTCGAACCCAGGCTGTACGGCACAACAGTCAGCGTTGCTAGCTACTGTACCGGATGAGCGACTTCCGTTCATCATTGTTTATTCAATTAATAATGTTTAAAAATGTAACAAAACCTGACTTGCCGACTGTATTGGAGTGAGTGAGTGAAGATTAACGTCGCACTGTTCAGCTACACGAGGGCTTTTGGCGACGGACCACGTAATTTTGAACCATGGTCAAGTGACGTGGACGACACCTGAGCTGGCACCCCCCTCTCCTAACTACCACACCACACCAACGGGCCGACTGTATTGGAAGAAATCCCTGAAACTGTACATGGATAGTTTGAAATCTTTGAACTAAAATAAATACTTTTGAAATCCTCAGAAAAAATAAGAAATTTGTCTTGTACTTCCCCGCGACGACTTTTGTGCAACATGCTGTCTGGATGGCGTGATTGGTTTGTCTCTCACCTTTTGTACCGAAGGTTAAGGGTTCGACCCCGGCCTAATTCGGTGGATTTTCGCGATGCAGAAGCGTGACCGACAGCGGTCATGTCGCATGATTAGACGGCTTGATATAGATCCCTAGATTGTCTGTTTGGCTTAGGCACTCTCGGTGAAATTAAGTCCTAGTACAGGTTTACATCGTCAGAGCTCAGGTGCCTACCTCTGGTGGAGGAAACTGTGTGTCAAAATTACTTGCGGTCATTGATATTGCCTATATCGTGCCGCACTAAAGAGTGATACCAGCTCCTGGGTATATACTTGGTCTGCAATGATAAAATACCAATCCGCAGCCCCATTGGATAAAAAAAATTATTTTGCAACAAAAAATGAAGACGAGTTGCATTGGTTACGCTTGCAACATTAAACGGAATGTGTAAATTCAACGTATTAGACTGTGTTGAAAGTATTCCTTCATCATTCCTAATGGCTGTACAAGTAATGGTACATTATGTACCAAGAAGGAACGAAACATGGGATTGGCTTCAGACTGACTACCTAACCGGAACATTTGCTCATGCACCTCAAAGCTCAGTGTCGCATATACTGAGTTTAGCACAGCAGGCCTTAACCCATATGAGCTGTTGGGCCACTGATTTAAGTTAAGTTATGCACTCACATACAAATATATAAGAATGCATAATTATTTCAACATAGCAATTTTCAGGAAATGGATAACATAAACAAATCCCCCGATGAATGGGCATGAAAAAGTGAACTACTTATTATCCACATGAGAAGAAGTTGTAAAAGAAAAAATAAAACATCTGAGCAATTGGATACTCTTTTCCAGAATAAATTCGATGTTTTCACTTCTATCGTATGGTCATAAGCACATACATAATTTTTTTCTTAAAATATATAACGCTTCTGCATTGCCCTCCCTCATTTAGGTCCTCAATTTAAAAAACCTTTTTATTTAATCTCTGCTTAATAAATCATGTTTACTAAAATTTCAAAACTAAAAGCCTGGCAGTTCAAAAAACGGGATTTGTTTCCTCTAAAATACCCCCATAACCCCTCTTCGTGGTCAATTTTTGCAAAACATGTTTTAGCGGATGTCTACTCAACAAAGGATAGATGTTTGACATTTTTTTGGTCTCTAGGTGCAATAGTTCAAAAGAAGAACTTTTATCTTCTATCCCAAAAACCCCTTGGGAGTCGATTTCCTTCAAATTCCGTTCTTAGCGGATGTCTACTCAATGAAAATGTGACAGCCAACTTTCGAACCTGTTATACCTAAAGTTTCAGAGACCTTATGAGGAGTGACTGGACGACTGAGTCGCATTTCCCCTTTTTATATAAAGATATATTTATTTAAAGACAGTTGCATTTATTTAAAGTATGAGAATTGCAAAATTTCGAAATCCTGTGGTTGATTACCTATCCAGTACTAGTTTTTCTTCTTTTTTTGCATTTTATTTTTAATGAGAATTAAATTTGTTGTTGTTGTTTCTTATCCCACTTGATCGACAGAAACATCTCAGATAAAATCCATGATCCCGTGCGTTTTTAAACATTGAAGAACTGTAGCAGTATTTGAGAGCAGCTGGTTCTTATAGAAATCAAAGCAAGCCAAGGCGTGGGTAGAAATGGATTGGGTCGCATTGCAATTTCGACAAGAAGGGTAAACTTTAAGACCCACCACTTGACGTTGAGCTCGTGTATGTCCACTGCGAAACCTGGCAAGAGTAGTGTTTCATCTCGCATCTACTGCCTGTCCCAAGCATAGCAGCACCAGGATGGCTTCCTTTATACCACTCATGTACAGGAACCTCCTTCCAAGAGGAACTGTATCTTGTTTGACTCGTGTAGCAATTTCTGAAACAGTAAGGCAGCCACAATGCATAGAATCTTTATAGCTGTCCTGACAGGCCAAACCATCTGCAATCTCATTCCCGCAGACATTCATGTGGGACGTTACCCACTAAAAAGATCTTAACATTGATGTTCAAGCTATTTAATAGCTGGACGATGCTCGTTGCCTTAAATGTAAACTAATAAAAGTTTTATTATTTAGATTAAAATGTGTTTTATGGAGGTAAAATGGCTGTTATTTCAATTAAAGCTACGTTTTGGAAATTCACACACGCATACAGCTACAGATATTTTCTTAAATATTTCTAAAGTGTACGACCAAATCTATGAGCTAAAATAAGTATATTTTATAGTATTTTGTGTCTGATTTTTTTAAATCCTCATGCAGTTTTTTAAACTGACTATTGTTCACGATATTGCTTCTGAGCGGGGAAAATATTGGATGTAAAAAAATACCTGACATTAAATTTATTTGTATAGAATCTCAACTTAGTGTTCACAAGTTCAAAAATTGAATTGCCTATGTCTTTGCTAGTGAATAAATCAAAAAATGAAAAAAAAATTAATTGGTATTAATAACATTTTTAGCTATATTTAAACTGTTTTTAAAATTAAAAAAGTGTTATTAAAATTTTATACGAGACATTTTTGAAGGAAAATATTTTGTCGAAATATTTTTTTTTAATTTAATAAAAACAATTAATGTTTAACTGGTTAATTTTTGAAAATAAATGAAAATTTAAATTTTTAAAAAATGATCACAGAAACTATACAATACACTGACATTAAATATTTTTTTTTATCAAAAATAGTTACTGCAATGAATCATTATATTTTATTTACTTTAATATATTACAAGCATATTTTATTTTAAAGGAAATAAGCACAAAAAAATTTTATTATTCATTCTCAATAATTCAAAGACAGTGTAAATTTATTTCAACAAAACAAAACCGTCAGATTCCTAATATGAGACGTAAATCGAAAACAGAGTCAAACAAGGTGGATAAAAAACAACCATCAGACTCCTAATATGAGAGAAAAAGTGAAGACAGAGTCAAACAAGGTGGATAGAAAACAACCGTCAGCCTCCTAATTGGAGACGGCACCCAAAGACAGGGTCAAACAAGGGGGATAAAAAAAAAAGCGTCAGCTTCCTAATCGGAAACGGTGCACGAAGACACGCTTAAATAATGTGGATAAAATAAAAACGTCTGCTTCCTAACCTTAAACGATGAAACAAAAAAGACCGAGTAAAGCTTTAGTGATATAAATCGGTATGCAAACGCACGGTATATGTGAACTTGTACTTGGTTTCTTAGTTATTTTTAGATAATTTCAAATGAATAGGCAGTTTATGATGCAACTGAAAAGTAAAATCTTCTACGATTTCATCAACTTATTTGTAGAAGTTAAATACATCAAGAGCTCAAACGTTCTCCCGTTGGTGTAGTAGTTAGGAGAGGGGGTGGCAGAGCTCAGGTGTCGTCCTCTTCACTTGACCATGGTTCAAAGTTGCGAGGTCCGTTGCCAAAAGCCCTATTGTAGCTGAACAGTGTGACGTTAATATGCACTCATTCACCTTGATTTGAATCTTTTGGTACTGCGTTTGCAAGATTAAGAATATGATTGTTATTTTTTTTCTATTTTGCTAACCCTATGAATCTTAAGCAATTAAAAATTTTTGTTGAAAAAAAAAGAAACTTTTATATTGTGTGGACGGTATTTTTTATTTTAAGAATTCAGGTGATGTTTTTATGCTTTATCTTCCGTTGGATAATAAATATCTCATAGCGTATTGTAAGTGTCAGGAACTTTTACTTAAAAAAATATGAGGATATAGCGTCAAATAATTATGGAGTAATAGATTTACCACACACACACACAAAGTCACAGTCTGTAATATTTTTTAAGTGATCGCACATGTGTACGGATATCTTTTTCTTCTTAAATCTTACTGAAGATTTAGGCTATAATAAAGGCTATTATTTAAGCCATAATGGAATGTTTTAAACGTAGTAGATTTATTGTTTCACTAACACGTAATAAATTAGAAGATCTGATTTTTATTGTTGTGATTACAGACATAATTATACTTAAAATGGTAGCAAATAGCGAATTCTCACTGTTTTAATTTTAATAAAAGAATTCATAATTTTTTCATGTTACACAAAATATCATAACCCTTCTTCTTTATGTCACGGATTATTTTTTTTCAAAATTTTTCACAACACTCCATGTTTAAGTGATAACCCTTTACGTACACTTTGCTGAAGAATGAATCTAAAGAAAACGTCAGATTTGGGTGCAATACGCTGAATCGGGTTTACTCGGCTAAAGTCGGATCATCATCAATGGTGCTCGGTTCGGTGACGCTGATTTAGTTTTGAATTGAAAACTCTTTAGGTTAATGTTTTTTTTTTATGTAGAAATTATATACACACGTTTTTTTGTGAAGTTTTTTTGTTTTCTTTATTAAAATATTACTATCATACAGCCCATTTTCACTCAACTCCAGCTAGCGAACGAGAGAACAGCAGTGCAAGCGAAAATAATTGAAGATAAAAAGACTTCTTATGCAGAAAATCGAACGAGGGACTCTGGGAATTATTATAAGAATATTTCAAAGCATATTATCATTCTGGCAGCATTAATGAATTATTTGTTAAAGTTGAATTTGATTCTTCTGTTGAACATTGTCCCGGAACATTAATGTTTAAAATGTTACAAAAGTTTACTTGCTAGCCATATTAGAAGAAATTGGTGAAACAATGGATGAATCTTTTGAAATTGTAGAACTAAACAAAATTCTTTTGAATTTCTCGGCTTTTAAAAAACGATAAGGGATATTTGTCTTGGTATTTTGTCATCTAAGCAGTCACCGCATTTTGCAATATGTTCAATTTAAAAATTAGAGAAAGGAAAAATAACATAATAATTATCCTATTACTTAATATTTTTTGCTTTAAAATAGCGTACACAAAATTTAATACTTATGTTATTAATTTGTATGGTTTATAATTAAGATCGCGTATTGTAACTTTATATATATAGCGTCAAAGTAAATTATTATTGCATTCAGTACATTATTAATGTATAAGGGGGGCGCGATAAAAATTGTGATTGAAAAGGGGGGCGCCAGTATTGAAAGTTTGAGAAACACTGCTCTAAGATTCTCATAGCTCAATAATTCTCTTTACTAAAACTCAGCTGTAATTCTTTACAATTTAACGCTTAAAAGTTTTACCTTTCTTTAAAAATGAATTAGCAGTACCATCTTCACCAATTAGGTACTTTACCTAAATTTACTTAAAACCACTACTCATGGTGAAACTTATGACAATTTTTTCTCTTAAAATGTATACGATTATTAAGATTAGATCCCAGCTATTGTCCATTATATGTTCAGCCATGCTTAGGTCCACTTAGTCATTTAAGGAAAGCAAGGAATATAAAATGCACCTGATTATCCAATCCTTTATTGAGAAGTCGTATAAAGGGAATGATTAAATAAGCTTTGGTAAATTGTGAAAGACATCCAAGTTTTACGTCCTCTGGATATGAATAACTGAATTGTCTTGTTTAATTTTGATCTTTGTCAGAAATAATCCACGTCACTTTAGATTAAATGAGGAATTTTTATAATATTGCAAGTACAGGGATGCTTAGATTGTGAAATTGAAAGACAAACAGCTCACCTTGAGAATAAATTATAAACTGGATTTCCTATTACTTATTTACCCAGACGGGGATTTGAAATAGGTAATTAAATTAATATTGATGGCGTGAAGAACGTGTATCAAATGTAGTGACTTCTTATTATCTGAAGGAAATGTATAATTTAATTTAAGATTTATGTATGTGTGTGTATTAGTTTTATTTATTTTTTACCAAACACAAGTTATAACTCATCCAGGACATTTGTATAAAATTGCATGTACTATTATTTAATCAATATTATTATTATTATTTAAAAAATTTAACTTATAGGAAATCTATCTGATACAGTAAAATTGTTCATTATTGCGAAATAATAAGTGGAAAGCATTTTATATTTGTAAAGACGATGACCTTCAATAGTGTGGGGGTACATTTTTGGGACTCTGATATTTTCATGCTAGCAATGCACATCTGAGGTTCTAATTATTAAAATATTCATATATTTAGTTGCATAATATATATACTTACCTGCTTTGTATCAAATATCAAAAGAATTACTTTCATTTACTCTTAAAAATACACACCACAGTCACTTATAAAAACTACCAATCAACAGACTCACAGCGGATCAAAGAATGAGCGAATGCATAAACTCTTTGCATACAATGAGCTCCTGGCATCTGATGGAAGCTTGAGTAACTGCTACTAGTTGGCCTCTGTGGTTGTTCAGAGCATGTACCATGTAGCATAAATTTCTAAGACATTAAAACAAGTGGTACGTTTTATGTACCACAACGCAATAAACGAATAATAATTAGTGGTACAACATACACTCATGGACCAAAAAATTAGTGCACCAGGAATGAGTCGACAAAATGAAACGAAATTTTACATACGTAATGACGTATGTATAAGTAAGATGATATAAGTAAACGATTAGAAAAAGAATCATTTATTTCAGAGAAAAAGGTAGAAGAACTGATGATTTAATATCCTGTTGTACCCTTTCTAGCGCTAAAGCACGATGTAATACGATCAGGCATTCAGGCATACAAATTCTGTATGATGTCTTGAGACATTTCGTTCCATATTTTTGCTGTAATCTTGCTTCTAGTTCATTCAAACTCGTGGGATGCTCAACTCGCTGTCCCAAATAATCCCAGGTATGTTCGATTGGACAAATAGCTGGAATTGGGCAGGCCATGGAAGGGTAGTAACAGTGTGGAGACAGTCTTGTTACACTCTTGTCGTGTGAAGATGATCATTATCTTGTTGAAAAACAGTTCCTGGGAGCCGCTACATGAGTGGCAACACATGTGGTTGCAGGATCTTATGGACATACCGCTGGGCTGTCATGGTGCCACGCATCAATACTAGAGGTGACCGTGTATTGTAAGCAATAGCACCCCATGCCATCACACCAGATGTGGATACTGTTTGGGGCTGGAAAGCAAAGGTAGAATGGAGGTGTTCACTACGGGGTCTACACACACATACACGATTATCACCACTGCTGAGATTGAATCTGGATTCGTCGCTAAAGAGGACCTGATTTCATTCCGCTGCAGTCCAGTTTCCTCTTGCACGGCACCACTCCAAACGGAGGCGTCGATGGGTTGGCGTCAAGGCCAGTACACGTAATGGACGCAGTGATCACAAATATCCTTCAGTCAGGCGCCTTCGTATGGTTCGAGAAGACACAAGAGCCCCTAGTGAAGGTGCTACCTGTGCCTGGATGGTGGCCGATAAAACAATATGGCTGTACGTTTGTATTTCTTACGATGTGGCGGTCTTCTTGACGACTGGTCTGGAGAAAGCGTTCTTAGCCTGGTCTTCGTGTAAAGGACATCTCTCGGACCCACGGGTCCTAACACCTCCTCATAACACAATCGAAGTGGCTGTATTGACGAATTACTCACCTAGATGACCACCAAGCTTCCATCATGCCAATGATTCTTCTCCTTTCAAACTGTGACAGCTGCTCATATTGTCTTCGAAAATGGCGCATTGCCATGCCTACCTCAGCTCTTGCTTTGTAAACGATTCAGCACGCTCAAACAAGGTTTGGTTACCTTTTTTATACTCCACGTAGAACGACGTTAAACACCCTCTACCGGCTGTACGTAATGCGCTATCACCTTGCATTTAAAATTATTTGCATATCTTCCCGACATGTACCTTCATGCTAAGTTTCGTTACGATCTCGCGGTTATTTCTTGGTGGGATATTTTTGTTGTCCATGAGTGTTTGTACCATTAAGCAGAAAAGAAGTAATATAAAATGAATAAAGAGTAAAAGAAAAGAAAATTGTCACACACATTTTTTTCTCGCCTTAAAAAATCGTATTTGTGAGAAGAGGTTAAAATTTCTTTTTATAGCAATGGAAATTTGAAGGATTATGTTACACCTAGAAAATGTATATATTCTTCTAACTCTAAAATTTTAATTAATTCTAAAGTAAATATATTCTATTAATATAAATTATAAGAAACTTGTTACATTTTTTGTAATGAGTAATTTTATGTTTAATTTCTCTACATCATTGAAAAATGGATAATTTTTATTTGTCTACCATGTTTTTTTTCTTATTTAATTGTAACATATTAATGAAAAATGAAGCGATTTTTTTCCCCTAAATTTCAAGACACAGTTAATTTGGTTTTCTCAGCTAAAAACATAACGCATTATTAACCTAGGAAAAAAGCTCATTTTTATCTGAAATTGGCAAAAAAAAAAAAAAAAAAAAAGAAAAGTAAGAAAATTTGGAGAACGTAATGAATCTCCAGAATGAATATCACAAAACAATTATCATGTTGCATGCAATTTATGCAAAAGAAACTTCGGAAATAATTATTCGAACACATTTTTATTTTAACATGGAAAAGAAAGAATAGTATAATAATAATTTTCTGGAAGCAAAACTTTCAAGAAATAATTATGTATACAATAAAATACGTTTAACGCGAAAAAGCTTAGAATGAAATATCGGTTAACAAGAAATAGTACTACGGTCTCGATGAACTACTATGTATTTTCAAGGCATTTTTTCACCTAACACGAAATGATAATCGCATCAGGGGTGCATCCCCCAAGCGTCGTGAGCATGCCTAAAATAAAAGGATTAAAAAGTTACAAATTAACTGAAAGGAAGCAAAACAAAATACACTCATGAACAAAAAAATTAGCGCACCAAGAAATAATTGCGGGATCGCAACGAAACTTGGCATTAAGGTACATGTCGGGGAGAAATGCAAATGATTAGAAATGCAGCGTGATAGCGCATTACGTACAGCCGGTAGAGAGCGTTTAACGTCGTTCTACGTGGAGTATAAAACAGGTAACCACACACACACAAACCTTGTTCAAATGTGCTGAATCGTTTACAAAGCAAGAGCTGAGGTAGACATATCATTGCGCCGTTTTCGAAGACAATATGAGCTGCTGTCACAGTTTGAGAGTTACCATTATTTGTGATAATGGTAAACTTAGACTATTTCTCTATTTTACAACAGTATAGCATTTTTTCCTTGCAAATTATATTCAATAAATCATTCTTTTTTTCCAACTAATTTACAGACACTCAATTATTTTCTTATAGAAACAAAAAAAGATCAGAATACATAACAAAAATCAAATAAAAATATCTAAATTACCGAAATATTGAAATGAATTGAAAAGAAAAATAACCAAGTTTTATAAGTCAAATATTTGTATGTCCGGGTAACGCAGAATGCATCTGCTCCTTTTCCCTTGTACGTGAGTACTTATATTAAACTCTAAAACAAACAGATACTTAACTAGAAACAAAAAAGTAAATTGAAGCTTTGTCATTTATGTTATTATTGCACAACTCAGAATACTTCAGCCAAAAATGTATTGCAATGTATTAATGATTGTAAAAACAATTACCTTTGAGAAAAATTAAAAAAAAATTAAAATAAAAACATCAATTCATTTCACATATGATATCGACACACGAAACGTTTTTATGCTTTTTGAATTCTGGCATTATTATTTTTTCACTCATTTATATTTGCAGACGATTTTTTTTACATATGCTATACATATTTTTTCCCCTTCATTCGCTTTCTTTTGTTCATTGCCATCTTTCCCCAGCAGTTTTTAATCTCAAGTCATACTCTTCAACTTTCACTTGGTTTATTTTGTTTAGACAGATTTTTTTCTTAATTTTCAAGCCATTTAACTCGATTATTTTTTCACTATTTTTTTTTTTTACGTGACTAAATTTCAGCCAGAAAAAAATGTATTTTTGGTTTTTTTAAGCTTTTTTTTTCGTAAAAGACCTTTCAACTTTATTTTGTTAAAAGTTTGAGTCTCATTGAAATGTTTAGTTCTTTAACAATTTTATTTACATTCTTTTATTTTTAACTGGAAAGGCATGGCTCAGTTATTTTAACTAGAGCTTTTTCCCCCTGATTTGACTTCTCATATTTTCCCTCTCGTAATGCTCAATTTTAAGATTATTTTCAATCATTTTTTAAATCTCCAAAAATATATCTCTCAATACAAAAAAAGTTTTTCGTGATGCTGTAATAAATTTAGTTGCACATAATGTATAGTTAGTAAAAATTGGTCGTGAGAGAGAAAAGTAAATTTTAACTGAAAAGTTGCGGAAAAAACGATTTATCTGGCCTTGAACGATTCCAGTGCTTTTTCAAAAAAATGTTATCGATTTCTTCAGTAATTTCCAGAAGCTTCCATATGATACTCCAAAGTAGTCCCCAACCTGGTTGCCAAGAACCCAAATTTGATCGTCAAAAATAATTTTAACTTTGCTGTAGCGCCAATATTTAGCGAATTTATATTAAAACGCCTTTAAAATATAAGGCATGGCATTGCTTACCAATATTACAATTTTTATCTGAAAATGTGGAGATGAAGATTTTATTATTCTTTTTTGTTCCTGTTTACACCATACTGAAGACAACAGAACACATAATTCATGTAATTTACAGTTTTACAATTTCAGCAATGAGTTTGAATAGTTGTATAATTTGTACAAAGGGGGTTGCTTCACTGTTAGGCGGACATTTGACACCTTTCGCCATCTAGTATATATTTAAATTTATGTATTAAATGGAATCAAACTTGGAAATTTGTTTATATCATATTTTGTCGTTATATCACCTTAATATTTTACTTTTTACTTTTAGTATTTAGTATTCAGTATTTCAGTTTTTCAGTATTCAATGTATGAAAGATATGTGATGGTGATTTACGGAGTCTTTCAACAAATCCTCTTGGGGAATCTTTGGGGTCATAAATGGATTCATTTCACAGCCAACCCTTTCAAAAAGAAACCCTGATATGCAGATTAAATAGTAGATATATAGTGGAGGTTTGATAATCGAAAGGAAGAAGGAGAAAACGAAGCTGAGTTGCTGAACGTCGTGAGCTTATGGCAAGTATCTGAACTTAGACGCGTAATTATAGAACGGGCTTTAGCGAGTCAAAGAATTTAAGGACGTTGGGATTCATAGGATAACTTTACTTAAAGTTAAGCGTTACAAGTTATTCACATAAGATTTAGGGCTACGATATATCACTCTTGATTTCCTCCCTAGAGTATGATTTTCTTTGATTATTATGTTTGATAAAAATAAATTGGTTTTATTATGGCTAGTTGGGACATCAATCCTTACTTCCTACAAATCTGGGTCGAGTAGATGAAGAGATGGCTTCCCCAAGTAGGAGACTATCACAGATATATTAAGATCTAAATGTGAAATGCTGCTAATTTTCATGTATTCTGTAAAAAAAAAACATTCATAGCTCCTAAAACTGTTTAGAACTGTATATTTATCTTTCTTTATCATAAATTCAGACACTTATTGTCGAAATATATTTGTCCATGTCCCTCACTGCCTTACTTTTTACATAAAATATTGTTCTTAGCATAGCCAGATATTGCTTATTCACCATTACAAAATTCATATGATTACCACTGTCAAATATTGTAATCGCATTCTAATAAGGAAAATGAAAACTTAAAGCATGCTTCATTTCCCATCAAAATGAATTTTCATTCTCCGAAATAAAAATAGTTTCGATCTGTAGATATTCAAGAGAATTAATAAGGAGTTTTCAAAATGAATTTGGGAAACTTTACTTTACTAGATATTAGAATCAGAGGAAGAGTAAACACGTTTGTCCCTCAACAGACCACCATACCTTCCATTTTTAATTAACTTTTATCCAGTCTTAGATAGTACCAACATTTTTCAACAATATTTCTGTTTTGGATTCAATTTGTAGTTTCTTCTTGCTGAAAATCTATATTTGTTTGGATGTTACAATGGAAGATTTTGAGCTCTTTGGAAAATTTCAAGTTTACTGAAGATTTCAATTCCTTTGGGACGTTCTAAATTGTTTTAAGGAGATTAAATTCTGGAATTGGAAAAACAAATATTTGTTTGGAAACTCCATATGATTCTAGACGGTTCCTTTTCACAAAAGTCCCACTGAAAGATCATAATATGTTTGCTATATCTAATGTAATCAAAAGGGCATTCCTGATTTCTTTCTCAATAAAGATATCGTAGTAGGGATATATCTCAAGCTCCCTTTAGAGGAGCGATACCAAATAAATATATTTTATTTCTGTAATTTTGTATTGTCGTCATTTTTAGTTCAGTTTTGAAAACATGGAAAAATACCAAATATATATATATATATATATATAACCAAGTGATACATTATTCCATGAGTAATGTATTCTGATTCGTGCAAGTTTGGCTGAAACTTCGTTTACTTTCATAGTCCATGGGAATTTACACATGTAACTATATTTTTTATGTAAGTGTTAAATATAGTGATATTAAATTTAGCTTAGGTTAGAAGGTATCATTTTTCTGCCAAAGATGGCCCAACCACCATTGCACAACTTATACAACTGTTCTAGGTGCTCTTCTTCAGTTAAATTCATCACTTAGTTGCAATATCGAACACTTTTCATTGGTAAAATCCTCAGATTTTAACAAACCGGTAGCTCTTGCAGCTTTCTGGAAAGTGGATTATTTAGTTTCATTCGTCTCGCAATATTTTTCTATGAGGGCTTGCAATAATGTACTACCGTAACTGCATTGGTGACATTATATTCTGTTTATTTATATTGCTTTATCGGATACTAAAAATTTTATAAATTTTCCGAACAGTTTTCCGTAAAATATTTTTTTTGAATCAAATGTATTTCTCATCATTTTTATTGAAATGAATTATTATTTACCTTCCTAGAAAAAATACAAATTCAAAAGGTGGTTTAATGCATAACACACTCAAATAAATCATATGCTCTTGTTCACTTTGAAAAAGGATTAATGATCTATACCAGCGGTTCTTAAACTCGGGTCTGTAGACCTCCAGGGTTCCCTATCACCATTCTAGGAGACTGCGAAGTGACGTCCCCTTCTCGAAACAAGTTTCACTCTTTCAGAACAATGCTATTTCAGGACAATACTAGAGTGAGTTTTGGTGCACCTGCAGCTGGGGCTCATTATCGGTTATTGAGAGTCTGGACTTTGATGCCAGTGAGACTGGAAATTCAATAGTCTGGCCATACTACTGTGGACGAGATCGCTTCCGAGGCAGCTGACTGTCGCCTTACATACACAATGGCGAATTTTCATCAAAGGCGGGAAAACGGTGACAGTGGGCTGAAAGGGCTTGGCCGTCGGAGCATGTGTGTACCACCGGGGCACCTGCCAGTTTGTGAAGAAACCAGGGGAGAGGACGATTGGCGGATTATGTGCTAATGGGCTCTAACGAGTTGAAGTTCAAGGATCGACTCATATGGGCTCACCAACGAGAATGCATAATGGGTGGGAAATGGACTACCCCTGATGTTTTAAAAAGTCTGGTAAAACCGAAAAGAGGGAGAAGAAAGAAAGAAAGGAGAAAAAAGATCGGAAAGACGAGAGCTGGTCGTTTTTGGAAAGCGAAAAATGATGAACTCGGAGTTTCGAACCGTGATGCTGACGAGAAGTCCTGGACGCGAATCAGAAAAAACGCCTTGTATACTGTACAGAGACAAGCTGTGGAGAGAGTGACTTCAAAAAGGGGCTACCATACTGGCTAGGCACAGAGACAATTACATGCTTAATATCATTTAATCTAATTACCCTGTAGGAGGAAAAATAAAAAGTACTTTTCTTTACTCCCACAACCTGGTCGTGATGTTTGTTTCGTACGGTACCTTCTCACAACGTTGCAGTCTCCTATTTAATATTATTATTTCCCTCTTTTACAAATTGGAAGGCTTCGTGCAAAATATGAAATATGAGCTATCTCAAACTAGACCGCTAAATTGATACCTGTGAAAGATCTCTACTAGCACATGTATTTTAATCAAGGACATTAATTCAAAGAGGGGTGAGGTATTTAAAATCCTGGGGGGTCGGTTATGTTAGGCTAATACATCAAGGAGAGCATGGGGGTCGAAAGTTTAAGAACTACTGATCTAGATTACCCTCGTTAATACTATTATTATTGTTACTTATATTACTACTTTTAAATTATATAACTCACCGGCTGGCTGGCGTGTTTGGTTTGCCACTGGTCTTCTGCAACCAAGGTTGCGGGTTCAACCCCGACCCAAGTTGGTGGATTTTCTTGATGCAAAAAGTCGACAGTGGCCATGTCGTATGATTATACGACATGTGAAAGATCCCTAAAGTGTTTGTTTGGCTTGGATACTCTCAGCAAAAGAAAGTCCTGGTACACGTTCACATCGTCAGAGCTCAGATGCCTCCCTCTAGGGAGGAAATCGGGCCTCAAAATTATCTGCAGCGACAGCGCTTGGTATCTGGTTATAAGGCACCACATTAAAAAGTAATATCAGCTTCCGGAGGATATACTAGGTCTGTAATGGCTAATGACCAATTAGCTGCCCATTAGAAATAAATAAATAAATAATATAACTATATTATCATTCGTTTAAAATGTTTCTAATGTTCGTACTTTTAGATTTTAGCATATTTGCATATTTTAATATGTAAGTATGAATAATTATAAGAAAATTATTTTATTATCCATTGATATGCGATTAATAGGAAAACAGTTAAGAAAAAATGTCGGTTAGCACGAAATAATTTAACGGTCTCGACAAAATACTATGTATTTTTATAATATTTTGTTGCCTTAATATGAAACGAAAATTGCTTAACATGAAAATATTACCCTTTACTCAATAAAATGTATGATAGAGTTTCTGTATTATTGGACTTTTCTACTGTCTTTTCGGAAGAATTCGTTGTAGCAGATTACTATAACATGTGTACAGCTGCAATTATGACAAAAACATTTTGGAGTTGTCCAAAGCTGAAAAATATCATTGATGCATGTTCTGAGAATTAAAATGAAATGAGTAATCAGTTGTTCCTGATACCGCATCATTCAAAAGGAGGAACATCATGAAAAGTAGGCACAGTTGCTTAGACGTACATTTTAATAGAGAAATGAATAACTAAGTGGACGAAATCGAACACTTTTTTGTCAATTCTATGCTAAAAAAGAAAATGCAATGAAAAATATCTGATTATTTACCAAAAATTCAATAAATGTTTTGTTTTTGAAACATTTACTGAGAATTTATTTATAAAAATTTTGTGTTAAATTTCATTAAGACCTTGTGAGTGCTTTTGCTTCATTCCTCTATATTAAATGCGTGCATACTTACATTTATGTAAATAAAATGTACTCTAATAAATTTATTTTTGCCTAATATATGTTTTCATACAATATCCTTTAACACGAAATTCTTGTAACACAAAGAAATATTTTAGTCCCCCTCAGTTTCGTGTTAAACGCTTTTCACTGTATTATTAAAAAAGTTAAGAAACCCCGTTTCTTGGTATTCATTATTTTTATACGGACAATGAAACTGTTCTCGATTAAAATTAAATTGAAACCCACAACACCAGTTTAACAAACTTTTCTCATTACAGCTTAGGTTTAAGTTCGTGTCCCTGCACTATCAACTCTTCACTCTCATTACATTTTCTAGGAGATTCACTTCCATTGAAAGCTATTAAGCTCTACGTTTTTAACCCAATTGATAGCAAAGCCCATGAATTCTTACGTGAACAATACCATTCTTTTAATATTACCCTATTGTCTCCAACATTTCTTCCCTTGATTCATTGTCTGACTTTTCTACACCTTTTTTCACACTCAGAAAAGAATCTTTCTGCCTTGTTGGTTTCTTAAGAAAGTATGTAGAAAAGAATATTCGCAAGTCATAGAATTATTTTTTCATCAACTGAGGTTAATATCTCTGGTAAGAATAACAAGTGATAAAATGATTTTAAAACAGTTGCCTACTGTGTGTGAGAGAACTGGAACTTTTCAGTGGAAATACTTATTTTTTACGGAAATGAGTCATTTAAAAATTCTACAACAGATCATTTAGATACACTTTTATAATCATAATAAAAGTGTTTGAATTGCTACCTGTTTTCCTTTAAATGGAAGAGTTATTCACTTTTTTTTGCTTGCTAAGAAAGAAGATTGCGTGGTTTTGTTGCGATATTTACGCTACATTTTGAATTAGTCTTTAATGTTGCAAAGCTCTATCACATACACAGATAAAATACGAACTATTGAATTGGGAAATTGTGTCCAAGTTCTAGGTGTGACAAATAATTTACCGGACTGCGTATGCCCTGTGCATTAGGCTTGGTATGAAGGAGTGGAATAGAATATTGTTGCCCTTGATCTTTCTGGTGAGTGTTAGTATCGCGTTATTCCATCCCTCCATCTAGTTCAGTTTGTTTTTCATTCTTGTTTGGGAAATACGTTGTTGTGTCGAAGTGCCGTGTATGTGATAAATGTAAAAATCGGCTGCATATAAATTTGAATTTAGTTGTGGAATTAAAAAAGTTCCAAATGAATGTTTTAATTTGTTAAAAGAGTTGTTATTGGATATAACTGCTCTTTACATAGTGAAGTTGTTAAATGTCTCAAACGATTTTCGGAAGATCGACAAGATGTTGAAGATAGTAAACGTAATTGACTATCTGTGTCATCACGCTCAGCATTTTTGTTCGATATTAATGGCAGCATCATGATTGAATGGGTACTTTAAAGCTAAACGTTAAGACATCAGTACTGCATTGAGATCTTGAGAAAACTTAGAGAAAGTGTGATAAAGAAAATACTAGATCTGCAGTGCATCAAAATAACACCTCTGTGCCCAATGTAATCTCTGTAAAACAGTTATTCATGGACAAATGCGCTACTGTACTTGATAATCCACCCTACTCACCAGATTTCCCACCATACAACATCCACCTGTTTCTGAAAGTGAAAAATGCATTGATGGGAACATCTTTTCTGTCTGCAGCAGAGACACAGTAGGCATTTGCCCTCATGGGCTGTTGCGCAACTGAGTTCAGTTTTAGTTTAGCTTACAATTGTTCTACTTATCTAGTTTAATGGGTGGAATAAAAATGATCAGATGGTCAACCTTTGGAGTGAATTCTATAATTCAAAAACTTTTAAAAAGTAAAATATATTTTGACTATCGTATAAAAATTTCTAAAATGGTAAAAATATAAGAATTTGTAGAATCAAATTACTTAATGTACATACAATATTGTAATAGATAAATTACTGGTCTATTTACTTTAAGAAAACCAAAAGATTTTTACAAAATTTGTCAAAACAAAGTACATTAAAATATGTACCCATAAATAAATAATATAAAGTAAAAATATTATAATTTAAATACAGTTCTGGTTAAAAACAACTAAACAAAACTTATAACATGAATTCCACAAAATTCATAATCAATTCAATTAAAAAAATACATACTTTAACTTAAATTACAACAATTTACTCAACACGGATAATTATCACTAAGTATAACTGTTTTGTTTGTTTAGCATTTATATGCTGGAAGATTCACTCGACACTTGGATGCCCTTCACAAAGCGCAACAAATGATTTAATTATGTGTTCAGTAAGGTTTCCTGTGGAAAGTATACATAATTAAAATGATAATTCTACATGTATATCTTCGTAAATTACAAATGAGGCCCTCGGGACGGTTGTCACTTAATGCTTTAAGTTGAGATGTAATATCTATAATTATGCATATTTTAAGAGGAAAATTTGTTAAAATTCTCCTCTTATGTCATTTTTATTGGTTGTTGCCTCTATGTGTTGAATAAGAAAGTACCGTAATTGTTTTCAAAGCGAAGATATCTTAAACATTTTTGAAACTTTTAAACTATTTTAAGTGTACATTTTAGAAAAGCTTCTAGAAAATAATTGTTTAAAAATGTTTCTTATTTAAATGGTTAAAATGTTTCTTGCATAACATTCATTGTGGACACGCAGACCTATATGCTGATGTTACATTTTTCTTAATTTGTAGTCAGAAATAGTATTTTCGACATTGAGATTGAAAAAAATTATTTTAGGATACAAATGAATTAAAGCTTTTCAAACTTTTTTTTGTAGAAACTATAGTAAATATAGCTTATATAAAATCCGCTTCTGTTAATAAGATCAATGATGCGTGTGTGTGTGTTTAAGGTATCCGACTATACGTTCGGAAACGTGATTTTTAAAAAAGCGCATAAAAGGATAATTTTCATGATATTTAGTGCCACTACTTCAGGTTCGAATGTATTACTTGCCCAGTTATCTAATCTCCAGTGACCAATTGTCACTTAAGGTATCCGACTACGTTCAGAACCGTGATTTTGCAAACGCGTATAAATGGATAATATTTATGATATTTAGTGGCACTAAGATTCGAAAATGTATATAAAATTGTTTTAAGAATAATATTACAATAAAAAATTATTTAAGTACAATATTTTGACAAAAAATGAACATAGAATGACAAATTTTCAAAATATTCTCGTTTTAAAAAAATTCTTCCATTATAATAATATTTTGCCTATATAGAGGTCAGATCTCTGTACAAAAAAGCTCAACTAGAATTTTTTAAATATATAACTTAGAAGTGGGTTTATCCATGTTTTGCGACAACAGAGGGGGGAAATTTTAAGAAAAAAAACGCCGATAATTATTTTAATTGGTTGTAACTCTGAAAAAATAATGTGAACTTTTCAAAAATTATAGTTGAGTAGCTGTACAGAGGTCTGAGGTTTGTATAGTTAATATATTATTATACTAGAAGCATGTTTCACAAAAGGAGGACATTTCGAACAAAGGTTATTCTAAGATAATTTTTTGCTGAAATATTGTATTTAAAATAGTTTTTTTTCTCAAAATGTCCTTAAAACAATTTTATACATATATTCTAACCTAAGTGACACTAAATATCATGAAAATTATTCATTTATGCGCCTTTTTAAAGGGACAGATCCGAACGTAGTCGGATACCTTAAATAATTACAATTAACAAATATCTAAGTTACACTATCAATTTGTCAGATAGCAATCTATCATAACTCTATCACCTTTTCTCTCTTTCACTTGAAAGATTAGAGTATATATATATATAATAGACCTAATTAACATAATCACGTTCTCTTCTTCAGATGGTTCATTGCAAATAAAATGGTTTTACAAAACCAAAGATATCCCAAGAGGACTTGTTAATAGAAATAACGTGTATCTAGCCTTCACATGTCTTTCCCGAACTGTTTTACATGGACTTGAATAGTTGAAAAATACCACTCGGTAGAAAATTTGCAAAAAAGATGACGTCCTTCTGCTGAGTACCTCCCCCCCTCCCTTCACGCTTGTCTGAAAGACACTTTGTTGTCTACATTCTCCCAACAAAGAAGAACACTTGTCCAACACGACGGTGTACTATTGGCCATTGAAAGAAAGCAACATTCTAAGCGGAATCGTTTAAGCATGAATGAATTGAGTAAAAAGTAAGTCTTCTTTCAAACAAACAATTTGCAAAACTATCAGGAAGCAACAACTTAAACATGAGTACTTTTGCGTGCATAAAACTCATGAGACAACTGAGAATTTGCTACACCCCTACACCTCTCTCTTTAGTAGACATATCTAAATTTCCACTGACTGCAAGGGTTTTGGATGCCTTCAACAATACTGTTATCTAAAAATCTAGTTTCATATTAAATTGTTTCCATACATTTTACCCAATGTTGAACATAGCATTAAAGTTTCTCAAAATCTGTACTTGATACTTTTCTGTCTTACATTTTTTGGCAATACGCGACTGCACTACCCCGTTATTATTTATGTTAACTGTTACTGTCGAAAGCTAAATGACATGACTTCTATATAATGACACTTCTATCTAAAACTGTATATTTCTTAGTTTTAAATTAGATTTAAGGTAATTTAGTATATTATTTACGAATATATCTATCGTTGATTTACTGATATTAACACGGTTTATGCATTTTATTCTAAGCATCCATTTTAAATTTCAAATGCAAAAAATATTTTTTTTCACAAACAAGGTATACAAATATATATATTTATTTTGAAAAACTTTGCTTATACCATTTTAGCCTTTTTCATTATTCTTTGTTTAAATTAATTTTTATTCCACATCTTTATGTACTTATTCAAGATTTAAAATTTATTTCTACTGTACCTACAATCACAGGGTATTATTTTTAAAATAGACTGTTTTGCAATGTTTCTCTAATAAAAGAATTCAAAAAACATTATTATGTAATCTTAAAGGAACAAATTATGATTTTTAAATCCTTAAGTTTATTCCTCAAATTGCCGTGATAACATTATAGTATTTATCGACTGTATTCACGAGAATGAGAGAGTTTTTAACATTAATTCTCCGTTCTGTCAAATAAACTCATATAATTTTTACAGTTCACTTTTTTTAAATATATTTTTTTTAAATAATTCATTTGCAAAACTCCTCATGCTCCACATTGCATAACATGAGGCTTACAGACCTAATTGGTATCATCATTATAAAATTTAAAACAAAATTAAAAATTCATTTAAGAGACAAATATAAAATAAAAGGAGGGGAGGAAATACACAAATGTAAAGAAAAAGGGAGGTACTTATAAAATTTTAAAAATCTATACAGTATACAAATTTTCTTAAGACATTAAGGCTTTCAGTACAATTGACCAAAGAAGACAAAATACGTGGCCAAGAAATACTGTGATGCGGCTAACACCATCTGTCTGATGCAGTGAGAACGAGGCTCACAAAATTCATCGAGGCAAGGGGCTAGAAGTACGCCTGTCGTGGGCCTAGGCCTTGAGCACTAGCTGAATCAAGAGTGCAGGGGGACTGAAAAATATTTCCCTCCCCTTCAGTTCCCTGCCAAAATTGTGGAGTGGAGATATGTCATGTCGCCATCTATCGTCTCTTCGGGAAATTTCACCGAGTTAATTCGTACTGTCACCTGTATGGTGTACAAGGCCTAGGCCAACGACAGGCGTACTTCTAGCCCCTTGCCACGATGAATTTTGTGAAACTCGTTCTCACTACGTCAGACAGGAGATGTTAGCCCCCCAACACAGTATTTCCTGGCCACGTGTTTTGTCTTTTTTGGTCAATTGTGTACTGAAGGCTTAATGTCTTAAGAAAATTTGTATACTGTATAGAATTTTTTAAAATTTTATGAGTACCTCCCTTTCTTTATATTTGTGTATTTCCTACCAGGTGACAATACGAATTAGCTCGGTGAAATTCTCCGAAGAGATGACGACACCACCCATCTCCACTCCACAATTTTGGCATAGAACTGAAGGGGAGGGAAATGTTCTCCAGTCCCTTGCACTCGTGATTCAACCCACAATACTCTCAGACCCACTGATTTTACGAGCACGTACTCCGTGTGTACTTGGAGGATATTTGGTGATATCGGGTATCGAACCCAAACCTTCCTGTCTGGAGTCCGATTCTCTAACCACTAGGCTACCCACGACCATACTTAAACGTTTCAACTCCTTTTTCAAATTTTCTCTTTTACAAAAAAATATAGGTTGAAACACAACAAGACATGTTCCGTGGTTTTAGTATCTAGCCACATGAACAATATCATCGCCAGTTTAATTAAACCTACATAAATAGCTCTTAAAATTTCAATATCCTGTTAGAATCTGGGATAACTTAAAATCAGTAGCAAATTTCTTGCATTTTCGCCGCTGATAAATGGTCGGAAAAAACTTTTTTGTCCACAAAGCATTAGGTGAGGCCAAGGATTCGGAGTTACAGGCGAAAACAGTTATTTCCGTGCTAAATCTTTCTGAAATATAAACACAGTTTTCTTTTACAATTTGGAATAACGTCATATAATCAAGGTAACATTATTCCCTTTCTATATAAATAAAACAAAACATTATATATATTGTCTGACTCACACATTATATATTTCTCATTAAATTGTGCAAACGAAACCGCCTTTCAGTAGTATTATTAATTTCAGCTCACGCCTTTGCACATTTTCTCATTCGCAAGCCATATTCATCGGATTAAATGAAATATTTTAAACAGCTATCCAATGCGTTGTGCTGACTCCTCATTTAAGCAAAGACACCTTATTAATTTTTCTATTATATGTCTTGACTGAACACCATTGGAAGAGAGCTCCTGGGTTCACATAATTATGTCCCCTTATCTGATTTTCGAGTTTAATCAAAGGAGATTTTTCTGACGTTCCTCGTGAGGAAGAATTCTATAAATCATTGTTGGGAGAAGGACATCGAACAGTAATTTTTTTGCCGGGCAGATAAAAAAAAATGTATCGGTTCAGTTCAAGTTTTTACTCCACCAAAAATAACTGTCTTCGACTTTTGTTTAGTTCTGAATATTATTATTTTTACTAAAAATATAATATTGTCACGAGCAGAGCATGTAGTTCTATCAAAATTTAGAAGTTTATTTTGTCTTTTTTTAAAACTGTACACTATATGAATTGATATAACTAACTAGCATGTACGATACGAGCGGTGAGCTGAGAAAGGCGAGCTTCGGTATTGTTATTCAATTTCAAAATTGCATTTGACAACTGGGTTCCT
Organism: Trichonephila clavipes; assembly: GCA_019973935.1. NCBI lineage: Eukaryota > Metazoa > Arthropoda > Arachnida > Araneae > Nephilidae > Trichonephila > Trichonephila clavipes. The sequence goes on along the minus strand of BMAU01004870.1, from coordinate 401,577 downwards.
GATTATTTTGATTATGTGTACCCTCGTCTCTTATCGCTCACATCGTGCACATGACTTTGTAATAATTATGTAGAAAATATGTGTATGTATTTATTTGACATATGAGAATTTCATTTAATTATTAATATATTTTCTATCATGATTTTACTGAGATTACTTCTGTTATATCGGAGAGTAAATTTCGAGCTTTCAACGTTTTCTTGTTACGGTAACAAAATAACTGACGATATATCGAACAGGAAAAATATATTTTTTTTCAGTTCAGTTCTGGTTTTCGTACCGACAGAAATAAAGGTTTTTCTTGTTTACAGTTTTCGGTTCAGTTCCGGTTCGAAGTCATGGTTGTAAATACACTGCTGGAGAATTGCTAAGGACGGATAACACTATCATCCATAGCAACCACAAAATGAAAGGAAGCAAAATGTGGAAAATTAGAATAAGTTCGGGATATTAGTAAGAAGAAGTATGAGTATGCAAATTTTTTCCCACGTCTGTTCATCACATGATAGCGTTCATAAGAGCTTTAATGGTTTTGCCGCGTGTGGACAGTTGTTGTTTCAAGTCAAAGTTTTACAGGAAAGATTTAATAGACCAACTTAAAATTTTTGGCATGTCTTCCTGACATCACATGGATGATTTTATGCGTGGCCGAATTATTCGAAAGATCGAAGAAGGGCGAAAAATAACAGATGTTGCCAGGGAAATCGACATCGCTCACAGCGTTGTTTCGCGGCTGTGGAAGTCATTTAAAACTACTGAAATGTGTAGTAGACGGCACGAGGGAGGTCGTGTTAGAAGCACGACGCCTGCAGAAGACAGATATATCGTCCTATCACCAAAAAGGAACAGGAGCAAAACAGCTCCACCTGCTGAGCTGATTTGCCAACAGCTCAGCAGGTGGCAAATCAGTTTCTTGCTGCCACAGGAAAGCAGATCTCCCGAAAAACTGTTGCCAGACGTTTGGGGGAGGAGGACTATACGCACGCAGACTTGTTGTGTGTGTCCCATTGACCAGACAGCACCGTACTGCCCGTTTGCAATGGTGTCGTGAGCATCACAATTGGACTGAACAGGTTGATTGATTTAATATTAACGTCGCACTGTTCAGCTACACGAGGGTTTTTGGCGACGGACCACGTAATTTTGAACCATGGATTGCACTGAACAGGACTGGGCATGCGTACTATGCTCAGATGAGAGTAGGTTCAGTCTGTCATCGGATTGTAGACGCCAAATGATCTGGCTCGAGAAAGGTACTGCTTATCGTCCAAAAAATATCCAGGAAAAGGACCGATATCCGACATGCAGTATCATGGTGTGGGCCGGCATCATAATCAATGGCCGCACGCGCCTACATGTGTTTGAGAATGGGACTATGACGGGCCAACGATACATTGATGAAGTTCTACTTCCTCGTGTTCGTCTTTTCCGTGGTGCTGTCGGTGATAAATTTGTTTTTAAGGACGACAACACAACATGTCATTGAACACTCGCTGCTCAGGATTGTCTAGACAGCGAGGGTATTCAACGTCTCGTATGGCCAGCGCGTTCTCCAGATCTAAACGCCATTGAAAATGTGTGGGATGCTTTGGGGAGGCAAGTTGCTGGTCAAAACTATCCTCCGATAAACAAGAGCACCCTCATCCGTGCACTCACAGAGGAATGGGATAAATTGCCTCAACAGCTGCTGGATAATGTTGTGCAAAGTATGGTACGACGTGTGGAATGTTGCATCACACTCCACGGTGGACATATCCCGTACTGATACCTTTCTTTTAGGTGCCTGCTGACTTTTAGATGCATTGTTCCATTTCTCCGTACGCAGATCAAATGAACATTTTTTTTCTTTCAGATGTTTCACAGCTTTTGTTTTTTCCAGAACAATAAATATTCTTTATTCTAATGTCTGAACAGTGTGGCAACTATATTTTATCCTACTAGGCCTCATGACTCGCTTAATGTTATGCTACATAGCAATTTGTGATCCGTCCTTAGCAATTGTCCAGCAGTGTATTAAAATGTATTAGGATGATTATTAGAATTAAAAATAACAGCTTAGTCTTCTTAAACCTATTTTGGGGAATATATTAAATAACAATAAGGATTAGTTTTATTAGTGTATATATTTTTAATTGTATATTGTTCGACATTATCTAAATGCAACATGACAGGAATTACTAATCGTGTTATGAAAATGTTGATTATTATATTGAATAATTATACCAACATTGGGATGCACTATTGGATATACAATTGAACAACATTTTATTTCCTAAATATGAAGTTTCTGGGATGTTACAACGTCGGGCCACACAAAAGCATTTTGATTTCAGATTATTAAAACCAGAGCAGTGTTTCCCAAGCTTTCAATATTTGAGACACAATTTTTAATTATAATTTTAATGGCTCCCCCCTCCCTACAATAACAACTTATCCAATGCAATACTAATATACTCTGATGCGAAACCTACAATATGATCTTAATTTAATGTAAGGTATCCGACTAAGTTCGGAACCGTGATTTAGCAAAAACGTATAAATTTATAACATTTATGATATTTAGAGTCATTTCAATTAGAAAATGTATATAAAATTATTTTAAGAATAGTATTACAATAAAAAATTATTTAACACTAAACATACCATAACCGGTCAAAAGACCAGTTTTTGTACGGTAGAATATAGGTATGTATTAAGTGTTGGAATGTTTAGTGTTAAGTACAATATTTTGACAAAAAAAATGAACGTAGAATGTCCCATTTTCAAAATATTCTCCTTTTGTGAAAAATGCTTCTATTACAATAATATTTTGCCTGTATATAGCTCAGACCTCTGTACAGAGCCTCAACTAGAATGTTTGAAATATATAACTTAGAAATGGGTTTATCCATGTTTTACGACAACAGAGGGGATGAATTTTAAGAAAAAAAACGCCGGTAATTATTTCAATTGGCTGTAACTCTGAAAATAATGTGAATTTTTCAAAAATCGTAGTTGAGCCTCTGTACAGAGGTCTGAGCTATATATAGGCAAAATATTGTTGTAATAGAAGCATTTTTCACAAAAGGAGATCATTTTCAAAAAAGGTGATTCTAAGTTAATTTTTTGTCGAAATATTGTATTTAATTAATTTTTTTTGTCAAAATATCCTTTAATTTTATACATGTATTCTAATCTAAATGACACTAAATATCATGACAATCATCCAGTTATGCGCTTTTTTAAAACCACGGTTGCGAACGTAGTCGGAGATACCTTATTTACTTCTATTAACCGAACTAATAATCAAGATAAACATTAAATTTTGAATTTGTTTCTTTAAAATAATAAATATTTTAAGTAAGTTACTTTTAACTGATATTATAAGAATTATGTAGGTATAGTTGCAAATAGGATAAGTATTATGTTGATATATTGTAAACAGGATAAGTATTATATTGGTATAGTAGTAACTAGGATAAGTATTATGTTGTTAATATTGATAAATTAATTATCAAATACATTATGCATACATTTATATGCGTTACATATTATATCAGCGTAGATGTGTATTTTATTTTTTGTTATATCAGAATGTATACATTTTTTGTTATGCTTCCCTTAAATTAATAATTTTTAAATATTTTATTTTCAATTTTTCATGAAGCCCATGCCCCCTATGTAAGGTTATCCCCCACCCCCTCGAAAGCCATGATCCACAGTTTGAGAAAAGCTGAACCAAAGACTTGAAATTCGACAAGATGATTATTTTTTTGAGTAAAGAGCAGTTTAAAATGTGTTTCGGGGGAAGTGGGCACAAGCGTAAAAGCTAAGCATACTTCTGTTTATGTAATGCACGATTTTCCCTATTAAAATTAAGATGCTGTGTAAAAAAGTTTTCTAATACAATTAATCCGGCATCACTCGTGCGAAAAAACGCGACCGAAAGTTCTCGTGCAGGGTATCTCATACCCAAGGGTGTTTACATTCTGTTTTTACTGTAAAATTTGTATACGAAAAATAAAAGAAGAAAATTGAGAAATACAATATGTTTATTACATTGTTCACACCTAAATTTAGTTATCCTGTACTTTTTTTAAAAGCATTCAGTACGTTGTTAATACACTCTTTTAATCACGTCGTGAGTAAATGTGATGTTTACACTGGATCCTAATTTTTTTTAATCTGTATCATTTTAAAACTAAACATATTGGAGTAAATTTCTCTATTTTTAAATACAAAAATTTTGGAATTTCTTTTATAGTTTCTCTTATTATTCTAGCAATGTTTTTTTTTTTCAAAAGTTCATCTGAAAGTGGATAAGATGTGTATCCGTTGTCTCCTTTAAAATTACGTTCTTCCGAAATGTTTTTGTGTTTAATCTTATGAAACATTTATTTTGAACAGCGTCTCCCTCTTCTAAATCTGGAGTGATTTCAGTGGAGGAATCATACTTGCTGTTATACTCTTCATCATTCTGTATCCGAAAAAACTGTTGTACTATATGTATTAAATTACTTAAATATCACATTTCTTCATTATGACTACAATAAAACGCCGTATCATAAGGAAGATTTAAAACATATGCTCATGCATTCAGAACTGTAACGGCGATTCACACGAGGGTTTGACATACCCGAAGAGGCAGTATCCAAATATATATATTTAGAATTCACCTACAAGCTAAAGCCCCTCAAAAGATATGACCTTAAAGTCAGCTACAGTATAAACTATCTATTTTCCAAAAAAAAAAAAAAAAGGTTTAGAAGGCGCGTTGAAAAAAGTTTGACGTTGGGTATGACATACCCTGCACAAGATGTGCCGGGTTAAAAGCTTAATGTTAGAACTTAAATATCAATCACAGTGAAGCCTGTTTAACGCAAAAATGCCTAAGACGAAGTATTGGATTACACGAAGTGTATTGCTTTTTTCCTTCTTAACACGAAGCGAAAATCTTTTAACACGAAAGATTTCCTTTCCGGGATTGAACATAAAACGGATAACACCAGCTGCGCATAGGCGAAATTTACGAAGGGTGTGAAATAAAAAAGAGGTGGTTTTACATATTTCGTAGAAAAGAGGCTTTGGCTTTGAAATACCCTCAGAATAGCCTGTTTCACGAGTCAATTTTGTTTATCAAACCTACTTTAACCTTCCGCCTTGACAAATGTCACTGTATTATTGGTATATTTATGTATTAAAATGGACTGTAATACTTTAACATCAGAAGAATTCGTAGCAGTTGATGATGATAATGTGTGTACAGCTCCAATAATGGCAGACTAAGAGATTTTGGAGTTTATTGAAAGCTAAAAAAGTACTACTGTTGCAGATTCTGACGACGAAAATGAAATGAATGAAGCAGCTCCTGTATCCACGTCAGTTGACAAGGATACAGGATAAAAAATATGAGCAGTTATCTAGATGTACATTCCAGTTGTGAAATGAATAACAAAATGGATAGCATCTAACAAGTTGTTAAAAATTTGTTGCTAAAAAAGGCAATGCAAAGAAAAATATTTGATTATTTTCTCAAAATTAAATAAATGTTTGGTTTTTTAAAAAATTTGAAAATTTTGTATTATAATTTTGCTAAAATTCTCGTGAATGTTTTTATTTTATTGATTTTGATTAAATACTTGCAGTTATATCTATGTAAATAAAATGTGCTCCAATAAACTTAATTTTTAAATATGCTTTTTTTAGCAATATCCTTTAACACGAAAAAATATTTCAGGCCCCTCTCTTTTATTGTTAAACCACCTTTACTGCATGTAAATATAAAAAAATGAGTAGTGTATAACCATAAACTCTTCAAGAAATACTCAGAGAAGCGAAATGGTAACGGCTATATATAATCGATATCAAGTTTCATTACAGCACAAAACCCTTAATATTCTGAATTTGAAATTTGGAACATTCAATAGATCCTCGACTACTTCTTACACCAGCGTATTTTTCCAGAATATGTTAAATCTATTTTAAACCAAAAACAAATATGCATTCACTTTTCCTAACTGTTTCAGCTGTTGTAGAATTTTTACTTCCAAATTTTTTACAGTTTAAAATATAGCTCAGCGTAACCATTTTCCTTCAGAATTCAAAAATAGAAAAGGGGCTGCGCATTTCAAACAAATGAGGAACCGTTACGAAGAAAATAAGTTTATCCCAAAACCTTCCAGTACTGCCAGGATTTGAAAAAAAAAGTATGCCATTTACGAAAAAATATATATATTTCGTTTCAGACAATAAAGGATAGATTCCATTTGAATGGTTTCATAATTTCTAATATTATCTTAGAATAAAAATTATCTAGAAAACTGTTTTAAAACACTGTGGAGAAATATGTATAAGGAAAATAAATTCTTAAAGAAGTATACGGATTTCTTTCGACAACTTCACATATGTAATTTTTAGTGGGTTAACGACAGTAAAAGAAAAAAAAATAAAAACCTGAAATATAAGAAATACATTATCTGATGGCAATCACTTAGAAGCGCTGAAGCTTATAAAATTTAGTGGTTCTATCAGATGAAGGAGAATTTAGAGACTGTATGAAAAGAATGATATATTTTTTGTGTATATATAGTTAAAAAATGTTTGTGGAAATAATTTGGAAGTATTTTTTGCGGAAATGAATTTAGAAATACGTTTGTAAAGATAAAGTTTTGATTGAAGCAAAAATTCGTACAATTTGGCATATATAAAAAATGATATCAGCCTTATTTGGAGTAAAATTTAAAAATATGTTGATAGTTTATTATTTTCAATTTTATTTAAAGGGAAATCCAGGATTTATACAATATATTTCCTTGAAATTAAAATAGTTGTTCCAATTCATACTTTTGGAAAATTATTCCTTTTTTTCATAGATCTAAACTTTGTATATATCCCATAATGTATCTTATTAAATTTTTACTTATATCTTGTTCTAGGAAGAAAACTAATTTGCAATTTTATCAAATGTAAATTTAACTCTTATATATAAATAAATTTATAATAAACTAACTATAAACTGTAGCATTTAGTAGTATTTTTACCTAGGGTTGTTACCTAGGGTTTGTATTTGCAATTATAAATCTCCGTTTTTAAAAGCTTTTACTTCTTATTATTCCATTAAAACTAGAACGTTCGGGATTTTAATTAGCCTTAAACGTCCACTGGTGTCATTTCGACACAGCGATATAAAATATTTAAAATAATGATTTTAATTAATAAATTGCAGGATTACTGTTCAGTTTTAAGACTTTTTAATATTATTTCGTATAATTAACATATTTTATGACCCTTTATATCATAAAAAACTGACGTTGGACATTATGTTTCACGAAGCTTGTCCGACCACTGCTTTGTCGCAATATTTCGAGTCGCAAATCTGCCAAAATTATTACTATTTTGTGGTATTCATTCTGTGCTATCCCTAGCGATATATATATATATATATATATATATATATATATATATATATATATATCAGGATTTAATGGAATATTATCAATTATATCTGAACTTTCTTCAGATTTCTTCACAGACACTTTTACTCAATCTTATGTCTTCATCGGACTCTAAATGAAAGCAAGACCACTCACCACCATCCGATTATTTTTCAAAATCTCGCAAGAAATTAGCAATTTCACCAGGGCTTAGACATTTTCTACAAGCCATCGTTTCAGGTTGTCTGCTCTGCAGAAGATTCGAAAATCTCGACTAAATTTTTCATTTTTTATATTTTTTATGAGTAGATAACCAAACACTTAGACACAGCAATTTTAGAAAAGTAGATTCCTTTCCAAGGTCCAATAAATATGGAATAGTATTTTGGGAAGTTTGTTTTACTAATAGTAATGATGCTCGATAGCTTTTTTTGATGATAAATTTCCTCCGTGTCAAAATCACACCCGTGGACATTCTAGGTATATTTAGTTGTAAAATTTATCCTAATTAACCTAGAACCACAAAACTTTTACTATGCAATTGCCGTAGAAAATAATTAAACGTCACGAAAAATTTTCAAATTCCCTGCAAAAATACGGAAATGAGAACATACTGAACAGGCTCCGGTGTCAAATTGACACCGATGGACGTTCTAGTGTTAAATACTTATGTAGATCGATAATTTTACAGGCCAGCAAGATTGTGAGAGAATAAATGAAAACTTCACAAAAAAGAACTGTTGAAGTTTGGTTGGACACCTTAAACCAAATGTATGTTTAAGTTTGGAATTAATGAAAAAAAATTAAAAATCCTGAATCTTACGGATACTTTATATAAATCAACAGAAGAAAATAACTTTACGTGAAACCATGCCTAGCATGCAACATTTCCTGTATTGTCAGTGTCAAAAAAAGTGGCAGGGGTAAAATACTCTATTGCGGAAGTACTTACGAAGTACTATCCAAAATATGGAGACTGCGTCCATTGCTGACGAAGAATGCAAGTACCAAAAATTAAATCACTACAAATGGATTTTTCAAATCCTCTCTTACCAGGGCAGGCTGGTTTAGTCCATATCGTGTGACCGAACCGCAAGTGTAGCGGTTTATCTTTCGAAGCAAGTGAGCTTTGCTCCCTCTGTGATGTATGAAAGATGGCATTTCTTGAACAGCATTGGACATTAAATTTTATCCACGTTTAGGTAAAACACCAATGTTGACTTTGAAAATGCTTAGTAAGGTGAATGGTGCATCTAACAAGGCGAGTTTTAAAGTTTACGAGTGGAATCGGCGTTTTAAAGATAGCCTATAATCCACCGAAGACAATGAACACGTTAGATGGCTTTCGACTGCACAGAACGTGGAAAATCTTGGATTCGTGTCTGAATGTGCTTAAAAAGATGATCGCTAATCACTTTCGCAATTTTCTGAAGCTACACATTTCACGAAGACGTCGTTTAAGGGAATCCATTTGTTGTAAACAGCTTCAGTTCTGGCAGAGTGACAGCTAAAATCTTCTGCATGACAACGCTCGACCCCAATTGGTTAAAAGTTCCTTGCCTAAACTCGCTCTAATGTGCCACCACATCTCCCGCCCCCTATTCACCAGACTTAGCCCCATGTGACTTTTACCTGTTTCCATCAATGAAATATCTTTTACAGGGACGCCATTTTGGGCCATCAGTTGAAGTGAAAGCTGCATCGCAGAAGGCGGTTGCGGAAAATGGCTTCCAGCTGTGCTTCCAGAAGTTATTCGAAGTCGCCTAAGGGGACTACTCTGAAGGTGGATGTGCTTCGGTGCTTTGAACTATTCAGGGTAAGGATTTCTACACCTACTCCCCGAACTTTTGGATCATACTAAGTACGTAAAGTTTACAATTTACGTTTTCCATCTGCATCTCGTAACACAATAAGAAATAAAGACCTAGTTGCTTTCTTTCTCATCGTTTCATTTAAAGTGGATATTGTCCTACTCGTTAAAAAGCAGTGCCATTTGCTTTTCATTCTATTCCTTTTTATCGGAGGTTTGCTTTCTTACTGATTAAAATTCAAGACTATGCCTATATTAAAAGTTTTCCGTCTGGAACTGGTTTTCACTCTTCTCGTTTCCATTTCATGGGTCTCACTATTTCTTAAACTGGATTGGATGGGTTTCTATCCATTCCATTTCAATCGATAGCATGTTATATTTGAAAGAGGAATTTTTTCTGTTGACCTATGGAAATATTCTGGTAATTATTTATTTTGGTGTGATAGATTTCAAATTTTATTTTTATTTTTACAGAATGTTTTCTTATTTATTATTATTATTTTGTGTGTTTTGTATTGGTGAAAGTCAGATACACAGCATGTGTTGTTGAAATACACACAATGCAAGCTATCATGTAGTTTTAAATCCTGTTGATCAAAATTATTTGGATTTAGTTTGGTAACACTTTCAATATTATTTTTCGCGGAAGCAAATATTTTTTTCCAAAATTAATTTCTACTTCTTATTCATCGCTTACATTTTTAAATCTAAAATTTTAATTGCTTATAGTATTTAATTGCATTTAAATGTATCTAAAAAAATTATATTCCATTAAGTAAACGCATAAATTATTTACAAATATAAAATAAATATTAAATATTAAAATTCTCGCAAAAAATTATTTTCTTAAACTTGCTTTTGAATTTATTTTCCGGTTGTGATAAACAAAAGATCATTAAAGTAAATAAAAATGTATATTTCTAGAACTATATACATAGTTTCTATTTTCCTCTTCTTTTCACGTATAATCCTACTTTTAAAAATAAGTTATACGAGAAGCTGAATGATTGGGAATCGTATTAGAAAAATGTCTAGATGTCAGATAGAAATTATAAATGTTTACGGGCCAATTTAAACGCGACTTCTGTTGCAAATATTCAAGAGTTGGTAGAGGAAAATGATCAAAGCACGCGTTCGCTCTGTTAACTTTTTCCTATTTAAACATAAATATTAAATGTGCTTTAAAATAGTATCAAATGCCTGTGAAAAGTTATGCTAGGAAAATTTAGTGTTATAGCCATCATATATATACTACAATTCAGTTGTTTTTATTTTAGAGGGACACAGAAGGTTTTGACTGGGCCACACTCAATTCAATGTATGGAAATGCATAAATATCAGTATGTATTTTTCTTAAAAGCATTTCAAAAGAAATATTGTACTTTATAAAGCTTTTATTGAACCTTATAAGGAACTTTAAGGATAAACACGTCACTTATACAGAAAATGAGAATACTAATGACTTATAGTGTTACCTCTAATATCATTAGTAAAAAAAATGATTTTTGGATAGTGTTAATTTCAGAAAATATTTTTAACATTTAAAGATATATTTTTAATATATATATATATATATATATATATATATATATATATATAGAGAGAGAGAGAGAGAGAGAGAGAGAGAGATAAATGCATACATACATATATATATATATATATATATATATATGAAAAATATATAATATTAGTAAGTTTATAATATTTATAAAGTAACCATGAAAAATTTAATAGTATTGTTTGTCAAAGTGTTTATTTATGTTGTGTGTGTGTGTGTGTGAATTAACAATTATCGTCTGTTATTGAATGCTAAAATATGTCAAAGAACAAATTGTTATTATATCAGTTTTTATTTCATTATTTAAATTTTTTGCAGACTTGCGTAATAATACTAAACATATCAGTTTATTTGATAAATTAAAAAAAAATTATGACAATTATAGATGGTATTATTCAGAACTATGTATCCTAAAAGAGAATGGGTTTGTGTGAAAAATGAATTATTAATTCATCTCAAATTACGAAATATAAATGCAAACGATGATTTTTAGCCCAATGATTTGTTTCTTTACTATTTTAATTATATTTTACTAAAATATTATTTTAATATAAATGTATTAGTTGAAGTAACCGACCTTTATATAGTTTAATTTTTAAAAATAAAAACAAATAAGAAATAAAAAAAAATATTATTGATATAGTAGCTGAATTGTATGCAGATTAAAATCGGTAATATAAAGAAATGTAAGATAATTTTCTAAAGAGTGCACTTATTATTTATCGATAACACCCCTTAACCCGGCATCACTCGCACTTTAAAAACAACCAAAAGTTCTCGCGCACGGTATCTCATATCCAAGGGTGTATACATTCTGCTTTTATAAGGACATTCAGAACATAGTTCAGACACTCCTTTAACCTCGTCGTGAGTGAGTATAAAGTTTTCCCTGGATCTTAATTTTTTTAAAAATATGTATCTTTTTTAAACTAAATATAAAAATATATTCTTTTATTCTTTAAACTCAAAAATTTTTGAATTTCTTTTTTATTTTCTCTTATTGTTTCAGCAATAGTTTTTTCCTTTTTTTTTTCTAAAGTTCATGAAAGTGGTAAGATATGTACCAGTTGTCTCCTTTTAAATTACGTTCGTCCCAAATGTTGTGTCTCTACATATAAACATTTATTTTCAACAGTGTCTCCCTCTTCTAAATCTGGATCGATTTCAGTGGAGGAATCATACTTGTTGTAAGAGTTCTCATCATAACCGCGAACAGAATTTCTTCATCTGAAACTACTATTGTACTATATATATATATATATATATATATATATATATATATATATATATATATATATATATATATATATATATATATATATATATATATATATATATATATATAAGTATATATATATATATGTATATATATAAGTATATATATATATATATATTATTAAATTATTAAATATCACATTTCTTCATTATGACTACAATAATACGCCATAGCATAAGGAAAACTTAAAACGTTTTCATGTATTCAGAACTTTAACGTTCATTCACGCGCAGAGTATGACATGCCCAAAAAGGAGATATCCAAAAATATAAATTTGGAATTGATCTACAAGCTATATAAGCCCTCTCAAATGATTTGACCTAAAGTCAGCAACAGTATAAACTATCTATTTTCCAAAAACGTTTTAGAAGGAGAATTGAAAAAATTTAGATGGTGGGGATGACATACCACATCGAGAGATGTTCCGGGTTAAGCCCCCGCATCGCCCCCTGTTGGGTTAATATTCTCATGCCTCGTTTTGTAGCTTATTTCTCCTCCAGAAAAGGAACGTCCTTGGTAAATTTCAAGTTTTTAGGTCTAATAGTTGTGAAAGAGGAATATTTATCTGCAGCACCACTTGGATCTCGGAAACGGAAAACTTCTCAATGAATTAGGGATAGAAGGCTAGCATACCATTCAACTCCTTAGATTGTACATGCTTTTGTTTCTGAATTTTAGTGGCATGCTCAATGTACGCTTTCTTTTACATTATATATTGATTATTGTTAGATAAGTTATTAATTTTTCACTGTAAATTTCATAAATTATAATAAAATTACATAGTTTAGATACAAAGTTAGTTATAATTAAAGTTACACGATTTAGAGGCCCGTAGAAACTGTTCTGCTTACCGGATTTTGATGAAACTTGGGATATATGCTTTATGGACCACGGGGCAAAGTATTTTGATTTCAAAAAAATAGTGCAAATTTAGACCACCAGTTGGCTTTTATCAAATATTACTTATGCAAATACATAAAACCTCTATATAAACGTGTGGTTATAGCCAGATAATAATTTAGCATGCGTTTATCATCGTTAATCATTACTTCTTCACAGGAACGACAATGTTTGGCCTCCACTATCTATGCAATTGGAGCAACTCCTCACATTGGGCGCCGAGTCAAAGCAGTGCTTCATGCTAGCTTTGGCAGTAATCGTGACTGTCTAGTTATTTTCCGGATTCATTGTCTTCTCGCTCACCCGACTGGAATATCTGTGATTTCTGGTTGCCGGGATTTCTAAAAATTCGTGTTTGTAGTAGAGAAATTAGGACTTTACCTGGTTTTAAAGTTAGCATTATACGCCACATGACTGGAGTTGCTTCGCGCTACAATTGAACATGATATAATGCGCTTTCAATACGTTATTGATGTCATGGAGCACATATTGAAATTGAATAAATGTGGACCATTCTGTCATGTTTTTGTTCTTCTTAGGGCACCACATTTATACCTAGTGGTGAAAATGTGAACTATTTCTTTTATTACAGAAATCTTCTCCCATGGTCCATATAGCATATATTCCGAGTTTCAACAAAATCCGATAAACAGAACGGGTTTTACAGGCTTCTGAATAGTGTAACTGTAGTTATAACCATTCGGTATATGTAAAACGCATAAAAGTAAAACTTCATAACCCTCCATATCTGTCAAAGCCAAGCTTAGAAGCTAATGCATATTTCTCAGCCAGTTTATTTTATATTTTCTTATTATGCTTATATATTTAATGTGGAAGATTTATTTTATTTAAGAAAAAAAAGAAAATTGTTCCAATAAGTATAAAGTATGTAAACATAGGAACTTTTTCTAATTTTTTATTGAATATTTATACAGCCTTTCAAAGTAAAAAAGAAGTATAAAAATTACTTAACACAAAAAAGAGTATAAATTGTTTTTTCATACATTTTTTTTAGGATTTTTTTTATAAAGACATAATTACAAAAGTAAAAAAAAATTCTCATGGTCTTCAAGTGATATTTTCTTCAAAAAAACAAAAAAAAAAAAACATATTCCTCGCATACCTGAGTAAAAAATTGTATATCACATCGTAAAATCTAGCTCATCAAATATTCATTAGTTCCTCTCTATTGCGCGTGAATGTAAATGAAAAGTGTCTATTTAAATTATGTTTCAAAAAATCTATGATGATTTTTAAAAAATTGATTTATGGAAATACATATTTTGCCAGCTCTTTGAAGTTGAAAATGAGTTTTTTTTAAATAATATGTATCTATAATATACTTTTTTATGTTGTGCATATAAAAATAAACTCTGTACTGTACTGTGTTAATGAAACAAATATTTTTTTAAAGAAAACTTATTCTGAATTTCAAATTTATAATATTTGTGTGCCAATAAAATACGACTGGGGAAATGATTACTTTCATATTTAGGATAAAGTTTATAAATCAAAAGAAATCTATCTCAGTAACAAAGAAATCAAATTATTTTACCATCGTTTTGAAATTAATTATCTTGATTAACACAGAAGCAAACTTTTTGCATAGCATGTAATGAATTTGATTACATAAAACAATTTAATAAGAAAATGGTATGAGTTACTTTTTAATATTTTAGAAGAAAATGTTTGAGTAAAAGGGACTTGAACGAATTGATAATATTTTACGTGGTATACAAGAAAAAAATAATTATAAAATAATAACAAAAAAGAGACTATGAGTTGATAGTAGGGTATTGGTACCGGGTGATTATAGTTTAAGTTACACTATTTTTAGGTCTGTCGAACTCGTTTGTTTATCGGAGTTTGATGAAACTTGGAATTTATGCTATATGGACATGGGGAAAAGGTTTCTGCAATTGATAAAAATAGTTCAGCGTTTTAACGCTAGGAGGAAATGTGGTGCCCAAAGAAGGACAAAAAATAAGTTAGAATCATTAAAATTTATTCAGTTACAGAATATTCTCAATATAAGCTCCATAGGCATCACTAACATGTTGAAAGCACATTGTAGCGTTTTCAATAGTAGCGTGAAGCAACTCACGAGCATTTTCAACCGTATGGAGTATAATGATCGCTTTCAAACCAGGTAAAATCCTAATTCCTCCTCTACAAACACGAGTTATTAGAAATCCCCGCAGCCAAAAATCCCACGGACTATAGTAAGGTGAGTGAGAAGGCCATGAAACCGGAAAATATGTGAAAAATCAGGATTACTGCGAAGTTAGTGTAAAGATAGTGGTTTGCAAACATTGTCGTTCCTCTAAACTAGGAAGTAAAGGGTGTTTTTAGAGGTATAGAACTTTAAATTGCAATAAAAAACGATGTATTATTCGATTGACATGAATTTTTTTTATTCGAATGATAATCTTGTGGCATTACATTTTAAATATGATGTCTGGCATATGACTTCCATGGCTGTCTCGGATGTAGTCCAATCTGGACGTCCAATTTTCGATGACTTTTTCCAACATTTGTGGCTGTATATCGGCAAAAACACGGCGAATGTTATCTTCCAAATGGTCAAGCGTTGTGGCTTATACGCATAGATCAATGACTTTACATAGCCCCACAGAAAATAGTCTAGAGGTGTTAAATCACAAGATCTTGGAGGCCAATTCACAGGTCCAAAACGGGAAACTAGGCGGTCACCAAACGTGTCTTTCAATAAATCGATTTTGGCACGAGCTGTGTGACATGTTGAGCCGTCTTGTTGGAACCACAGCTCCTTGACATCATGATTGTTCAATTCAGGAATGAAAAAGTTAGTAAACATGGCTCTATACCGATCACCATTAACTGTAACGTTGTGGCCGTCATCGTTTTTGAAGAAGGATTCCACCAGCCCATAAAGCGCACCAAACAGTCAGTTTTTCTGGATGTAGCGGTGTTTCGTCATACCCTTGTGGATTAGCTTCACTCCAAATGCGGCAGTTTTGTTTGTTGACCTAGCCATTCAACCAGAAGTGTGCTTCATCGCTAAACAAAATTCGATTATGAAAATCGGGAACAACGGCAATCTCGTTTTGGGCCCATTCAACGATTCCCATTGCTTGATCATATTTAATATGTAATGCCACAAGATTATCTTTCGAATAAAAAAAATTCATGTCAATCGAATAATGTTTTCGTTGTTTTATTGCAATTTAAATTTCTATACCTCTAAAAAAACACCCTTATTAACGATGAAAACTGCGTGCTGAATGATTATTATATAACTGCTCGTTTATATATATGTTTAACGGATTTGCAGAAGAAAAATTTGATGAAAGCCACCTGGTGGTCAAAATGTGCACTATTTTATTATTATTATTATTATTATTGCAGAAATGATTTTTCCCCGTGTTCCATACAGCATATATTCGAAGTTTCATCAAAATCCGGTTATCAGAATAGGTTATACAGGCATCTGAATAATGTAACTTTATTTATAATCTCCCGGTATTTTAAATAAGTTTTTTTGCTTCTACGAGAACAATAATCGTTTTTAAGTAAGTCATATTTTTGTTCTATAGTCATTAACATGTGCTTTATGAGATATCTCTAAGGTTTTAATTTTTCTGATCGACATTAAAACTTTGGCTTTTGAATAGACATGGGAAATACAGAAAAAATTAAGTTGTTATAGGCTTGTTGATTTTGTTTGTTTCATTTTCTTCTATTTTTTTGTTTGTGTAGTATCACTCTATTACAGTCTTTCACAAACTGTTAGGTGCACCCCCTAGAGGGACGGGATAAATCTACGAGGGGGCGCAAGCATATTAAAACAAAAGATTATGTTAAAAAATCATTAATTTATTGAAAGTAAACAAACAAAACTCATTCTGACGTAATTAAAAAACTAATTGACGAAAGAAATAAAAACCTAAGCTGGTACTTTTTTTTATAAAAAAATATGTTTTTAGTAAAGTTTTTAACACTTTCGTCAATGTAATTAATCGATAAAAATGTTTATTCATTTTTTATAAAAACACGTTGTTGATTTGTGTCTCGAATTACAAATTTCGCAACTTTTCAACAAGCACATTTTTTTGTTTGAAAACATTACAATTATCTTACTGTATCTTCAGTTCTGCCGTTATAGTTCTAGTACAATAGAAAAAGAAATATACTTCAATATTTTTAACCATGTCTCTGAGGACAGCATGTATCTTTCCTATTCCCCTAGAGTCAATTTGCAGCACACAATGCTTTCAGTTATGTTGCGAGTCTTTGCAACTCATTTATCTTCAACGGATGCTCCTTTCTTTAGAGTGAATTGAAATTGAACCTACCTCGCATTGAAGTCTCCTAGTTGCGTAGTGCGTAAGTATTCCTTCGAGGAATGTTGATTTGGAACCAAAGTAGAGTTTTCCTTTGGAGTTAACAGCCTGGGAAATATGCAGGGTCTTATCTTAGTTGCGTATAAATGATTTAACGTAGTGTTTCTCAAACTGTGGAACGCTTCACCCTATGGAAACGTGATAACTCTACGAGGGGTGCACGAGCATATCGAAAACAAACGGCTAAGAAAAGTGAGTTTAATAGAACGAAATAAAACAAAATACTTTCTGACAAAACAAAACAAAATACAGATTTACACTGATATGATTTATATATATTATATAGTGAAAAAACGTCATCAAAAATAAAAGATTTTATTTTAAATGCTCATTAACTATCTTTGATCCTATAACTCAATAAAAAAAAAGATTTGTTTGCTTTGCTGTAATCCTACGATGAGAGATTTTTCATTGCGTTTCTTTTAACCTAATATATTACTTTTGCTGACCTTCAAACTCACTGGTATGGTTATCAGCGTCCCTTTTTTGTAACGAAGTTATATATATATATATATATATATATATATATATATATACTGCTGGACAATTGCTAAGGACGGATAACACTATCATCCATAGCAACCACAAAATGAAAGGAAGCAAAATGTGGAAAATTAGAATAAGTGCGGGATATTAGTAAGAAGTATGAGTATGCAAATTTTTTTCCACGTCTCTTCATCACGTGATAGCGTTCATAAGAGCTTTAAAGGTTTTGACGCGTGTGGACAGTTGTTGTTTCAAGTCAAAGTTTTACAGGAAAGATTTAATAGACGAACTTAAAATTTTTGACATGTCTTCTCGACATCACATAGATGATTTTATGCGTGGCCGAATTATTGGAAAGATCGAAGAAGGGCGAAAGATAACAGATGTTGCCAGGGAGTTCGACATCGCTCACAGTGTTGTTCTACGGCTGTGGAAGTCATTTAAAGCTACTGGAATGTGTAGTAGACGGCACGGGGGAGGTCGTGTTAGAAGTACGACGCCTGCAGAAGACAGATATATCGTTCTATCAGCAAAAAGGAACAGGCGCACCACAGCTCAGCAGGGGGCAAATCAGTTTCTTGCTGCCTCAGGAAAGCAGATCTCCCGAAAAACTGTTGCCAGACGTTTGAGGGGAGGAGGACTATACGCACGCCTGTTGTGTGTGTCCCATTGACCAGACAGCACCGTACTGCCCGTTTGCGATGGTGTCGTGAGCATCACAATTGGACTGAACAGGACTGGGCATGCGTACTATTCTCAGATGAGTGTAGGTTCAGTCTGTCATCGGATTGTAGACGCCAACTGATCTGGCGCGAGAGTGGTACTGCTTATCGTCTTGAAAATATCCAGGAAAAGGACCGATATCCGACATGCAGTATCATGGTGTGGGCGGGCATCATGATCAATGGCCGCACGCGCCTACATGTGGTTACGAATGGGAATATGACGGGCCAACGATACATTGATGAATTTCTACTTCCTCATGTTCGTCTTTTCCGTGGTGCTGTCGGTGATAAATTTGTTTTTATGGACGACAACGCAACATGTCATCGAACACTCGCTGTTCAGGATTGTCTAAACAGCGAGGGTATTCAACGTCTCGTATGGCCAGCGCGTTCTCCAGATCTAAACCCCATTGAAAATGTGTGGGATGCTTTGGGGAGGCAAGTTGCTGGTTGAAACTATCATCCGACAAACAAGAACACCCTTATCCGTGCACTCACAGAGGAATGGGATAAATTGCCTCAACAGCTGCTGGATATTGTTGTGCAAAGTATGGTACGACGTGTGGAATGTTGCATCACACTCCACGGTGGACATATCCCGTACTGGTACTTTTCTTTAAGGTGCCTGCTGACTTATAGATGCATTGTTCCATTTCTCCGTACGCAGATCAAATGAACATATTTTTTTCTTTCAGATGTTTCACAGCTTTTGTACTTTCCAGAACGATAAATATTTTTTATTCTAGTGTCTGAACAGTGTGGCAACTATATTTTATCCTACTAGGCCTCATGTATCGCTTAATGTTATGCTACATAGCAATTTGTGATCCGTCCTTAGCAATTGTCCAGCAGTGCATATATATATATATATATATATATATATATATATATATATATATATATATATATATATATATATATATATAAAATTCTGTTGCGTTTTTTTAATTTTAAAAAATTCTTATGATATATGAATAAGCATATTGAGCACTTTAAAGGATTGTTTGGAAAAGATTTATTCTTATTAGTATTCTGAGAGAGAGAGAGAGAGAGAGAGAGAGAGAAACATATAATGCAAAAAGAAAAACATTTTACTCAATTATTTTTTTGAACTAATATTTTTAAAATAAAGTACACTTTTAACACACGAGCGATGCGCACAGTCACCCCAGAATCACGAAATCGTTAATTTTAGGAAAATTTTTTATTTGTTAACAATGACCTTGACAGAGAATCCTCCAATATGGCAGTCTTAATAGGAACTAAAATGAACTGATCCCATATCTCCTTCTTTTATGGGAGTGACAACTGTTTTTTTCTTCAGAATCTTAAGGTTCTTGTTTTGACCGAGTTATCGGTGCGACCTCTTTTGTTCAAAAATATTTTCTTGAACATGCTGCATTGTACCCTATGAATAACTTAGTAATTTTAATCGTGGTGTACGACTGATTATTGTTTATAAATGTAAATGAGCAGAATATAGAAAAAGAAATGGGTATCTGTGATCTCTCTGAAAGGAAATTGAAACTGATAAAACAAGGGAAACATTTGCTGAAATAATGCATAGTAATCATGATAGCGAAATTAAATTTGAGAAAACAATGCACATTAAACGAAAGGGGAATTTTCAATAGCTACACTAATAATTCCATCAAAAAATATAAAGCCATAAGTGTACCGCAAGAAGCACTTCGCCCTGTCAAAAAGACACAAGCAAGAAAAAGTTCAACATGATATTTGTCTATCGTCTGATGACTTTAAAACTACAATAACGTGAACAAAATGTGACAGTTTTGCTTTCAAATAACATTCATGCCGTGTTAGCGAAAATTGTCTGTTATTTGTGACCTTTATTAAGTCCACGCACATTTGGAACAATTTAGTTCAGTTTTATAGCATTGTTTCTCAAATTATCAAAGAAAAATTGAAAAGTCTGTGAAATAGTTAAGTATATTTTTTCATAGTTAAATTATTCATTGAAATTGTGATTTTTATCGTGTATATTAAAAATAATTATAAAAAAGATTGGGGTGAGTCACTCCGCGTGACCATTAATGTTAGTATCGAATGCCCACCTGATCCCGGGCTAAAACATTTTGAATTTTTCTCGCTTTAAATATTAAAAATAGCACAATTGTTATTCATGGAATTTAACATTCTTTTTTATTATTTAACATTAATTTTAAATGCTAAATATGCGAGGTTTAAAATTACAGTTCGTTCAAAACTATAATATGAGCATTCAATTCAAAAAATCATTTTACATTTTTGAAAAACATTATATTTAGTGATTTTTTTAGTAAATCATCTGATAAATTTTTGCACTGTCTTTTTTAGTATTAAATTGTCCACAAATTGTTTCATGTCGCCCATTTTGTGCATCTGTTTTTGTGCGTTTAAATAACTGCATAATTTTTCATGATATTCGTCATTTCGGATGTTTTCGTGTGATGTTTACATATGTAGAGCGTGAAAGTAACTTAAAGAAACAAAATTGGCTTGTGTCACATACTATTCCGATGGTATTTTAAAGCTTGTCTCATTTCAATGAAATATGTGAAAACCACCTCTCTTTCAATTCACATCCCTCTTAAATCTCGCCTACGTGGCTGTTGTTTTCCGTCTTTCGTTCATTCCAGGAAGGGAAATATTTTCGCGTGCGCGTGTTAAGTGATTTTTGTTTCCCGTTAAGAGAACAAAATGCAAAAAATTACATAATAGTTTGTCGGATCGGTTGTATTATACCACGTTTTTAACAATATTTCGTCTTAAGTGCTTTCGCGTTAAACGCATGCGCGAATTTCACTTTACTCTATTAATTATTAAAACAATTTTTGATCCAGCTTCAACATTACCTTTTTTCAAATATATATATGTAACCGTTAAAGTGTATGATTCAGTTATTTCATAGAATAACTAGGTATTTCATGAAATAAATAGACAAGTCAGTTATATATAAAGTATATGATAAAAAAAATTGAAAAGAGTTTCAACTTTACCTAGGTATTCTATAAAACAACTAAGGGTAGATCATTCAAGTGGAAAAAAAACAATTTCAAAAATATTTTATAAATTAATTGATCAAAAATCACTAAAATTTCTCGAAAAATGCATTTAATCCTTTTTGGGGTTGAATAATTGATAAATAATAAAGGACAGCAGGGATGATATAATTTATTGTATTGCTCATATTGCTATTAGTTAAACAGAAAAGGGGGAAAATAATATTTTGCAAAAATAGATCATGCTTAAATATTATCAACAAAAATACATGCTGGAAAGTAAAACTGTTGCTTCAAAAAACATTGTGTAAACTTTTTAAAACAAAAATGTAAGAGAATATTATTTTAAATTTTGAGATACCTATACTTTACTTTTCATTATTTATTAGAGCAAGGATCTCTGTGATGACACTTTGGATTGCACTGTTTATAATTTTTGAAAGAGCACACTTTGTACGAGAGGTCTCCAAAGTGGTGGTCCGCGAGAAAATTTCGCTGGTCTTCAGAAAAATGGGAAATATACTTACTCATCACTTTAAGTTATGTTTTAAGAAGCATTGGAACATAATTCAATTCATAAAAATGATTCAAATATTTAAAAAATCCTATTAGAGGTCCACAGGATTTAATTTCTGAATTTAGTGGTCTATGAGGTCAAAAAGTTTGACGACCACTGCTTTCTACTATTACACTTTTTTTTACACGAACACTTTTTAAATCCTTGTCCAGAACCATAACTTTGAACTTTGAAACAGATTGAAAGCGTTGTGTCAATATTTGGAAGTTCATAAGTAGACATTATTTCTCGCTGACATATACTTAACTTATATCTAAAGTATAATTGTTTTATTCGGTTATCTCTAGTTCCTAATAGGAAAAATCGTTCCCGAATTCGCTAGAACCAGTAAAAGGAACTATAGAGTACCGTATTTCATACTTTAAGGATCAAGTAATCATTTCTATAGAATACTTAGTTAAATCGTGGAATTTAATAATTTTATATTCTTTAGCTGACTTGTCTAGTTATTTCATGAAATACCTAGTTATTCTCTATGATAAAACGGATTTCACTCTTTAACGTCAGCATATATATATATATATATATATATATATATATATATATATATATATATATATATAGAAATTCATTATATATTCCGAATTTTAATAAATTTATTGATAATAGTAATAATATTCGTTTAGCGAGAATTTCAAAAGCTAAACGCAGAAAAAGATTTACTAGAGACATGTCAACCCTCAAGAATATTCTATGTTAGAATTAGCTGTTAAATTTGATGATAACTACAACACAGGCTTAATTAAATCGTTTATGTTTGGCTTGAATAAAACTGAAATTAAAATTATGACAGATATTTTAAGCAGATATAAATTTCGTGATTCTCATGGTATGCATATGATTCGAGACCTTAATAACTATTTAGTACAAAAAATGAATATTAAATTAGATGCAAGTGAAAATTACTCTACAGTATATTGTACATTATTATTTATGAATAAATCCTTTAACAAAATTAATTTTTCAAGTATATTTCAAAAATATCAATCCTTTTTTCCTATTAAAAATATTATTATTAAAAAGGCTTTCAAATACAACAAGAAATTAGGTAGATTTATATTTAATTATAATCAAATCTCGGAGCTTCTAAGTTCAGAATCATGTAGATGCAATCTATATCAAGACTATATTGATGATTATCATCAGCACGTTGTCACAGGAGACCTTAGCATCGTGAAAGATGATTTGTTAAGAAATTTTATGGAAAAAGGTACCGGTTTTAGACTGAGGACCACAAAAAATAAATCTAACGTTATGAAACAAATCATAAAAGATTTAGATAAATTCTACCTTAAAATGGCAATTAAATACGGAATGCCGATTGAAGCATTCAATCAATTTAGATCTTATGTAGCAACAGAAATTCAGGAATTAGATTTTACTGTTGAAAATGAAATTATGTATAAAGATCTCAAATCATCAATAGTAAATATCCAAAATGACTTCGTTATTACATATGTTGATAAGGTCTCTGCTAATTATGCCATAATTTGTAAATATTTTTACAGTAAATATTAAGTAACCACATTTTAAATAATAGTTTATTTCAAAAATCAATTCACAATAATAGAGAAGATGATAATCGTCTTTTAGCTTTTAACAAAAGACTGAATATTCATCTAAATAATATTAAATATCCAAATATTTTTTTAACACCAAAATTTCATAAAAGCCCTATAAAATTCCGTAGTATCACTAATGGATACAATACATATATCACGAAGTCTGGGAAGATCTTGCAATCTCTTCTTCAAAATCTAATTGATAATTTACAAAACACGGCAATTATTAAAAATAGCTTAGAGATTGCTAGAGTTACTAAGTATATGATGATTTTTTCTATGCATGGTTTTGATTTCGAGGACCTTTTTAATTCTATAGATATTGACGATATGATTAAGGTTCTACAGTTAATTTATGATAAATATGTGTGTGTGTGTGTATGAATTATATACTTCAATGAAAAAAGAAAAATTTAATATTCTTGTTAACCTCGTATTAAAAGAAAATTTCATTACATTTGATCAGAATCTTTATAAACAGATCAAAGGATTACCTCAGGGTGGTCCAGCTAGTAGTTGTTTAGAGAACCTAAATTTACATTTTTTTGAAATAGATCATGTTGTAAATGATTCTTACTTAATTTATCGTTATATAGATGATATAATAATTTTTGGTAAAAATAGTGAATACAAACCAAATATTACATTCTACCCTGATTATCTCAAGCTCCTTAAAACTAACTTCAACTATAATAGGGTGGAATTCTTGGATTTAGACTTGCATCTTATTAACAATATTGTAGTCAGTAACATTTTTGACAAAAGAGATTCGTTTAAGTTCCATATAATTAAAATTCCCGTATGGAATAGTAATTTACATATATCAATTTACAGAAATATCATTTTGAATTTTTTATTTAGAAATAATAATTTAACTACCCACAATATAGATAAACACAATAATATAAAAAAAAATTCCAATGTTGTTTAGATCATAAATACCCTTTTAATTTCTTGAGATCTTATATTCATCACAAATACATTAACCGGCTTGCTAGTTTGAATTCCAAATCCACCACACAACAATAGGTTTTCAAAGTCAGCATTTTAGTGGTCTTGCTGTGAAGATTATATCATAACACTCATATCACAGTTTACATTTTTCCACAAACATCTTTTACATTTTTTCCACAAACACCTTGAACATCTTACACATTGTTGACAACCAACCAAATTAGAGCCTAGCAAATTTACATTTTTGACAATCAACCAATTCAAATTTTACCTTATTTGATTGTCGTAATTTTATACTTGTCTTTTCTGGCTGGTATAAAAGTCAGCTCAAAAGATGTGGTTATGTATTTTCGAATTTTTTAACTTAGTGAATAATTGATTTTCATTAATGGCAAGACGCTTGTTTCTCTTCGTAAAAGCTTTGTGAGTAAAGAAATTTTGTTAAATTAATTTTTGAATGATATTTTTCTTATGTAATTGTTTTAGCATTTTTCTACTTTTCTTGCATAATCATTTTGTGATTTTGTGATTTTTTCTGCATTAAGAGTTTTGGGAGAGTTTGTTACATAATAGTAGTGATTGGTTTTATCATGCTCTCTGAGTTATCCATACTCTGAAGTTTTGTTTATTTTATTTTATTTGGTTTTCCTACCGAGTTGCAAAGGGGGAAGGTTGGCGCCTTTAAACTAGTTTAACCCCACTTATTCGGTCCTAAGTCCGAAATTGCTTTCTGACTCGCTAGGTTCTGCTTTTTTGTAGTTCTTTTATTTCTCTATAATTTTGTTCTTCATGTTCAGCTTTTATATTTTTATTATGCTATTTCTTGCTATGTTCTTTATCTATTATTTCTTGTTTTTGATAAATACTACATATTTCTTTTTTATATGTATATATATATATATATATATATATATATATCCTTTTACATTCATCTTAAAAATCATCTAATATTATATAAATAAAGCAATTAAAAATTCTTCCAATCAATAAGCATAAATAAATATTTTTCTAGAGACCTGAAAATATATTTTAAAATTTATTTGATATTTGACGTAGAGACCTAAAATTAAAAATATCAACGCAATCTGCTATTCTGTGTGGTTTAAATTGAATTCCACTTCCCTATGGCTTCTTGAAATTTATTCTATTCCGGTGCTCTGAATATTCGTATAGCTTTTAAGTGAAGGAAGAAATAGGTTAAAGTTTTTCCTTCCTTACGTTTTTGCTTACTTCGATACAATAGATATCAACAAACGTTGCAAAATTCATCTCTTTTATTCCATGAAGATACTTCTAAAAAGATGGTTCCCCATGTGATAATAAAAAAGATATCATATTGCGATGTGCTTCTTTTTTCCAGAAGAGTAATGACTTCTAGATGCTCCAAAGAAATTCAGTGAATCTTTCAACAACTGCTTTATTCGGAATTCCTTAACTCTGAAGGTATTCGTTTGTATTGAACGATTCTTTTTTGAACATTTTTTATCCGTTTCTTTCATTTAAAAGAACATGCACGCATATAGGAAAGAAGGTAGAAATGTATCACCTTTTAGAATGAGGGCGGATTTAAAAAAATAAAAAGCGGTGTCCTGTCTATTTCGAACATTTTGATGGATTGTTAAAATTCATGGAAACAAAATTTTTGTCTAACAAGATCCTATGTACTTATGCTTCCTCATTTATCATTTTTCTATTTGATTTGTGTGGATATGAACTAAAAGCTAGAAAAACTTGGTTTTAATTTGGAAAATAACTAATATTGTATAAATTCGCTGTGGCATTAATTAAATACATTCGTTTTTTACTGTATGTTATAAGTTAATACTTGCATTAATTCATTATTTCTGAAACTTTCAATTCTTGCTCCCAAATTTGCAGATATAAATTTCATCGCCCCCTCTTACAAAAGCAATGTATTGAATGCAATAATGATGTACTTTGACGCTACAATACGACTTTAAACCATACAAATTATTAAGATAAATATTTAATTTTGTATATGACAAACCCAAGGCCGTAACTAGTAAAGGGTGTTTTTTTAGAGGTATAGAACTTTAAATTGCAATAAAACAACGACGTATTATTCGATTGACATGAATTTTTTTTATTCGAAAGATAATCTTGTGGCATTACATTACAAATATTATTTCTGGCGTATGACTGTCACGGCTGGCTCGGATGTTGTCCAATCTGAACGTCCAATTTTCGATGACTTTTTCCAACATTTGTGGCCGTATATCGGCAATAACACGGCAAATGTTGTCTTCCAAATGGTCAAGCGTCTGTGGCTTATCCGCATAGACCAATGACTTTACATAGCCCCACAGAAAATAGTCTAGCGGTGTTAAATCACAAGATCTTGGAGGCCAATTCACAGGTCCAAAACGTGAAATTAGGCGGTCACCAAACGTGTCTTTCAATAAATCGATTGTGGCACGAGCTGTGTGACATGTTGCGCCGTCTTGTTGGAACCACAGCTCCTGGACATCATGATTGTTCAATTCAGAAATGAAAAAGTTAGTAATCATGGCTCTCTACCGATCACCATTGACTGTAACGTTGTGGCCTTCATCGTTTTTGAAGAAGGATTCCGCCAGCCCATAAAGCGCACCAAACAGTCAGTTTTTCTGGATGTAACGGTGTTTCGACATACACTTGTGCATTAGCTTCACTCCAAATGCGGCAGTTTTGTTTGTTGACGTAGCCATTCAAACAGAAGTGTGCTTCATCGCTAAATAAATCTCGCTTTTGAAAATCGGGAACAACAGCAATCTCGATTTGGGCCCATTCGACGAATCTACGCCTTGCTTGATCATATTTAAAATGTAATGCAACAAGATTATTTTTCGAATAAAAAAATTCATGTCAATCAAATGATACATCGTTGTTTTATTGCAATTTAAATTTCTATACCTCTAAAAAACACCCTTTACTTACTAAACATAATTTTAATTTAGCATTGATAAATCATTTATCAAATACTTTGTGTTGTAAAGTTAGATTTATAAATATATTAAATCAGTGTAAATGAATATTTTTTATTATGTTAGAATATATTTTGTTTTGCTTCCTTTCAATAAACTAATAATTATATTTTTAATTTTCATTTTTGAATTTTCCATATGCTCGAGCCTTGAAGGTAGGGCTATCGAGCCTTGAAGGTAGGGTCGCACCCCACAGTTTGAGAAATGCTACATTAATTTTAAATTTATGTTCATAATCATGTATTTCATTTGAAGAATTTGAAATGAAAAAAAAAATTTCTGGATATGTGTAATGATATATATATATTCATTGCCATAAAATTTCCGCTCCAAGAAATAATTGTGGGATCATAACGAAACTTGACAGGAAGGTACATGTCGGGCAGATATGCAAATGATTAGATATGTAGTGTGATTGCGCATTACACAATGCTACCAGAGGGAGTTGAACTTCGTTCTCCTTGGAGTATAAAACATGTAACCAGAGCTTGTTTCAGTGCGCTAAATCTTTTTCAAACTAAACGCTGAGGTACACGTGTCATTAAGCGGCCATGGACAAAATGATACCAAAAAATGAGCACCTGTCCGAGTTCGAGAAGAGAAGAATCATAGGGATTATGGAGGCTGGGTGGTCAGCTCGGAAAATATCTCGTGTAGTAGTCCGTTCTGATTTCTCTGTGAAGAGTATAGTTGGGACGTCATTAATACGGCGACCAGTTTCAGGATGCCCTCGACAGACCAATCGTCGAGAAGATAGTCACATCAAACGACACGCATGCTCGCGAAAAACCAACATCCCCATTGACTTGTGGCCAGACACCAGTAGCACCTTCATTACGGGTCCATGTGTCTTCCCGAACCATCGAAAAGTGCTTGGCTGAAAGACATCTGGTATCACTGGGCCTATTACGTGTGCTATCAATGACACCCCCCCCCTCCGAATACCTCCGTTTGAGGGGTGTTGCGCAGAATGAGATTGGCCTGCAACGAAATGGAACCTAGTCATCTTGAGTGAAGAATCTAGATTCAATTTGAGCAGTGATGTCAATCGTGTACGTGTATGGAGGACCCGTAATGAATGCCTCAATAATGCCTTTGCTTCACAGCGACACACATCTCCCACAGCAGCTGTGATGGTACGGAGTGACATTGCTTACGATACACGGTCACTCCTACTATTGATCCATGGCACATTGACAGCCCAATGGTATATCCATGATATCCTTCAGCCACATGTGTTGATACTCATAGCAGTTGTTCCAGGAGTCATTTTTCAACAAGTCAAAGTCATGCCATTCACAGTGTGATGTACCTAAGATCCCTTGGAAGTACATCTCTCGAAGTATAAGCGTGAGCTAGAGGTGTAGGATTAGCGAAAGAACTCGGATCAAACATTATCTTAATATGACTTTATTAAGATATTCAACTTAAACTTTTAACAAATATAATTATAATTATTAATATGAGAGAATCTACGATGACGCAATACGCAACACACAATATATATATTTGTATTATGATCTAATCTAATTCAGACCGATCTCAATAAGCGAACCGCCTAACCCTCAATTCTACTAATAAATAATCAATCCTACATTAATTATTCCGTAATGCTGCTTGTGTTTATCTGCAATAGGATGCAGCTTGATGGCTAACTTCTAGTCGAACACCATTTTGTTTATCCACCACACGTAGAACTTAAATCTTGAAACACGAACTGCAATAATCATCAACTGCCACAACGCACATCAATTGTCTAACATTCCTTTACATTGCCATCCCGCTTACTCTAAGATCCTATATTTAAAGTCCGTTTATTTTCATCTCTTCTTCACATCTCGTTTCTTGAATTTGGTTGGAAAGGAGTTGCCATTAATTCTGGCCCAAAGAACCCAAAGGACTTGTTAAAGAAAAGACGCCTAAGACGTCACAACAGCAAGGATGTCACAAGACTGTCTCCACCACATTACCACCCTTCCTTTGCCCTGCTCAATCCCTAGATTTGTTACCAATCGAGCATATCTGAGATAAATTGGAACTGTAAGTTGGCCACCCTACGAGTTTGGGCGAAATAGAGGCGCGTTAAAAATACCTGTGGAGCGTGATATATCTGGACATCTTACGGAATGCCCGCTCGTATACTTCAATGCGCCATCGTATCGCATCGTGTATTAGCAATAGAGGGGGTCCACACACACACACAATCGAGTACTAAACTTTCCGTTCATTTGTGCTTTTTTCTGCAATAAATGATCCGTTTTCTTTGATTTTCTAATCCCAAACTTATATAAAGTAGTATTCACATGTATAAAATTTCGTTTCATTTTGACACATTTTTCTTAATGCGCAAATTTGTAAGGCAATTAGTTTATTTCTGGACAAAAAGTGAAAATAAAAAAGTCGCTTGTTATTTGTTTTAACAAAAAAATATTCAATTGTTTTTTTTCTAAACTTAATCGGTAGATTTTTTTATCAGTTGTGTGAGAAACACATTGAATAAAAAAGCTGATGATTCAGAAAATGTAGAAAACTTATAAAGCATTTTATTTAGCAAACAGTTTCTTTGGATCCAATATTTTCCCGGAAATAATTTTAATACTAATTCTAAAAATTAATAGTTGTTGTCAAACATTTGTTTTATAATTTTAAGGAGCAACATATAAATATACTAAACAGTAAAAGAAGAATAGCAAATACACTTTTTTTACAAATTTCAATATTTTTTCTAAATTCCTTATCTTGCGACATATTGAACCATTACGAATCTGGAGGAATTATTAAAGAATAATTGATTTCGAAACTAAGTTAATTAATAAATATACCTTTTTCGGGTATATCTTTTTAAGACTTTTTCCCTTATTTTAACGCATGATTAATTATGTTCACATTTCTTATTATGCTTATTATTAGATTTTACATAACACGCAATATTAACCCTGCACTTCTCCCGCAGTGTATGTCATATCCACAGCTCCAATTTTTTTCAACGTTCCCTCTAAACCATTTTTTGGAAAATGGATAATTTCTCTTGTAGCTCACTTTAAAGTCATATAATTTGAGGGGCTTTTGCTTGCAGGGGAATTCTATCTATCTATCTATACATATATATATATATATATATATATCTTTATATATATATATATATATATATATATATATATATATATATATATATATATATATATATATATATATATATATATATATATATATATGTCATGATTTTTAAGACAGAATCAGATTAAAGTTAGAAAAGTGAAAAGACAACCTTTATTCTTTCATTTGCACATCTGTTCCCACACCGAGAGAGGAGGAAAAACACGCCATGGTGGTGGTTTCAAGTGGATAACACTTGAAAAACATGTGGTAAGTATCGCTGCTTTGAAGAGAGTGCTTGCAAGTTAATGCTGACATATGTTGACTATTAAATCTAACGATCTGGAATTAGACATGTTTATTGGCTAGGCCATATGTTCGGAAGAAATAAATGGGTGATTAGTGTGATACTTGAAGATGGGAACTGAGAAAGATGATTCAAGTGCTAGATAGGGAATTTAATTTTTAATCTAATTTGATTATCCTTACATTTGCCCCCCAATTTTAAAAAGGAGTGATGGCGTGGCTTTTTTTCTCTCTTTACAAACTTAATCAATTTTCAATAAACACAAAACAATACATAACATTATTTAGAAAGACATATTAAACACAGTAGAAATATTTAAGCAATAGTAATATTAAAATCAAAAATCAATACAATAAACGAATCTATAACAACAAACACAGTAAGGACACTTCCAACATATTAATTGATAAAAATGAATTTCCATACATATAATTGAAGATTAGCTTGTTTAAATCTATTCGACATCCAGAAAAAGAGCTCGCGTTTCCTCCTATTCCTTCATAATAATAGATTCGTATTATAGCTGGTAGATATTTTGAAAAAAAATTATGTTGGAAAATAATATATCAAACAATAAGATAGTAAATATAAAAATACATGAAAACCTACAAATGTTAAAATAATAATTTGTATAAAAATCTACTCTGGCGCCATCGTAAAAATACCTTATATTATTACACACATTTTGCATATATGAAATAAATTTTTTAAAAAGATTAAAAAAAATATAGACACTAATAAAATATGAAATTATTAATAATATGAAAACGGTGTATAACACACAACTTCTATGCACTATCCAACACAATAAGCAATGTTTTATTTCATATGCGTTATAAAATATAAAAATTATAAGAATATAAGAATATAAGAGCTCTTTTTTATTATTTTTTGAGTCGGAAAAGTGGACTCACTTCAATATAATAACTTTTAGTATGTATGAAAATTTTCTCAATATTCACTGTAACTTAACAATATCGCATACAATATTTTGAATCTTTCCGTAACCTTCTAAAAATTCGTTTCATAGACAAAAATTCTTGATTTTCTCTTACATCACACATTCACTAATATAAACTGTATCACCTTACTTAATTTTGAACACATCTCTCTGAGAAATCTGCGTCATCAACTCACAGATGTTCAGGGATGCTGATAAGAAACAATGAGAGGTGTACATATCAAACTAAACAAGTTTGTCCTCTTAATGTTTCGAGACATATACAAAATTATAATGATTGTATTCTCTCTTATCCACTGTATAATATCCAAAAATAAACTTCAAGTTATTAAATTAATTTTAATTTTAGATAAGGAAATTTTCGAGAAATAGTGAATCCTGATATATGGCCAGTATATCAAAACACACAATTTCAAAATAAAAAAAAAATATTGGCATGCAATAAGATTACTGCTGAATAAAAGAATTAACAAAACAATTGAATTCAATGGAGAAAAAAGAATGCAACGTGACTTTACTTGTGCTTCTTATCAAAATATCATTAGTATTAGTTCATTAATCATTTTTCTAAAAACTTAATTTATATTTTTCAACTTTAAAACACTAATTTCTATCATAACTAGTAACTCATTCGACATCTTAAGATAAAATTATGAGAAGTATATTAAAATTTCTCCAAATTTTGTATGACCAAACCTATATACTTTGTTTTCTCAATTAAAATATAAAGAAAATATCTCATTTAACACAACTATATTATAAAAATTAAATACCATATCATATCATATATTATTCTTTTTCGTAAAGTTCTGTTCAGCAAAACTCAGTTCTTCAATGTTACTAAAATTGGAAATATACAATTTAACTGACCTCCACTTTGCAGCGGCAGAAACCCTTGGTGAACGGTAATCCAGATGCTGTTGTCACGTTATTTCACTAGTAAAATTTTATTTATTTATTTTTCTTTTAATGTTGGTACTTCACTATTATTATAAGGTGGTCAAATTCACAATATTACCGTGCAGACTTTCCGGCGAAGAAGATTTTTTCCTTTTCTTTATTTCTCTGGTGGAAGGGAGTGATGTCTTTCATTACGGAGTTAAGGAATAGGGAATTCACACTTTTCTTCTTTTTTTTTGCCATTCGAAAGTTGTTTCTTTCATTCATGGCAAACTGGTTGGCCTCTTAAGCAAAGACAGAAACATCATTCGGCGGTAGACAGTGCATTCTTATCGGTGCTAAGAGTGATGTTCTTTCGGGCATTATTAGCGCATTTTTTTTTCTTTTTCCGTACCATAGAGTAGTATTCCTATTAATTCCGGCAACCTGACGTCTTCAGCAAAGAGGCAGCGCTCTATCGAAGTTCCATCAAACTCTCCATTGCATCTATTACGGCAGCTGGCGTCGTTTTTATTTTAAGATTATTTTATAAAAAAGATTAGTTTTTTACATTAAGATCACAGACAAAGATCCTGCCGGCTTTAATTCTGTCATGATTTTTAAGACAGAATCAGATTAAATTAGAAAAGTGAAAAGACGACCTTTATTCTTTCATTTGTACATCTGTTCTCACACCGAGAGAGGAGAAAAAAACACGCCATGGTGGTGGTTTCAAGTGGATAATACTTGAAAAACATATGGTAAGTATCGCTGCTTTGAAGAGAGTGCTTGCAAGTTAATGCTGACATATGTTGACTATTAAATCTAACGATTTGGAAATAGACATGTTTATTGGCTAGGCCATACGTTCGGAAGATATAAATGGGTGATTAGTTTGATACTTGAAGATGTGAACTGAGAAAGATGATTCAAGTGCTAGATAGGGAATTTAATTTTTAATCTAATTTAATTATCTTTACATATATATATATATATATATATATATATATATATATATATATATATATATATATATATATATATACATATATATATTATATAAACCTCTTCGGGTGTGTCATATCCTGCGCGTAAATTTCCGTTACATTTCTGAATGCAGGGACACGTTTTAAATCTCCCTTGTTCAATGGCGTATTATTGTAGCTATGATGAAGAAATGTGATTTTTAAGTAGTTCAATAAGTACAGTATTTAAGAGATCTAGTTCAACTGTATTCTCGGACAAATAAGAGAGCAGGTATGATTCCTCCACTGAAATCGATCCATATTTAGAAGAGGGAGACACGGTTGAAAATAAATGTTTTATATGTAGAGATACAAAAACATTTGGATGAATTTTAAAGCAGACAGCTGGTAGTCATCTTTTCCACTTTCAGGTGAACTTTTGAAAAAAAAATAATTATTACTGTAACAAGAAAAGATAAAAAAAAGAAATTCCACAGTTTTTGAATTTAAAGATAAGAGAAGTTTGCTCCTATATGCTTAGTTTTAAAATTATACCGATTAAAAATATTTAAGACCCTATAAAAACATCGCACTCACTCACAACGTGATTAGAGGATTGTATAAACAATGAACAGAATGCTCTTATAAAAAGAACTCAAAAACTAAATTTACGTGTAAAAATTTAATAAACATATAGCACTTCCTGCGTTTCTTCCTTTTTAACTTTTGCGTACATATTTTTCAGTAAAAACAGAATGTAAACACCCTTGGGTAAGAAATACTCTGAGCGACAACATTCGGTCATTCGCGCGATTGATGCCGGATTTTATGATATTACTTTAATTACAAATAAATAAATATAATAAACTACTTTACACACAAAGTAGAAAGTTTTAAAACAAGTATTTTGAAATAAAAAAAACGAACAATATATATACGCATTCCGTTAAAGGAAAAACAAAAAAAGAGTATTTTTTTCCATGGATTTACAAAGAATATATCGATCTATCAATCTTAATTTTGTTCGATCAGCAATTTTTTACTGTAAAAATTTTTTAATAAAAAAGTTTTTATGAAGCAAACTTTAAGAAAATATATCTCTGTTTTACAGCTTTAAATATGCAAAATGAGTAATATATTCATCCGATTTAATTTAAATGAAGGCAGTATAACGATTTTAATAAAAAAAATACATAATAAGTATCTCAAAAATAATGTAATGCAATTTGGATATACATTTCAAACTTGTAGACTAAGTATAACATACGACAGTGCTTCTGAAACTTTCAACATTTGCAGCCCAATACTCAATCATAATTTTTATCACCCCCTCAATGCAATAACAATATACTGAATTGAATAATACCATACTTAAACCTCTTAACTACCACCAGCGTATATAGACTCAGTCAAAGAGTTAATTGCCCCAGGACGTATATATACGTATGCATTTCCGAAGTATGATCTTTTATGTGCACTGCAAATTCAATAAAAGGACATTGACAGAGTTTGTGAAGGATTTTGCTTATTTATTCTTTTTCTTCCTCACCCCAAAACTTCACATAAGCGCACCTTCGTAGAAAACAGTGACATTGGAAATCGAACCCCCTAACTTTTAATCCGCTGTTAAGGGATTAGTTGTCAAAATTGATGTTAGTTTATATACCTTGATATATGATGAACTCATGGGGTCACTGGTACTTAGTAAACTTGTTCTTAATTTAGTATTGTTAAATTAATTATAAAGTACATTGAACAGTACTGATACATTTATAAGTATGTTATGTTAGTGTAACTGTGTACATTATTCTTTACTATGTCAGACTGTAGTTTGTTTGATATGTATAAATTAATATATTTTTTTTTAAAATGGTCTTAGGTTTTTGACTTTTCATTAAACTTGCACCTCCGTCGTAGAATTATCACGCCCTCTAAAGAGACGTGCCTTGCAGTTTGAGAAACGTTGATATGCTCGGAGTATTTCACTTTATTTGGAGAACATGCCCAGTTGCTATGAACAAAGTATTAATTGTTTGCTCTAATGATTTGATGTTCTTGGTATTTTTACTTTGAAACATGAATAAAGTTTTACACATAACAAAACCAAACAAAGTCATTTACTTTTAAGAAGAACTTACTCTATTTATTCTTTTAAAATTTATCAAAATTTAATCAACTTAAATAAAAGAAATATATTATGGAAAATATTTATTTTGTTCATTTTCTTGTCATAAATATTTATATGATTTTTAAAGATGTATACTCATGAAGTGCCTACAAAAGAACTATATAGAGTGGCCTCCTCCTTTATCTGCTTTTGTTGATGGAAATTCCTCTTTTACATTTTTTTGTGCATTCATTAAAAGCATTTTTCCCTGTATTAATTAGATTCTAAATTTTGTGTGTTTGTTAACATTTTCTGTACGTGAATATACATGTGTATATGTGTGTATATATATTTGTATGTGTATGTATGTATGCTTTATGTTTTTGTTTTTTGAACATTTTTTTTTATTTTTTCTTATCTTCCTCATTGTATAATTTTATTATTGGTTTTCTCCGTCTGTATGTGAGCATTCTTGTATTTTTAATTCTGTATTTGTTGTTTCTGTATTTCCCCTTTTTTTTGGTTCCCATTTGTGCCTATATACTTCTACATGTAATCTCCATTGTCTTGTGTATTGACTTACGTTTGTAAGCCTTGTGTTATACTTGTCGGCACACAAGGAGTCTATCTAGAGTCCAAAAAAAATATTTATATCCAAATGTACCGTCAGACTCTGATTTAAAGAATTTCATCATTTAGCGCATTTGTCTCTTTCCCAGATTAACATGAAGACAAAAACCCATGTTTCACGTATAATAAACCCCGAATTAACGAATTATTTCAAAAGTTGAAAACAATTATTTTATTTGTTCGTATTATAAAAAAATGATTTTTTTTTCAAATGACATCTTTTCTGTCCGGAACGGAAAAAGTAATTTTCTTGTAAGTAGTAAGGGGTACATAGTGTGCGCGTGTGTTACTGTATTTAACAGGTGCAGATAAGTCATGAGTGTAATCTACCAAGTTAATTTTGAATAGGTCAGGAAACTCTTTTCTTATCTCATCCTACTCCATAAAGCAAGGAATATTTTAACAGTTATGTTATATTTGATGGACACCTATCTGTGCAACTGAAGTTAGGAAACTGTTGATTAGCAGGAGCCAATGAATAGCGATTCTGATGCAGAGATCGTTAATGAAACTACTATCAAACTGCTGCATTTTCAATGCTTTACATTGTTTTGAAACTGTGAAAACATACCATATGCAGCAGGATATAAATGACGCGATGTTTTCTTTTGTGCAAAAAGTCGAGAAAGGAAGTCTTCTAAATCAGGAATCGAAAAGACTTTCAAATATCGATCAGTCAGTATTTTAAAAATTCCAATTAACTGGAGAGTAATAATTCACTAGTAGCTCTTTTGAATAAAAAGTGTAAAATTTCAAACTATGAATATTTTTTGTGTAAATGCCTATTGTAGTGTTTCCAAAAGGTACATGCAAAAAAAAATTGTATTTTGTTTGGACCCTCATTTAACGAACAAAATATTCGGTCCTGATGAATTCGTTTAATCGGGATCCGATTGTATTTCCACAGATAATTGTATTCAAAAATTTTATTTAGTTTAATAAGTAATTAATATTTTTTTAAATATCTGCTTTATTTTGCTGTAAGGTCACTGTAAGTAAATTAGTCATTTGAAAATGTTTTCATTCTCAGCATATTTCATTATTTTGATGTTTGTTAACTGTAAAAAGATAAGAAAATTAAAAAAAAACCTTATAGTGTGTTTCGTTAATTCAATACATATATTTATTTATTTATTTATTTAACAAGTGTGCAGAGTAAATAGAAAATACGATCTTTTACAATTTCACTTAGTATTTCTTGTTTTTTTCGAGCAATATCTCAATAAAATATCTCAAGAGAAAAAATCTTTTTTTTTTTTTTAAAGAAAAGTTGAAAATTCATTATATATTTTAAACATATATATATATATATATATATATATATATATATATATATATATATATATATATATATATATATATATATATATATATGTTTAACACCGCTTTTTTAACTGATAAATTCCTAAGACGCATTTTGCTGGAGAGTGAACTTGAATAAAGCATCACGATCAGATTTGTAACGCTCATTCGGTATTTTTCGTCTTTACTCAGAAATTGTGCTGAAAGTCGTCTGCAACATATACACCCCTAAAAATACATATGACCAAAGGAGGGAGATCTCCTTCCCCGCCAATCTCAGAGAACATGAAACTTGGTAGTCTGTTCTGCCTCCTCCCCCTAATACGCCGTGAAAGTGAAGTACCTATAATTATCGTATATCTTATCTATAGCTTCGATCTAAATGGGGCTTCTCCCCCGCCACATTTTTCTTAAAAAATGAATCGCGGGATTCTTCCTTATTCTAGAAGAAGCATGAAAATGAAACACGTAATATTTTTAAAAAATAGACTCAGAACGATAGAGAAATTCTACACAATAATTAAATTTAAAATGTAGAAAAATGGCACATTTTTATAGAACTGAGTAAATATTAGGTTGGAAAAAGAAATCCATTATTTTTGCATGAAATTCAAGACTTTATTTAACATGCTTCAGATTGTCCGTTTTGTTTCAAGTATGCACCATTTTGTTGCATAATTTGTTACCATTTCAAAGGTCGCTTCATAATGCCTCTGTCATAGAAGTCTTGGTTCTTATTGGCGGAAAACTCTAGCAAACGATTTTCACAATCTTCTCTTGATCCCAATTTCTTATCACTCAGGAAGTTTTGCGATGCCAGAAAAAGATGGTAGTTACTTTGTGCCGGGTCCGGACTATATGGTGGATGCATTAAAACTTCCCAACCAAGCTCCCAGAGTTCGAAACACTATAGACATGTATGGCCTGGCGTTGTCCTGATGGGATAAAACAACTCTTCTGTTGGCCAATTCTGGCCGTTTCTGGTCAATCGCTAGCTTCAAATGGCCCAGTTTTTGGCAGTAGAGATCTGAATTTAGTGTTTGGCCATACGGAAGCAACTCAAATTAAAGTATTCTTTTTCAGTCCCACCAAATACACAATACAACCATCCTTGCAATTA
This sequence comes from Trichonephila clavipes, assembly GCA_019973935.1. Taxonomy (NCBI): domain Eukaryota; kingdom Metazoa; phylum Arthropoda; class Arachnida; order Araneae; family Nephilidae; genus Trichonephila; species Trichonephila clavipes. Next base: position 362,582 of record BMAU01004870.1, on the reverse strand, counting down.
ATCCTAGTTTGACCACCGTTTGAGCTGCTTCAACGCTCTTTGATCACGATCGTTTTCACTCAATATTGTCGTATGTCACCCATTTCTCATCCCCCATTCACCATCCGTTCAAGAAATGGGTCGATTTCCATCCGTTTGACAAAGGCTTTGCGGATGGAAATTTGATCCATCATGTTTTTTGGTGTTAATTGGTGTTGCACCCAAACATCGAGCTTCTTTTTGAATCCAACTTTACGTAAATGATTTAAAACTGTTTTATAGTCGATCTTAAGCTCCTGAGCAATTGTACGACTACTAATATGTCGGTCAACTTGGATTATTTCTGCGATATTATCGACAGTTTTGACGTTGGGCCCGCCTGTGCGAGGTGCATCTTTAACCCTCTAACCGGATAGCACGGAAAATTCCGTCAGTGTACAGATGCTTCGAAAATGGACTGCACGGATTTTTCTGCCTTCAAGTAACGTTTTCAAAAGCGGATTAGCCGCACTTTTCTAAAATCTTTTCCCCCTTTTAAAGGTTTAACATCTTGAAAGATAATTGGGGACGGTGGAAGCAACACAGCAGGACACTAATAGGAAGTTTTATGGCTCGCAGGAAACCCCGTGTTTTGACCCTGGGGCAATCGTAAAAAATCGAGGGGAAATTTCTTTAGACCCCAGGAAGTGTTTATTTGTTACCTCGTTTTTTTAAAGTTTTAATAAGTCCCAACGCATAAGTAAAATATGTTACAATTCCCTTTTGGTTTCATATTAATTTGAAAATGTATAACAAGTTGGGGCGTGTCAGTGCAATCTGCTATTTTATATAGTTAGACAAATTATCTTTTTTTAAGTATATTCTTTCGCTTCATTTTTCTTATTTTAATCAAAGCTTTCAGTTTTTGAAACATGATTATTTTATTATAAGATACCGAAAAAATTAATAAAACACCAAACTCTTCAAAAATTTGGAACCTTTTCAATTTTCCAACCACTAAAAAAGAATAAATTTAAACTTCATCAAATCATTTGAAACATTTTCTTACACTTTGATTATTTTAATAACGAATAAAAAAACTAATTAATATTTATTAGTTTTTTTTTAGATTTCAAAGACTAAGTGTTCAGGGAAGTTTAAGTACAGTGTGTCTGCCTATTTATATATTGTTAAAATACACCGAATTATATTTGAATTTTAAGTGCTTGAACTTCAGTTTACATCAAAGACAACATGAATGAAGATTTTCACACATTTTTTTTTATAACTTGAATGTTTGAATAAATGGTAATCAAAAATATATACGGAAACATTTACAGTAGATATTTATGCATATAAATAAACATAAAAATCAATTTTAAATTCGAGCTATTCAAAAACATTCAAATTATTGTTCAAAAATATCTATTTATACAAAATACCTCAACATTTATCTTTTTTAGAGGCTAACTGAATAAGTAATTAAAATCTGTATATTTTTTGAAATCTCGACCTATAAAGCTAGAAATTTTATGTTAGAAATTCCATTTGAAATTTAAAAAAAAAAATGCATCGCGCAGTTAAGAATTATTTACAATAAGTTTTTGCAATTGTTTGAGTATAATAAAAATTTCAAATTTAATTATATAGCTTATTTGGTATATTTTAATATATTTCGAAGATTTCATACAATTCAGTTGAAAACTGCATGCTAAGAGCAAAAAATATACTAAAAAAATTGATGAATATATAATTACAATAAATTCTTACATAGAAGAAAAACTGAGAAGCTAAAGCGTAGGAATGAAAAATTTTGAGTATATCTGAAGTAGTTTTCGAAATATTTATTTTAAAGTTCAGAAAATTTGTGTGCGTTATGTTATACTTAATATTAATTAAATGGTTAAAATAATATGTTAATATTAGTCATGTAATCGTTTGATGACACATTTATATACTAATAAAAATTATCATGATCATTGATGCGAATATCAAGAATTTTATGTAATTTTAAATTCAGACATTAAGATATTGATGTAGAAAATATAAAACGACCATCTAAAATACATGAAAAATGCTGTCTGCTATAAAATGATCTTGACAAACAAAATCCGGCATTTTCACTTACTATGACAGAGCCGGCTTAGTCAGGGGCGATCTGGAAAAACAGAGAGAGAACCGCGGTTTCGATGGATGCCGCTCTAGCTTTTAAAGTTCCCAGGAAAAATTATATATATATAAATTACAAATGGAAAAATAAATCTTGTAATTTTTCATACATTTTTATAACAACGAATTGTGGAATTGGCTTCCAATACATTCTTGTGTTTGACAATATGTAAGGTAACCAACCCTACTTTAGATAGATTTGTACTACTTTTTCGTAACCGTATTCCTTTTAAAATTAATTCATGCAGCCGAAATACACCTTTTGCACACTTAAAAATTTATGTAAACTATAACGGTTAATTTTAATTTATGCAACTTGTGAAATGTTCATAATTAACCATTTCCGTCTAAACAGTTTACATGAAAAAAAAGTTTGGATTCCCTCATTTATTAGGGATTTATATAAGATTCTAACATTAAATTTTATTTTTCACCGAATAGGATCGAGTGGTAGTGTTTAGTGCTTCCACACCACAGGTCTGTGGTTCTCTTAACGGGCTGCGCAAGGTCGACTCTGCCTTTTATCCCCGCTACATTAGGTCGATAAATGAGTACCAAGCTTGCTTCGGGTCTTAAACACTGAAGGTCTCTGTTCAGAGAGACCACCAAATCGGGACATCTGTTCATGCACCTCAGCGTCCAATGGTCACGTGTAAAAGCTTTTAGGATTTTACAACTGATCTTACAATACATATACGTTTTATAGTAGTATATTTAAAAATGATAAGGACATTTTTACGACTGTGTGAGCTGTTATTGCTCGTTTATAAATATAAAAAATTGCATTCAGCTACAGTTTTTAAAAGGTACAGAAATAAGTGGAGAAATAGGATACTTACATATTATGAATATTTATGACTGCAGTAAGATATATTTATATTTCAGTTTCTTTACAATTTGAATAGAAGTTGTGAGCCATTTTGCGAATAGTTTGATATTGAGTATAAACCCATAGGCTGTTTAATATTGTAAAGTGTTTTACTTTGATACCAGCACACATTAAAATAAGACTCATTTGCAGTTATATGATCAGCTTCAGTGATATTTAAATTTTCAAAAATAGTCTACACGTACGAAAATATTCTTTCACAACCGCACACCACATCTCATACTGTATCTTCCCTACAGCAGGAAATATTTGTGTATACTGAAAAATTTAATACATGATACATTCCCAAGTGTTAAATTTGTTTTTAAAATTTGGTATGAATACATTGTGGAACTGTCGGTTAACTTCACTGAACAAAATTGTTTTGAGTGTACTGTTTTGAAAGACAAAATTAATTAGGGAGAATTTTTCTCATAATAGAATTTGTAATGACTGAATTGTGTGAAAATGTAGTTATCGATGTGTGACATTTTTCCTTGTAATAAAAGAAACACAAAGATAAGAAATTTAACTTGAGTAGAAAATGGTTAGAAAAACTGTCATGCGCATTTGAAGAAGTATATCCCCCATTAAATTTAAAAATTATTGACTGAATGTGTGTTATGTCCATCACAAATGCCGATGTAGAAAATATATTTTTATTTAATACAAGGAGTTCGAAAAGGAGAACACTAGGAATGAAAAGTTAGATTTTTTCCGAAAAATATTCAGTTAACATAAAAATATCAGTTATATGATTTAAATTTAAATAAATTAAAAGTATTGAAATCATTTTTTATGTTATTCTAAATTAAAAATATAATTGAATACAGAAAGATCTGTTTTATTTCATAAATATGCACCTTTTATTGTCTTAATGTTTAAAAAAAAGATAGGGCCTTTACTCTTTTTACCTCATAACTTTTTTTAAAAACAGGAAAGTGAGTTCGTTTTCTTACTCTTATATTCAAAAATGAATACAGGATGCTTTTTTCTGATTCAAATCGCAATACCAAAATAATTTTTTTAATTTTTAAAAAATGACAGAAAAATAAATTTTGTTTGAAGAAAATATAACTATTTTTCAACTTTTAACACGCCATTTATTTCATGTTTTTTTTACCCTGCATTTTGTTTTAATTTTACTATGACTGAATTTATGGGGAAAACGACAGAGTAGAAGTACGGTTTTCATACAAGATTGCCCAAGGCAACTTAACAGCTAGCTGTAAACGATTGATCTCTTGGTTCTTATTTGACAAAGGAACCGAACTAGGTCATAAAATTGTTCCCATTCGACCTCCCAAGTTCTTAAATTGAAAAAGAATTGAAGTCTGTTGCATTTTTGAAGGCAATAGCAAAATAAGAGTAAAACGCTTTCGGAATAACTTTTTAGGAGGAAGGTATCCACTTAGAGGGTTAACATCAAAAATGCCTGAACGGAATCGATGAAACCAAAATTGCACGAAACTAGTTGTTACAGTATCGGCATCATAAACACCATTCAAAATTTCAGCCGTCTGGTTTACATTTTCGTCTTTATCAAAGAAAAACTGCAAAATGTACCGAATTTTCTCTTTGTTGACTTCCATTTTTAACACACTGTAACTAACTACTGAATGGACCAAACAAAAAATATTTGATTTTAAACAGTTACCTTGAGAACGAGCATAAACTTGAAATTGTTTGATTGGTATTTCACGAGATATCGACACTATAGCCATCTACCGAAAAAATAATGGATTTCTTTTTCCTCAAACTAATTGTATATTTATCATTAGCAATATTGCAGTGAATTTAAGAATAAAAATCTATTTTTGTAAGTGAATCAGAATAACAATTAGCAAACAGTTATATTAATCACATAATTACTTAAATTTAATTTGAGTCTAAAAAGAAAATTAAAGCAATACAGATTTAAAATAACAAAATTAAGTATAAAGTTATTAAGAAAAAGCTAAAGCAAATAATTTAAATACCAGAAGATAAATTATAATTAAGAAGACTTAGTTTGCTGCAGCACCGGATATACTTGTACAAAACTGCCATATAATGACAAAAGGGCTAGTATAAGCTATAGATTACGTGATATAAATCTTCTGACTAAATCACTTTTTAAATGTTTTCACCTAGACTATTCTCTTCCCAATCTACTATCTGTCTTACTATTACTATAAATTAATTCATGGATAGAGCTGAATATTATTAAATTACAACCAAAATTCACAAGGCAGAATCGACTATTTTGAATAAATTACCTATGATTTTAAGTGGTGATTTTAGAACGTAGATTTTTCAAAAGACTAACGAAAACCTTTAGTTGATTTTTTTAAATCCAAATTCAATTTAATTATGTCAAATGATCCAAATTAAAGCAAGATGAAGTACAGAACAACGCTTGATGGAGTTATTTTTAGGTATTTAAATAATTTTGAATCTAAAGTATTTATAAACTATTAAAGCTACCATAAACTTATTATTTCCTTCTTAAAATACAATTAATTCACAAATATGATTGTATATTTGGCAAAAATATTACCTTATGAGTTCAATGAATGAATGAATAATTTTATGACAATACTAATATCCCCTTGTTTTTTTTTATTTTATTCGCCTAACTAATCCCTGAAATAGTATTACAAAATTTTAAGTTATCATTTCTATCTTGTGTTCATAAGCACACACACGTTTTCAGCATTATTTCAAAGTTTGATATTTTTTTATCATAGAGAAACGTTAGAAATGTTTTCAGAATTTACAGCCAGTAATTTAATTTAGAATAAATTGATGAGTGTAGGGAAATTAATTATTTTTAAATGTACTCGAATGTGCTGCAATCTGAAATTTATGCATCAAAAATAATTAATGAATAAAATTAATGGCAGAGCAGAATTAAATTTTACAATTTCTTAATTTGCAATTTCAAAATGATGTCTACGGCAACTCGTACCACAGATGCCTGATAATCCCTACAAAAGGGAATTTTAAGCGCATCTTCCCTATCTGAAAGAAAATTAAAACATTTAAAAAATAAGTAATAAATCATATTTTTTGGGTTATTAATAAAAGGATAGAGCAGAAAAAAATTGCTCAGTTTGTTAGAAATTGAATTACATGGACATTGGAATAAAGAAAAATACATGACAATATAAATTTAATAGAAATTAAAATAGAGAAAGATTATTTTATACACACGTTAAAATATTACTTTAAATTCTGATGCAACTCTAAGTGCTTTTTAGGGATTATCGGCAAATGATGTCTTTGTTTTTTTTTTATACAACCTCCAAATTTTCCCCAAAAAAGAAGAATTAGAAAATACTGAGTATATTCTTAAAAGGAACTTTGCCCTGCAGAAATAACTCTTGCAGAAAAAGTAATGACCCTAGACAATTTGTAATGCTCTTAAAAGGGATGCAAAAATCCCTTCTTAAATTCATTCGATACATTTATAAAATGCAGCTGTCACGTATTTTACTATTTTTTTGTGCAGTGTTTTAAAAAGCTAAGCTTAAAATGTATAACTTCAGATTAAGGCTTTAAATTTAATGTAAAGGGTCTTGGGATTTGTCACATAATTTCCCCTTGAAAGCGTTTTATGAACATTTAAGAATTTTCTGAAGCAATAGAATTTTTTTTTCTACAAATACTCTTAAGAATATCTTAAATAACTTTGGCTGATATAATAAAACAGCGCAAAAATGTTATGGCGATATCAACATAATTTCATCAATTCTATAACAATAAAAATGAGTATAGTATAGAGAACAATAAATCTTTGATTCATACAAATGTTTTTCAATCCCGTACATACCCTGACCAAATGTTTTGCTAATTAATGAAAATTAATTGGAAAGAATTGTTTGTAAATAATGCAAATTAATTCAAAAAAACTTACTTAAAAACTTTTTTATTGGTTTTATACAGTTTCATTTCTATTATTTTTATTTCGTATTATTTATAATTTTTTTTAAAATATGCAAAGTTATGCAATTTTATTAAAATTTCATAAAAATTTTATTCTTTTAAGAAACGTAGTTTAAATTTGCGGGATACACAAAAGTCACATTAAAAACTTTAAATTAGGGACTTGTTTTAATTTAGGCTTAAAAAATTAAATCACGAGTTTAAAATCATCTAAATTGAAAGATTGTTTTTTTATGGATGAGATCAAATATTGAAAAAAAAATGTAATTGTGGTCACTTTAAAAAATTATAAGCTGCATATGTTAGTAGAAACTGTTTCTGGTTAGTAGAAGATGTGTTGTGTGTTTTTGTATTTATATTTATTCGTTTTTTTGGAATTTTTCAGATTCCCTGGATCAAATCTCGCCAAGCAAGTGTTATTGGCAACAACACACACTATGCACTTAAAAAATACTATAAATGTTATTTCTCATTAGTTTTTAATCTATTTTTAATGCATTATGAAAAAGACGTTACTAATAAGAAAAGACCGTGACTCTCTTTTTTTGAAAATGTGGTGATAAAATGTTACCAGCGGGAAATTCTATTTGGCATCAGTTGTTTCATTTTTGGTGATTTTATCACTTGCACCGGTGAAACGAAAAAGTACCATTTGTTTTCTCTCTCTCTTTCTGTATAGGAATTATTCTCTTATTATTATTTTCTATGTAAAAACGGTTTAGTTATAGGGGCAAATAACTATAGCCAATATTTACCTGTGTATGTATGATGTTGTAGAGAATTATATATGTTGTGCTTTTGTTTAAGTTTTCAGACAAAATAATTGTGTGTTTACGATTGTGATATTTTTTTTATGAATTCTGTTCAAAAAATATATATAATTAATCAATTTTTGCTCCCAACTTTCATTTATGTCACGTTATAATATACGTTAAATTTTGAAAGGTTGCTTAAAAGAATATGCAGAAACTCGGATTATCAACAGCCGTCTGAATTTCCAACTCAAAAGTACGAAACCATGCAAAGGAAAATGCTTAAAAAGTTGGTTAATTGTTTATTTATATCGCAATTTCAACCAAAAGGAGTCACATCAGTGAAATAAACAATGGAAATTTGGATCAGGAGAGGGTTTCACACCTTGTCAGTAGTACTGTGCTTCTCAAACATTCACTATTTGGAACCCAATATTCAGTCATAATTTTCATGCCCCCATACCGTAGCAATGCATTGAATTCAATAATGCTATATATTTACGCTAAAGCTACAGATCGACTTTAACCTCTTAAGGGCTACCGACGTATACAAATGTCTCGCTCAACCAAAACGGTAATTGCCTCGGACGTACATATACGTCTTTCCGAAGTGCGATCTTTGTTGTGTACTGCTATCCATAAAACTATTCCAAAGGTATTGGAATGCAATAAATGGACCTTGACTGTGTTCAGATGATTTGCTTATTTATTCCTTTTCTCCCTTCCCCCCAATTCCTGACATACGGGCGCCCACGTAGATAACTGTGTCATTCGAGAAAAAATCTCTTAACTTTTAATCGGCAGCAAATGGATTAATTGTAAACCGCACTAATTATTTAGATCAATATTAGTTCTTGGTTATAGTTTCTTATATGACAAGCCCATGGGGTCATTGGTAATCATTAAACTTGACCTTAACTTAGATTTGTTAAATTAATTATAAAACACATTGATTCATTTATAATTGTATTATATCAATGTAAATGTGTATTTTATTTTTTTACTATGTCAGAATATGTTTTGTTTGTATTTCTTCCATAAATTAATAATTATTTTAAATAATCTTTTGTTTTTGACTGTTCAATAGACTCGCGCAGTTATCACGTCTCCCTGGGAGGGGGTCACAGTTTGAAGAGCACTGCAGAAGTATTACTAGGACTTAACTAACACAACACATACTTGAAGAAAGAAGTTAGGTTATGGAATATTTCTGAATCCAAAAATTATTCTATACTAAAGAATCCACGAAATAATAATGTTATATTAACTAGAAGAGCATTTTTATGGACTCGAAAAAAATTAATCTCAAAGTAATGTATAATGATTAATTTTAGTTCTTAAGTAATTTTATTTTCTTGAAAAATTTCAACAATCAAAATTCAAATTTTAGAAAATTGTGTGATTGTGTCTGAATACAAGTTACAATAAATACCATAATCCAGTGGTGGAATGCCACTATTTAATAAAAAAAATAATTATACATGCCACTTCCAACTTTTGCAACAATAAAACAGGGAATAGTGAAAAAAATGTTACCTCTAGTTTTGTTATAGAATTTTTACGCAAAAGGCACATATTTTAATGCAAGTTTTTGTAGTCAAAACTTAAAAATAATATAATAAATAAGTCGAAAGTGTGCAAACTATTGTTAGTAAACTTTTTACAAGTTCAATCAATTAGATTAGTTATAAAAATGAGCAACTTGAATAATTCAATTCAAAATAATTATTAAACACTTTATATTTATTTAAAAGGATTTTTGAATTATTACTTTTTTTTACCAAGTCATCTATATAAGGATTATCTATTGTAGGTGCTAACACAACCAGGTTATTATAGGTTTTTATTAGCCAGTTTTGTGGGATATTTGTTTTATTATGTTCGTAGCATAAAATATTTATTAAATAACATATTTTGATTCAAATTTTGAGATTTTTTGTCTGAAACAACCACACTTCAGTAAAATTGTTAAAAAAAAAACCGGTTATTTATCTCTAAAAAATTTTAAAAAGTTATCATTAAGTCTTTGCGTGTCACTGTTACAACTCTATTGTGCCACTTCCGCAGTTAGGCCACCCCTACCATAATCTAATTCTTGTGATTTCCCTTTTCAACAAATATATTTTTTGAAACATTAAAACATTTTGTATATAAAAAAGACTCGTTTGTAAGGAGATAAATTTTATAAGATAAATAAAATTCTAAAAAAAATTAAATAAAAATTTAATTATTTGATGAAATTAAATATCGAGTTCGTTTAACTATGTAAAGTTTGCAACTACCTATAAGCCATTACTGAATGTTAACCTAAAATTCATTCAGTGCTGTGTGTACTTAAGTCATTATACTTTATTCCAAATTACTTATTAAGTGTTGTACAGCCAATTCTTTTTTTCCAACATGTAATGGGGCTGCAAAGTGGTGTTTATCATTGCACACACACGCACAAACCTGGTATATTCCCCGGTACTATATCTTTTTAGCGCGGCACCATATAGGTGGATATCAATCGCCGCAGGTAATTTTGGGGCCCAGTTTCCTTCCTAGAGGGAAGCACCGGAGCTATGGCGATGCGAAACCGAATTAAGAGTTTAAGAATTATACGACTACCATAAAATCATGATTTCTTATAAAAAATTGACAAATTTATTTTTTATGATTTATTCTATAGGCCATTTTATTAGCTTTACAAAATCACTAAGGTTTATATTTTCTATTCGCTAGAACAAAAACTACATGTGTTTTAGTACAAGCAGATGCCATAAACTTACACAGTGTGTCAAACTTTAAAATGCGTTTTACTGGAAATGTGTTTTCTTCGAAAAAACTCAAACGGTGACAGCGATTGCTTAAAAAGTTTTTAAAATAATTAATTCGAATTTTTTGTGTGTATGTTCTGTATAATAGTAGAAGTGTTTTAACCTTCAGATTTATTAATCGCTGTTTTATTACAAAATTCACAGTTCTTTATGTGATTATAATCATTTTTTAAGCAATTTCATATAATAACAAAGATAAAGAGAGAGTGCTCTAGTTTTTGTAAATTTAAAATGTCTTTTATCCTGAAAATCATTTCTAAAAGAAATAGCAAAGTAATACATCAAAATTGAAAAAGTGAGAATTTATTCATATTCTATTTATACAGAGCGGGCCACATTTGCGTAATTTTTTTGTCAATTTTTAGCTATTTTTTCCCATTTAAGTAATAATAATTTATTTTTCGCTTCTTAAATTTAGCCTTTTTTTTTCTTAAAATGTACTAAATAAATCTGAAAACCATAAGCAAATCTCCAAATCTCCACTTTTTTTTAAATAGTTGTCGCAAGTAGTCTGATACCTGAATTATTCTGAGAGCACCCAAGCCAAGCAGACAGATCTTTTACATGCCGCACAATCCTGCGACATGCTGCTGTCGATTTTTTTCATCATGAAAATCCACTGACGGGGACTGTAGTCGAACCCTCGTTATCAGTAGTACAATATGTCAGCGATAAACCAACTACGTCACCCACGTCAATCCTAATCTAATCGATTTACTTTTCTTTTATTGCTGATTGAAAGAAATGAGCTGCCAGAAACAGCGATATAATTTATAATCATCAAAGAGACTGTGCATCTACAGGAATTCGATTCATAAGGTGGACAACACAATATTGATCTCTTCTCATTTGAATGGAAAGACAATATTTTTTTCTCTCTCAGTACACATGAACTCCGCGTTACCAATTTATACAGCCAAATTAAAAAAATGTATGGGAGTGATTTTTCATTTAAGCAGTTTTCTTAAAATTAATATTTTTTCTTTTAAGTAATACGGATTAAAACAGAAATCAATGAGTGAGGGACGCATGTTTTGAAATAAATAAAAGAAATTCATGTACATTTTATTATTATTTATCTCAATTAAGTTTATTCAAACTCAGAGCCATTTTGTCGTTTAAAAAGCTGAAATGTATTTTTTTTACAAAAATCGATTTGATTCTGTATTTTTAAGTTTTTTATTTTTGTTTTTATGCTTTCTTAAATACATTTTTATCTTAATATATTTTTGCTGTTGTTTTTTCTCATTTCAATATATATATATATATATATATATATATATATATATATATATATATATATATATATATATATGTCCTCATGATTATTTCTTAAATATTTCAAACATATTGAAATACGTTTAACGCGAAAATGCTTAAGACGAAATATCGGTTAACACGAACGACTGCAATGGTCCCGACTATCTACTATGTATATTTTCATGCATCTTTTTCCTCTCTTAACATGAAACGAAAATCGCTTAACACAAAAGAAAACAACAATAATGACAAACTTTATGCATATCCATGCATTTCTTTTCCTTTTATACGAAACAATCGTAGCTAACAAAGAAAATATTTTCCTTCTGAAAATGAACAAAATACGAAAGACTCCAGCCTTGCAGTCGAGGTTTCATAGGAGTGTGAAATAAAAGAAACGTAAATTCACATGCTTTGTAAATAGGTTGACGTTGTGAGATAACCTCGGAGTAGCATGATACAAGAGCCAATTTTTTTATGCAATCTACTTTCACCTTCCACAAGTACACACAAAAACATCTCATCAGTTGGCTTTGGAATTCGGTGACGCGTACATGGCAGTGTGAATAAAAATCCGTGAGTTTAATTCTCGTTTTTATTCTATTTTAGAACAAAAATTACGAACGCAATGACAAAGAGTTCAGGGGAAAGCAAACTGATATTTCGCTTAAAATGAAGAGGGAGCTTCTTAAGAAACATAAGACGAAAACGGAAATTGGTAAAAAGTTTGGTATTGTTAATTGTATATTGTCAACAATATTTTTTTTGAAAGAGAGAGTGGATACGGAAATGTTTGAACGGAAGTTTGAGCGAGACCGATAGCAGATGAGAAACGCCTAACACGTACATTGTATTTAGAGACGGCTTTACTTTGTTAGTTCAAGGCAAACTGAATCTCAGAATGCTCGCATGGCAGGATATTTAACACTACAACGAACGGAATTTCGATTACTCTTAAACGTCAAACGGTGTCCTTTTGACAACGTGGCATTAAATACATAAAATAATTGTTTTCACTAAATAATTGCAGGACTACTATTCAGTAGGGTTTAGTTTTAAGGTATACGACTACGTTCAGAACAGGGATTTTGCAAAAGCCTATAAATGGTTAATATTTATGACATTTAGTGTCACTTAGATAAGAAAATATACATAAAATTGTTTTAAGAATATTATGGCAAAAAAAATTATTTAAGTACAATATTTTTCTAAAAAATGAACATAGAATGACCCATTTTCAAAATATTTTCCTTTTGTGAAAAATGCCTCTATTATAATAATATTTTTACTGTAAATAGCTCAGACCTCTGTACAGAGAATCAATTAGAATTTTTGAAATATATAACTTAGAAGTGGGTTTATCCATGTTTTACGACAACAGAGAGAAGACATTTTAAGAAAAATACGCCATTAATATTATTTCAATTTGTTGTAACTCTGAAAATAATATGAATTTTAAAAAAAAAATAGTTCAGACCCTCTAGAGAAGTCTTTATTTTATTTAAGCAAAATATTATTAATTTCGAAGCATATTTTTATAAAAGGAGAGCATTTAGAAAAAAGTTTATTATAAGTTAATTTTTTGCCCAAATATTGTATTTAAATAAATTGTTTTTGGTAAAATGTCCTTAAAACAATTTTATATATGTATTTTAATCTAAATGACACTACATATCATAAATATCCATTTATACGTTTTTTTTTTAAAATCACGGTTCCGAACGTAGTGTGGGAGACATTAAGACGTTTTAATTTTATTTCATATAATTAACATATTTAATGTCCATTTATATCATAAGAAACCGAGGTAAACATCATGTTTCGTGAAGCTTGTTGAACCACTGCTTTGTCACAAAATATTTCGAGTCGCATTAATGTTTTGCGGTAGCCATTAAGTGTTATACCTAGTGGTATATATATATATATATATATATATATATATATATATATATATATATATATATATATATATATATATATATATATATATATATATATATATATATATATCAGGATTTGCTGGAATATAATCAATTATATCTGCTCTTTCTTCAGATTCTTTGCATTCACTTTCAGTCAATTTTATGCCTGCATATGAATCTAAATTAGAGCCGATTAATTCTCAGGAATCTCTCGCAGTAAATTAATAATTTGATCATGGATTAGACCTTTTCTAGGAGACATCGTTTCTGAGTGTCTGGTGTGCTCAAGGTCCGAAAATCGAATGATTTTTTTGTTTTTGTTTTTTTTAAAGCGTTAAACCAAATGCTATGTAACGAAGCACTTAGACACAACAATTTTAGAACCAAAAGATTCATTTCTGCTGTTAACCCAATAACACTGCATTCAAGGTCTAATACATGTAAGATAGTACTTTGGGAAGTTTGCTTTGCTAATAGTACTGATTAATGCGATAGCTATTTATGATGATAAATTGTCTTGCTGTCGTAATGATTCCAGCGGACGTTCTAGGTACTTTCATTTGTAAAATTTCTCCTATTTAACCCAAAACCACAAAACGTTTACTTTGTAATTACCATGGAAATTAATTAAAAGTCACGAAAAATTTTCAAATTCCCGGCAAATATACGGAAAGAAAAACAAACTGAAAAGGTTCCAATGTCAAACTAACACCGATGGACGTTCCAGTATTAATACTAGAAAGAAGCAAATAAATGATAAAGAAAATGGGTATAACAATTTCTGCAGATCCAGGATGGTTTGAATTTTTCAGCAGAAAAAGTGGCATAACACTAAGCAAAGTTTTTGGCGGAGCTTAAGAAATAGATGTTTATGTATATATATATATATATATATATATATATATATATATATATATATATATATATATATATATATACACTGCTGGACAATTGCTAAGGACGGATAACACTATCATCCATAGCAACCACAAAATGAAAGGAAGAAGAATGTGGAAAATTAGAATAAGTGCGGGATATTAGTAAGAAGAAGTATGAGTATGCAAATTTTTTTTCACGTCTGTTCATCACGTGATAGCGTTCATAAGAGCTTTAAAGGTTTTGACGCGTGTGGACAGTTGTTTCAAGTCAAAGTTTTACAGGAAAGATTTAACAGACGAACTTAAAATTTTTGGCATGTCTTCCTTACATCACATAGATATTTTATGCGTGGCCGAATTATTCGAAAGATCGAAGAAGGGCGAAAAATAACAGATGTTGCCAGGGAGTTCAACATCGCTCACAGCGTTGTTTCACGGCTATTTAAGTCATTTAAAACTACTGGAATGCGTAGTAGACGGCACGGGGGAGGTCGTGCTAGAAGTACGACGTGTGCAGAAGACAGATATATCGTCCTACCAGACAAAAGGAACAGGCGCACCACAGCTCAGCAGGTGGCAAATCAGTTTCTTGCTGCCTCAGGAAAGCAGATCTCCCGAAAAATTGTTGCCAGACGTTTGAGGGGAGGAGGACTATACGCACGCAGACCTGTTGTGTGTGTCCCATTGACCAGACAGCACCGTACTGCCCGTTTGTAATGGTGTCGTGAGCATCACAATTGGACTGAACAGGACTGGGCATGCGTACTATTCTCAGATGAGAGTAGGTTCAGTCTGTCATCAAATTGTAGACACCAACTGATCTGGCGCGGGAGTGGTACTGCATATCGTCCAGAAAATATCCAGGAAAAGGACCGATATCCGACATGCAGTATCATCGTGTGGGCCGGCATCATGATCAATGGCCGCACGCGCCTACATGTGGTTAGGAATGGGACTATGACGGACCAACGATACATTGATGAAGTTCTACTTCCTCATGTTCGTCTTTTCCGTGGTGCTGTCGGTGAAAATTTGTTTTTATGGACGACAACGCAACATGTCATCGAACACTCCCTGTTCAGGATTGTCTAGACAGCGAGGGTATTCAACGTCTCGTATGGCCAGTGCGTTCTCCAAATCTAAGCCCCATTGAAAATGTGTGGGATGCTTTAGGGAGGCAAGTTGCTGGTCGAAACTATCCTCCGACAAAAAATAACACCCTCATCCGTGCACTCACAGAGGAATGGGATAAATTGCCTCAACAGCTGCTGGATAATGTTGTGCAAAGTATGGTTCGACGTGCGGAATGTTGCATCACACTCCACGGTGGACATATCCCGTACTGATACCTTTCTTTAAGGTGTCTTCTGACTTTTAGATGCATTGTTCCATTTCTCCGTACGCAGATCAAATGAACATTTTTTTCTTTCAGATGTTTCACAGCTTTTGTACTTTCCAGAACAATAAATATTCTTTATTCTAATGTCTGAACAGTGTGGCAACTATATTTTATCCTACTAGCCCTCATGTCTTGCTTAATGTTATGCTACATAGCAATTTGTGATCCGTCCTTAGCAATTGTCCAGCAGTGTATATATATGTATATATATATATATATATAGTATATATATACTATATATATACTATATATATATACTATATATATATATACTATATATACATATACTATACATATAAAGGGTGTTTTTTTGGAGGTATCGAACTTTAAATTGCAATAAAACAACGATGTATTATTCGATTGACATTATTTTTTTTTCATTCGAAAGATTTTCTTGTGGCATTACATTTTAAATATGATTTCTGGCATAGGACCTCCACGGCAGGATCGGATGTAGTCCAATCTGGACGTTCAATTTTCAAAGACATTTTCCAACATTTGTGGCCGTATATCGGCAATAACACGACGAATGTTGTCTTCCAAATTGTCAAGCGTTTGTGGCTTATCCGCATAGACCAATGACTTTACATAGCCCCACAGAAAATAGTCTAGCGGTGATAAATCACAGGCACAAAACATGAAATTAGGCGGTCACCAAACGTGTCTTTCAATAAATCGATTGTGGCAAAAGGTGTGTGATATTTTGCGCCGTCTTGTTGGAACCATAGCTCCTGGACATCATGATAGTTCAATTCAGGAATGAAAAAGTTATTAATCATGGCTCTATACCGATTACCATTGACTGTAACGTTGTGGCC
This sequence comes from Trichonephila clavipes, assembly GCA_019973935.1. Classification (NCBI taxonomy): domain Eukaryota; kingdom Metazoa; phylum Arthropoda; class Arachnida; order Araneae; family Nephilidae; genus Trichonephila; species Trichonephila clavipes. The sequence continues at coordinate 345,812 of BMAU01004870.1, read as the reverse complement.
TTCATCGTTTTTGAAGAAGTACGAACCAATGATTCCACCAGCCCATAAAGCGTAACAAACAGTCAGTTTTTCTAGATGTAACGGTGTTTCAACATACACTTGTGGATTAGCTTCACTCCAAATGCGGCAGTTTTGTTTGTTGACGTAGCCATTCAACCAGAAGTGCGCTTCATCGCTAAACAAAATTCGCTTATGAAAATCGGGAACATCGGCAATTATTTTCGAAATCAAATTGCACAATTTGAAAACGTTGTTCAGGCGTCAGTCTATTCATGATGAATTGCTAAACCAAACTGAGAATAAATCACTTGACAGCTGTTAAATCGTTCGCCATCTTGGAAGGTAATCCCAACTTAAACTTCTATACCTGAAAAAAAAAACTCTTTATATACTATATATATTATATATATATATGTATATATCTATCCATATATATATACAATATATATGTATGCATATATATATATACTATATAATATAAATATATATATATAAACTATATATATATATACTGGTGTGCAAAAATTAAGGACGAGACGGTTTTTTCAATATAACTTTGTACAAAAGCTTTCCAAATCAACACAATTAATAACGTAAGATGCCCAATACGTAAGGACATGTGTAATGTAAGCAACACTTACTAAAAAAGAAATCAGAGGGATAAAAAGAAGCTTTATTGAAAAAGTAGCACGGAGCGCAATGCGACTGAAGTCCGAAACATCCCTGTGATGGGTGTCCAGCAAGAAACATCCGGTCTTTAGTAGGGGATATGATCTCCCCTGACTTCTAGGCAGATTTCACAGCATCTGGCCATGCTGAGAATGAGGGTGTCAATGAGTTGTTGAGGCATTGCTGCCCATTCGTCTTGCAGCGCCAATCGTAGCTCCCGAATCGGTCCTGGTGGTAATGTACGAGCTGCCAAGCGTCTGTATAGAAAATCTTATACATGCTCGATGGGATTTAGGTCCTGAGATCGTGCCGGCTAATCCCCATACATTCAATATCCTCACTTTCTAAGAGCTGTTCTGCAGCTACTGTGCGATGACATGGTGCATTGTAGTCCATGAAAAGGAACTGCACACCCATAGCGCCTCTAAAAAGACGCATATATGGAAGAAGAATCTCGTTACAATAACGGGTCCCGTTGACTGAACCTGCGTCGAAGATGTGAAGGTCTGTACGACTACCAAGCATGATGCCTTCCCAAACGAGAACACCGCGACCTCCATACTTGTCCCTTTCAATGATGTTCGAGGGATGATTGCGGCTTCCCCGCTCTCTCCAGATGAATATGCGATGAGAATCGCTACTCAAACTGAATCTGCTCTCATCTGTAAAGAGTACTCGTCCCCATTCATTGTCTCTCCAATTCCGGTGTTCCGGCACCACAGAGAACGCCTTCTCCGATGGACAGGCGTTAAATATACACACCGTACAGGGCGTCGTGCAAACAGACCACCACCGTGCAGTTTTCTGGCCACGGTAAAACGCGATATCGGTCGTCCAGTCGCCTGTGTCGTGTGTTTAGCGATTTCTCCAGCTGTCTGCCGTCTGTTTCTTCCGGCCGGTAAGACAATGTACCGGTCATCTGCGGGTGTGGTTCCTCGTGGATGACCACTACTGATTCTCCGGATAGCTGTTCCTGTAGTTTGAAATTGTTTCCAAAGTCGTGAAACGATGCTGTGAGCAATTCCGAACTCTGCAGCCACACTTGTCACACTGCGGCCTTCCTCCAACTTCCCAATGATTCGACCTCGGGTAAAAGCATCCAGATGTCGTCTTACAGATTGATTATTTGCCATTTCTTGCTGAGGCAGCAACTCGGTGTGATTTTAACTCCTATACGGCGTGCAATCTCTTTACCAGAAATACTGATCTTACACCGACAACATGCTTTCTACTCAGACACTCCCCCATTACGTCTACCTGCATATCTGCGCATGTGCTACCGTACATCACCTTATTTAATTCTCCTGATTGGTCTTTCTGTCCGCTCTGCCTCTTCGTTCAGCTGATATGCTAATTTTTCGACTTCGTCCTTAATTTTTGCACACCAGTATATATATATATATATATATATATATATATATATATATATATATATATATATATATATATATATATATATATATAGATAAGATATATAGATAGATGGATAGATATACCCACTACATTGCAATTAAAAGTCGTGTGAAATAAATATACAAAAACATAAGAGCATATTTTTGGCTCTGTAATGCAGTGATTTATTTGTTTTAACCGTGTTAACGTATCCTTTATGTTATCCTACTACCCTAAAAACATGATTTTTTTTTAAAAAAATTGACAGTTTTTTTATTTTATTTTATAGGCAGGCCATCTTATTAGCTTTATAAAAGACGGATTTTTATTTTCCATTATCTTTAACAAAAACTACAAGTATTTTAGTGAAAGCAGATGCGATAACTTTACATAAGATGTCAAATATTAAAATGCGTTTAACTCTAAATGTGTGTGTGTTTCGAAAAACTCAAACGGAGACAGCGATTGCTCTCAAAAAGTTTTTAAATAATTTGCTGAGATTTTTTGTGTATGTTCTGTATAATAGTAGAAGTGTTTTGACCTTCAGATTTATCAGTCACTGTTTTATCACAAAATTTACTGTTCTTTATGTGAATATAATCAATGTTTCTTAAAGAAATTTCATATAATAACTAAGATAAAGTATTCTAGGTTTTTAAAAATTAAAAAATCTCTAATCCTAAAGGTCATTTCAAAATTAAATAGCAAGGTACTGCTACAAAAATGAAAAATAGAGAATTTGTTAATTTATTATTTATACAAAGCAGGCCTCGTATATGTAATTTTTTAACAGTTCTTATCTATTTTTTCCATATAATTTAGTAGTAAAACATTATATTTATTTTCTTAATTTTGGCCTTTTTTTTCTTAAAATTTACTAAATAAATCTAAAAGCCACAAACAATCCTTATTTCTCCATTTTTTTAGCAAAAAAAGCTGTCGCAAGCAGTCTTATACCTTAAGTATAACTGAATCAATGTACAATTGACATCGAAATAGAGCAGTGAAATATCTTATTGGGTAACCCGAAAAGATAAAAAAAAATAAATAAATTTGCATCCCCTTAAAATATATCCCCTTGCCAGTAAACTGTCCGGGCACTGATGATTTCTTTATTTCTTTGATTTTATCGTATTTTAAATTCTTATTGTGATATTATGTACTGCTGGTGTTTTGAAAACGTGATGCACAGTTTGACTCTGGGACTGAAATGTTTTTCATTTGTCATTTTCTTAGTGCTAAAGACAGGAATTTTTCTTTCATAATATCAGGCATTTATAAGAATTTGCGTTATACTGAATCCTATTATTTTGTCCTCACACTGGCGATTTTCGAAATTATGTATAACACAAACAAGAAAAACACATTTTTTTTCTATGAAAGGATTAGTTAAATTTGGATACAAGTTCAGAACTGTCTTCTAATTGTTCCGAGCAATATTCAGGGAAACATGCACAAGCAATTTCCACACACACTCTAATTCCTTAACTGTTTAAAAAGTAGGAGTATTATTATTTTTCTGAGATATCTAAAAAAGTGTTCATATTATATAAAATGTACGTCCATAAAGCAAACATTAAGGTTTTATGTTCCAGAATTGTAAAATTGAAAATAGTGTGAAAACTGTAAAATTTAAGATGAATTTCTTTTTATGTATGTTGTTTAATTATATACAATAAAAAATGTGCCTATTTTGGATTTAAAAAAAATTGACCTGTTAAGAGGTTAAGACCATAATGATTTTTCTTAGCATCTCAATATTTTTTCACGATATTTCTTTTCTTTTTATTTACATTTATAGCTATTAACAACATTAGAAGAAAGTAATTTAGTCTGAAAAATAACAAGAAAAAGTATTTAACAGTTCCAGAGCAAAATATTTTTTTAAAAAAATGTTCCTTTTTTCAAAAAAAAAAATTCTTTTAAACAGCTTCCCCCCCCTTTTTTTTTTATTCAGAAGCACGGCTGATTCATTTGTTTATTTATTCTGTCCTCTCTTTTAAAAAATATCCTTTATTTTTGTTTATCTCTGGAACATTTAATGGCTTATGATTTTTCTTAAAAGCTAAGTACATGACTAAATGATGGATAGTTTTTATAAGCAAATTTAGGTCCTGATATATTTTCTGATTTTTTTATCTTATAAAGCATAAATTTATTTCATACTCTATTAATCTTAGAGTTTTCTTAACAGTTATAAACCTCGCATAAAAACTAAATGAAAGCCTGTAAGAAACGCAAACAAACTTGACTTTTAAGAAAAGTGCACAGTGACAATATACCACTTAAATCTCTCGTGCCTTTTTTATTGATTTTAAATTTTGTTTTTGTGTTCTTTAGAAAGCTTTTAAAACTTAAAATTGTGTATACAAATTTATTTTAGCAATTTATCTCGTTTTGACATGTCCTTCAGTGACCTGCAAATGTTTTCAACGATAAATCATTTTACTTACTGTCAAAGCCGTCAAAAGATGCCTGTGATATGCTTTTCTTTTAACATTATTCCTTTTAACGAATTTACATGAGAAATTATGTTTCATTTTTTAACTTAAAAAATGCATTTTTGTGTTTCTTTTTTGATAATGTTGTTTCAAAACTTTGAAGTTTTTACAACCTCTGGCTACTAAAACTAAACAAAAAAAAGTACAAATGTTCCCGATTATAAAATGAACATGAAGGAATTACCTTATAAAAACATTTTAAGTAATTCAATAGAATAATTTATGACAAAACGGACCAATTTATGGTATTCAATTACGTTCGGAACCAGGATTCTGAAATTTCGTATAAAGAATATACATTTTTTTTTTTTTTATGTTTTGTGTCATCTGATTTAGAATATACATATAAAAGTGTCTTAAAGTACCCGACTGTCCTAAAATCATGACTTTTCTTTTTAAAAAAATTTACAAATTTTTTAATGATTTTATTTTATAGGCCATTTTATTAATTTGATAAAAATACCAAATTTTTATTTTACACTCACTAAAACAAAAACTACAAGTGTTTTAGTAAAAGCGGATGGCATAACTTTATATAACATGTCAAACTTTAAAATGTGTTTTACTCAAAATGTGTTTTATTCGAAAAGCTTAAACGGGGACAACGACTATTCAAAAGGTTTTTAAAAATAATTTGCTGAAATGTTTTGTGTATGTTCTGTGTAACAGTAGTTCTGTGTAACAATGTTTAACCTTCAGATTTATCAATCACTGTTTTATTATAAAATTTACAGTTTATAAAAATTTAATCACTGTTTTTTTAAGTAATTTCGTATAATAACTAAGATAAAGTGCTCTAGTTTTTGTAAAAATTAAAATATCTATAATCCTGAAGGACTTTCCAAAAAGGAATAGCAAAGTAAAACATCAAAATTGAGAATTTGTTCATTTACCATTTGTAAAGAGCGGACCCCGTTTATGTAATTCGTTGTCAATGTTTACCCATTTTTGTAGTAATAACTTATTTTTCTATTCTTAATTTTAGCCTCTTTTTTCTTAAAATGCACTAAATAATTCTAAAAGCCACACAAAAATCTTTATATCATTATCTTCATTTTCAAAACAAAGTTGTTGCAAGTAGTCGGATACCTTGGTACTCATTTATCGACCCACTGAAGGGATGGAAGTCTAAGTGAACTTTGCGCAAACCTGGGTTTGAACCCCGGACCCTTGCTGTCGAAGCGTGATACACTAACCATTTAGCCATTGGGCTTCATGAAGCATACATTATTATAAAATATATACATACATTTTCTAAAAAAAAAGCATGTTTTGAAAATATATAATTTTTTCTTAATTGTTTGACATAAAATTGCATTTAAATAATTTTTCTTGTAATCCTATTTTTAAAACAATTTAATATGTATTGCCCAATTCAGGTGATACGAAAAAATCACAAAAATATTAATTTATACCGTTTTTTTCAAAACCTCGTTCTGAATGTAGTCGGATACCTTAAATTATTAATTACTAGCTGGTATACCCGTCCTTCGCACGGGTGAATTGAAAAATTAAACAATGCAGATTGAAGGATAAAGAAGTTTTTAATGAGTTAATTTTACGTGAATTGAAAATTAAGCAAAAAAAAAACTTTTCGCGTATGTCAGCTGAACAAAAAAAAATAAAAAAAATAATGGAAGAAAAACACTTTTGTTATACATATAAATTCAAAGTCTGTAAACCTAATAGCTGATAAAAAAATTTCTTTTTAAATTTTTAACTCCCCGTAACTTTCATGAGAGTCGATTTTCAAAAATACCTTCCTAAGCTGATCTATACTCAGCAAAAAGAAAAACATTGTTACAAATTTTGTGTAATGAACGCTTAAAAAAAATAGTGTAAATAATTTATATCTGAAGGTGTAATACACTAATATTACTTTCTGTTGTATTTATTTTATGTTAAAATTGTAATATTCGCAAACAACACCATTTCTTATATTATAATGGCGATTCAATGAAAAACATAACGAAATGTTGGCGATAGAGTCAAGTTGACAAATGCATAGCTACTTTCATTGATCAAGCTTTATTGGAGTTTTGGGAAAGATTAGACTTACGTTTTCGCGGAATAATTCTTATTAGGTGCTTTTTCAACACTTTAAAGAAATACCGTGGCTGCGGTAGCCGAGTGGTCCAGGTATCGGATGACAACCGGCCTTGTCAGGAGTTCAAGCATAGTACCACTTAAGATCCGCAGTGTAAGGAAGCGATGCACGTTTACCCTTTATCTATCGCATTATGATTTACTGCAGTTTTTTTCATGCAATATATTTTTTAGATCACTACATTGAAAATTATTGGATTCACACACACACACACTCAACTTAGTGAAATTTAATCCATTAAAACTAGTTAATTAATTGAAGATATTCCACTGTATAATTATTTATATACACTGTTCACTTAAAATAAATAGTCAAATTGTTATCTAAGGTCTTTCTTAACATACAAAAAACGTAAGACACTTAGAGTTTGACATTAACTATTTTTTCGGCACAAAAATGAAAATCTTTGCAACCCGCTGCCCAATTCCTGCTGCAAAACTATTCGCCTTCCCCGCTAAAATGCTCATGAAGAACCTGGACTGCCATATATTTTGGAAGAGTGGATTGCAAAGAATATTCCTGCTAAGTTGGTGTGGTGTGTTAGTTAGGAGAAGGGGTGGTGCCAGCTCAGGTGTCGCCAAAATTACGGTTCAAAATTACGTGGTCCGTCGTCCAAAGCCCTCGTGTAGCTGAACGGTACGACGTTAATATTCACTCACTCAGTCCATTAAACACAGTATAGTAGTTATTATTTATATACTTAAAAAATGCTATATCTGCCTATTCAATTAAAATCATAGCGTTATAATTAACAACTAACCACAAACAAATTATGCAAATCTTTCCAAATCATGTAGTGTGAAAGACAAAGTTTATCTACTGTAAGCACCAGAAGCGATAAAAGTATTTATTATTATATAAGGATCAATTTGTTACTACCAAATGTGCTTAGTAAAATCATAAAAAAAAACTCGTGCGTAGAAATAATTTACCAATTTTTATTGTATATATGATTCACTATTTTGGCGATAATGGCTTACTCATGTAAAAAATCAATAGTAACTATTCAAATAAATAAAGATTTTAAACAACCTCTCCCTTTAAAGTTTAGTTTTATTCTGAAATACAAAAAATAGAATTACACTTATCAAAGGAATAAATTAGTAGCTAGCACCTGAAGTAGACAAAACAATGAGGGTTTCTTCATACATAAAAGATAAATATATGCTGTCGCGGTGTTTTTTAAAGCGCACCCTAGAATTTCTTGCAGATGGCATAACTTTTTCCTACTTACTTGATATTTATCGTTACATTTTGGACACTTCACACAATATCTTTATAAATTATAGCCTTTGTGTTATTCTGATGTATAGGCGAGAGTATTGTAAAGTTTCATTAAAATCCAATCAGTTGGTTTTGCGTGCAAGAGTACGAAACATCCAAACAAATTTTCACGTTTATAATAACAGTAAAGATTGTATGGTAGAACAATATTAAATAATTTTAAAATCTTCAATTATTGATATTTTAAATTAATAAAAAAAAACATTCACTCAATCGTTAAAACAATTCCAAAAAATTTTAAAGCTAATAAACTAGGCAAATGATTGGTTTTCTCGCATTGGGTTGGAATTATATTTTTCTGAAAAATTCATCCATAATAAATACATTATTTGTCTGAAAAAAGTATTTAATATTGCATTTATTTCACTTGTGTAAAAAAAAAAGTTACTCATTAAAATTTTCCTTTAAAATCAATTTAAAGAATTCATTAAATCATTTAATCAAAATCATTTAAACAGTTCATTATAAATTGGTTCATTTCATAGCGAAATTTTTAGAAATTGAATGTGAAAATTAGTAATATTTATCTTTAGTAATTTCAATTGTGTAATTCGACCAGTAATTTCGACGATTAAACATATAGTAAAAATGAATTATTTTGTAACTTAAAAACCACTAAAAATTTAATATTATAAGTGATTTAAATCTATAATTCCAATTTGTAAATGCCTTTAACTCTTTCCCGGTATTTCTCGAGCTAAGCTTAGGCAGGCAAAATGTACCATCCTGGTTCATCCCGAATGTGGCTCGGGCAGTATGAAAATTTGCATTGTGCAATCGGTCTTTCCCACATTATTTCTGATACGTTTTTTCCTTCCTTTCTTCCTCAGTGGCTCTCAGGTTGGGCCTTGGCCTTCTCAAGAAGCTTTTTCCAGACTCGCTTTCTTCCTGCTAGTGTTGTCCAAGTTCTCAAAACAAGGAGATCTTTTTCTAGGCTATCAATCCATCTAAGGTTTGGCCTGCCTCTACTTCGTGGGCCAATTATTTGAGCATTGAAGACTTTTTTTAGAGGTGCGGTTTTCGTTCATTCTGATAACGTGACTTGCCCATTTAATCCGTTGTATTTTGACGAATTTAACGATGTCAGATTCTTTATATGTTTGATACAGCTATAAATTTGATCTTCTTCGCCTTGTTCCATTTTCCTAAATTCCTACAAAAATGAATCTTAAAATCTTCATTTCGTACATACTTATCATGTTCTAATCAGTTCGAGACATGGACCAAATATCACATGCATAATTTAATAGTGATCTAAAAAAGACTTTTATATAATAGAATCTTTGTTTTTCTTTTGATTAAATTGAATTTCATACATTTTCGTATTCCATTAAGACATCTATTAGCCATAATAATTCACTTTTGGATTTTAATAGTACAATCGTTTCTATTGTAAATTTCCGAAACTAAATAAGTGAAGCGATCAGCAACTTCAAAACTATGCTCTTCAATTTTAAAATGGGAATTGTTAAAACCTGATTCAGTACAAGGCATGTATATTTAATCTTATTTTCATTAATTTCCAGTCCCTATCTGAGGGCCTCTTTCTCTGAAGATAAGGCCCTATAGCCTGCCTTAGTGTGGTGAGTGTTAAAGCGATATCAATGTCATACGCAAAAACCTACTACTGTATCGATTTACTAAAGGTATTTCATCTGTTATTGCTATTTGAAATACTTACAACTTAATGTAATGCTAGATGAAATAGAAGACACGCCAGTACATCTTCTGGTTGTGTGAATGCCATTTTTTATTTCATATGCATTTAGGGTTACAAATAATTGAAAATTACAACTCGGTGTGGAATTTTTTGCAAAAAGTGGACGTCCTACTGCTGAGCATATCCTTTAATGCTTGTCTGAAAGATACTATTTTGACGACATTTCCCCAACACAGAAGAAAACTAATCCAACACAGCAGTTTATTGTTTGCTACTCAAAAAGCGACAGTAAAGGAAATAAGGTAAAAAGAGAAGAAACAAGATTCTACTATCCAGATTGTGACGATGGAATATGTGCGGTACTGCGTTTTTGAATTTATCATATACGGTCAAATTCTGACTAATAATTTCACAATCATTAATGAAAATCCAAAAGATGTAAATAAAATTTCAAGGAAAAGCAAATATTCTAAACTTAATATTTATAGTTAGTGAAATTTGACTCCAAATTCTAATGATTTCAGAAGAAGATTATGAAAGAAAGAATGGAGAAGTCTTGGAACCGAAAAAATCTCCTTTCAAATAAAGGGAGCTTAAAGAAGAAATTTTTTCAACCATTAATGAGAGACCGGTGTGCCATCATTTTTATATTTATTACAAAATAACCCAATTTCTAACTGGCCATAGCAACTTTGAAAGAAACTTGAACAAATTTAATTTAGTTCCGTCGACTTGTTGTGATTGTGATATTGGTGGCGAGGAAAATGTAGACCATGTGCTCTATCTGTGTAAGAGAACGAAACATCCTAATACTTGCTTTCAAGAGAATTAATGTAAATTGGCCTTCGAATTTTTACAAACTTATTTCCACCAGAAATGCTTTTGAAAAGTTCTGTAAATTTATTCTAAATATTGTAAATAGTTCATGAATTTAATTTGTTTTCCTTTCCTTTGTAATATGTGTTTATACTTACTTTTGTAAGCCCCGTGTGATAAATTGTGGTGCACGGAGATTTTATAAGTATTTTCAATAAAAGAAAAATGTCTAATGATTCCCACCGTGCATAAAAGGAAATTTGACTGGAAAATAACTCACTTATCTAAATAGATTTTTTACGTTAATTTTTAGGAAATTTTGAATGTGAATGGTGCTATTCTGCTTAAACACATATGTATGTATCAAAACATACAGGAATAAAAAATTGACTTTCTTTTATCCATCATCCAGAAATAAAAAGCAAGCGGAAGGGGTTAAGGTTTGCAAACATTAAGAACAATGAAATTTTCTTTTAAAATGTACGAATAGTTAGTTACTAAGAGAAGAAAAAATAAAACTAAAACATATTGCAACTTATTTCTTAAGCATATTGATCACTATAACTTGAAGGAATCTGGATTTTAAAAAAAACTTGAACTATTTATCTGAGGTCAAACTAGCTGTCGGTACTAAAAATAGAAACGTTATGGTCGGAAAGCAAATTTACTCAAACATCAAAAGCTCTTGACCCAAATATTATGGCCGCAGTCCAAATATGAATTAGCATGTGCCTTGAAAGGTTCAAAGCAGACATGATGGATGCGACCTACATTTTAGAAAAGACAGCTTTCAAAGTTCTAAAGCTCTTCTGAATCGGATTACCCCACCTTGTATACTTTGTATACATATCCACGCTCAGACTTTGACAATATGTAAGTATTTAGGTTGAAATGATAGATGAAGAATTTAAAGAATACATTTTCTGGGAGAAAGAGATTATTTTACAGAGCTTGGTTTAACTTAATTTAATGTAATGTGTTTTCATTGTCTTCTTCAAAAATGTTTATAGTTTGTTTTAAATGCCGGAAAGAAAAAATTAGATTTTTAACACTAGAACGTCCGTTGGTGTCAATTGAGCATCGGATCCTTTTAGTTTCGTTCTCCTTTCTGCATTCTTGCAGGGATTTTGAAAATTTGTCGTGACTTTATTCATTTTTCTTAGTGATTTCTTAGAAAGGTTTTGCCGTTCTAGGTTAATTAGGAGAGATTTTACAACTAAATGTACCTAGAACTTTCGTTGGCGTCGTTTCGACACCAAGGCAATTTATCGAAAAGCTGTGGTTCATCAAAAGATAGTCCAATAATAAGATACTATTATTAAAACAAATTTTCCTAAGTCTCATCGCACATTTATTTGGCCTTAAATGCAGTGTTACTGGGTTCACAGCGGAAATGAGTATACTATATTAAAATAGTTGTGTCTAAGTGATTGGCTTTATCACATTTGCTTATCTGCTAATAGTTTCAAATAACGTAAGTGCAAGGATTTAAAAAAATCAAGCAAACACTGAATTTAAAGAAATTACAAATTAACTAAAACATAAAAATTGCGAAATTAAAGAGTGTAATGCAATGCAACTAAAATAATGTGTCCTTGCGCGAAAATGGTGTGCGGAAAATATATAGGAAAAATTGAGAACACTGTATTCATTGCAAATTAGGTATATACAAAACATGCATAAAAACAATAAATAATGAGGAAAAAACTCGCAGTCCCTCTCAAAATTATGATTTTATTTTTGTATTAATGTTTATGAATATTACTGCTTTATTTGATTTCACAAGGTTAATACATTTGTTGTGATACATTTTTTTATGATATAAAGGGTCATAATATATGATGATTATGTAAAATAATATTAAAATCATAGAACCAAAACCTACTGAACAGTATTTATTCCAGCAGTTTTTTTTTTTTTTTTTTTTTTTGCTTATTACAATTATTTTATACATTATCTATCTTGGTGTCGAAACGACACCGTCAACGTTTAATGTTAATCGAAATTCTGGACATTCTAGGGTTAGAATATTTATGTACCTGTTTATCTGAAAAATCGTATCTTTAGAAATATGTTACAACATGTATAGGAATTGGTGAATTCTGTATCGGTAGTAATCTCCAGAATCTTTAAGAAATAAAACAAGTAAGTACATGAAATTCTACGGAGCTAAATTTAAAAAAAGTATATTTCCTAATTTTAATCCTAAGCTAAAGTGAGAGTTTTACAACTTTTTAAGTGTACGAACACTTTTGAGAAACACTGTATAAGAGTGATTGTTAAGAAAGTTTCTGTTGAAAAATTGTTCAAATTTACGTAGTGCATAATGCATGCAAATACGTAGAAAGCATTTTTTTAAATTTTAAGTGAGAAAATCTTTTTTATACCCAGAGTTATTTTATTAATGGTACACGCATGTATTTACAGAGTGGTGGTTAAGATTCTGTTGAATAAAACAGTAATTACTTAAAAATGTGAAGTAAAAGATACATTTGCCATAAAATTTGCGTGGTATAACGCGCTTCTGTACTTTCAGGCGGTATTTTTTAATTTTTAGGTATATTCGCCGCGTAACGCACAACCCCTTTTTTTCGCAGAAACCTGAAAGGCATGTATACATTGCTCCTTGTGTTTTAAATCCTTTTATTCGAAGTATTTTCCCAGGCTTTTGAAAAAATAGTATCATTCTAGGACTATAACTCCTTATAAGTTGATAAGATCTGTCATTTCTTTTAAATAAAGGATATTTTGATATATGTTAAGGTGTAGATTTTTTTATGCTCATCTCTTTGTTTACTTTTAAAGCTATCGTAAAATCGGCGTATAACACACGCACATAAATTTCGATCTCATTTTAAGTTTTGAAAGTGTGATTTTACGGTATATTAAACGGGAAAACGAAATACACTTGCATTAAAGATAATTTAAAATTCCAAGGTAATGTTTATCTTAGTCCTTAAATCTCAATTACCTTTTTTGAGATAATTTTAATAATTGGTTGAGTATTCATTTAAAAGAATGCATTGCGTAAAATATTTGAAAATAGTTTTTATTTCCTTCTCTTTTTCTAGAGTTAATGCTTACTCGTTTATAAATTTAGAAAATATTTTCGTAAGTCAAGAACAGAAAATTTTTATTTTAAAGTTCCATTTTGTATTTAAAAAACTACCTTGAATTGATTTAAAAATTAGGTATGCAAAATTTATGAATACTTTTTCAAAAACCAAACTTTTTTGGAAGCCTGTTTTTGAAGTGTGATTAATTTTGAATAAGAATTGAGTGTTTGGCACATTAGTGCTTCTTTCTTCTGGGTTTTTTAATAGTTTTTCTGTTCTTTGCTTAGGTTGAATTGCTTCATTTTTCTATCAGCTTCTGAGTTCTAGACAAACACATATCTTAATTAAAATCCGGCTTAATTAAAACTCAAATCTTCTAGACTCGAAGTATATTGAAAATTCTGCTTGCTAATCTATTTTTTTAGTAAATACGCTATCGAGATCTTAGAATGTATATTTAAATCTAAAATAACTTTTTTCTCACGATACGGAGAGAAACATAAAATATTTATTCAAGAAAATCTTTTTAGTGGCAGACGCGCAAACCTCAGCATATGTCTAGCACATTGACCTTTAAAAAGAATAAATTACGTCTAGATTGGAAAAAAGTATTGCATAATCTTGAGCATTTCAACCAGCTATGGAAGAATTTTAATATAAGCAAGTCTTCTATACAGTAAAGTGACAAATATGTTTCTTTCAAAAAATAGGTAAAGTGTGTATTGTTAAATATTTGTTTTTGTCTACTGAACATATTATTGGTCAAAAATGATGATACCATGTTGAAAATGGGAACTTTTTAGTTTTATTTTTTGGAGATTTAAAACTTTTTTAGTGTTAATCAGCGAGTATTATTTATATCATTTAAAATACGTGAGGATCATTTTAAGAAACGAGCGTTGAGATATGAGTAAGTTATAAAAATAAATATTTCTGTCTCTCTTTTCTCTCTCTCTCTCTCTAAGACTATTAGATCCTTAGTAAAGATCCTTAGTAACTAACTGGTTTAGTTTGCGTAAATATAAACTTAAAGTTTTTGATTTGTAAAATATCTACTGCAAAAGTATTGTGCAGATAAAAAGATAAATTTTAATCGTGTTTAAACCCCACTGTCACTGGTGAACTCGGATACAACGAATAATTAGATATTTTTTCTAAAATCAACACTTTTATTTATTTATCCATTTACTTTCAAAAGGTTTCTTAAGCCACAGGTGAGCAACTTAATTATTAATCTAAATATCCATAACAAATAAATGGATCACATATTTCTAGATCCGATCCGATCCGATGTACGGCCATCCAACATGATGACTGCTCAAACCATTAAACCTCCTTCGCCATAATTGTCGATTTCGTGGACATTAGAGAGTAGGTAGAGGGTCCCTGGTTCTCTCCATATGAACATACGGCGAGAATCGGTGTTTAGGGTATAACGGGTTTCATCGGTGAACAGAACGGTCGCCCAATGTTCCATACTCCAATCTCTATGCTGTCTGCACCATGCAAAACAGACTCTCCTGTTTGTAGACGTGAGAAGGACGCAAACAGCAGATTTTCTGCTAAACAGCTCTCTTTTACCAAGTCTTTTTGAAACAGACACCCTTAATACACGGGTTCCTGTAGCTGCATACAAGTAACGAGAAGGCTGAGAAGCTGTACTCTCTCTGTTATGCCTTGCTATAATCGACAAATGGCGATCTTCTCTGATCGTTGTGCCACTTGTTCGACCTTGCTCAGGCTTTCTCTCGATGTATCCAATATCCTGGAACTGTTTCCATTAGTTACACACGACGCTGGGTGTTACATTGAACTTAATACAAATCTGGACTTGACATTGGCCTGCTTCGAGCCTCTGCACAATTTCCCATCTTATCCCATCATCTAAGCATCGGTGGTTACTCATTTTTAATGTTACAATTTTAATTGAATCGATTTCATCAAAAGAACAACTGAGAAACTCGCCGAGATATGGTGACGAACGAAATACGTCTTAACTTGCATGCGTTTATAAAGCCTGTTTTTCTTCTGGTACGTGTACGCTTACGAATTTGCCGTTCAAGATTTGCATTTTTATCTAGAAGCAGTGGATTTTCATTCAGTTCAGTTCTTTTCACGCAATTCGATAAAATATGCAAATTCTCTTACTTTATTTCATCAGTGTCTGTCACATTGTTATCATATTCTAAGAAATTTCTAGGAAAAACACAATCAGTATGCTTACAAATTTCTTAAAATATAATATTACGTAAATAATATATATGCATTTTTAACGAAGTATTTTATGTATTTATTTCTAATTAGTTTGATGGACAATAATTAATTCGTACATATTATTATTTATTATTTATAATTTTTACTGTTTTGATTTTTTGATTAGGGTTAAACAACAACTATACTAAACTCATATTTCTGAGAGAAAAATGTAAGTGATTCCTCCAATATGCGCTTTTCTCAAAAAATGCCTTGAGGTGACTGCTAACCTTCGCATGAAATTTTTTCATAAAAAGAGATTTTTGAAACAAAATGAGTGTTTTTAGGAAGAAAAATAAAAAAAAAATATGTAAATACATTAAAAATTTTAAATAAATATTGTACTTTTAGAAAAATTGGTGGTTTTCAAGGAAATTTAACCAAATTTTTACCAAAACGTATATAAATTTCTAATACAATTATCACAATTTTCATTATGAACAACATACATATTATAGTGCTCTTCAAAATGAGCCAAAATCTAAGATAAATATTGAAATATAAAAAAATTACAGACAATTATACACAACAATATGAAAATTTTGACATTTTTTAAGTTTTTTATTTATAAAAACTATCCTAAATGAAAATATATTTTACCTACAACAAAACTTTTGGTTCATTTTATGAAAAAAATAGTATAATAAATATTCCCACAAAATTTCAAAAGGTTATCTTGTTTGGTTTTTAAGATGTCATGTAAATGGTAAAGCGTTTCTTTCGAAAACAAAATTTTGAGAAAAACTCATTTAAAGTTTTATCTTACCGTTAAAAGGTACACGTGCAACAAAAATTGTCTAAAATTCCCCTGGATGATATGTCACTCCTTCCTTTTCTTCCTGGTGCAACCCTTTTTTCTTTCTGAGAGCTCGTGTTTATCTTCTTTTTAATTTTGTAAATGGTACTGAATGTCTTTCTGCGTCATTAATTCGTCGATAGTCGTACAATTTTAATACACGTATCATGTAGCTACCATCATTAAACTCCAGCTTATTTATCACTTTTCATAAGCCACTAGCACCTTCATTAAATTGTAGAACTGCTATATATGCCCCTAATTTCAAAGACTGGAGTTCAGCAAAGATTTGTTTTGAAACTATGTTCCACAGAACACCATTGAAAATCTCGTTGGCATACTGAGTCAATCCGTGTAAGCACTTTTCTAAAAGTTTTTGCTCGCAGAGTTTAAAGTAGTGTGGTTTAACAATATTTAAAATATTTTGTGGGAGTCCAGGGACTTTGGCGGTGAATATTTTACCAAGTGCCTTTGCTTTTTGAAATTTGCACCAACTATCTGTTCCTGTTGGGCATTGACCATGCATAGGCTTTTTAGTACTGGAACAGCAGTGATAAAACGCAGCAATAACTGCGCTTTGCACATTTGCTAAATTTTTTGTATTACTTCGGCTTGCTATTCCGTAATAATTTTGTAATTTGTCAATAAAACTGTCCGTCAATTTTCCCTCTTTCCTCCAAATCCTTTCACAGATTTTTTTAGCTTTCTCAGATGACTCCCAACCCTTTCCTGCACGTGACCAATACATTCTAGTTTATTAACTGTATTAGGAGCGTACATGTTTTTTACGGATTAATACGCTTTGGAATCCCCATCACCATAGTAATCAGTATACTGTGATTTACGATGATTCTCTGATCGCTCAAATATGTGATATGATCCGACAGTCTCCATACTTGAAGCCGAACCCTTATGATTGCAACAAACATGTGCATTAAAAGCAGAACATATTCTACAAAAATGTGACATTATTTGATGTTCAAATTTTCCCTGTGTCAATGAATATGCAACTGACGCAACCATTGTGAGACGAGTAGCCACGCTTCTGCCAAGTCCCATCCATTGACACGCCACAGCAGCTTTTTGATTCTAAGGGTGAATTTTTTAATTTTTTTCACCTCGGTTGCTGCATTTTTCATGCTTTCTATAGAAACTATAGATGCAGCCTGCTGAATCTTTAATTCTTGATTTCGAAAGGCTGTTTTGGAAAGAAAAGGCAAATCCAACATACCGAACAGTTTATTTCCAGCTGTGTACCCTTTTCCAATTACTCTTAAGGCAAAAGCAAGAGTATTCAGCTTAAATTTATTGTTGATTTTTTCAGATGAAGTAAATGCTTTGAAATAATCACAGTTTCTACATTTCAAGGAAAGGTTTGAACATATTCCATACCTAGAGTCTTCTGTCAAAGTGAGTTCATCATGTAAACAAACTGGACAACAAAGTACTGCAAACACAGAAAGCAATGAGGTGAAATCAAATATTCGAGGTCCGAAAATTTCATCAGAATTTCCAGCACTTTCTAAACAATTGTTCTTCAATTCTTGAAGTTTTGATGCACTTGCAGTTTTCACAGTTCAATATTACTTGCAACGGTCGTATCATTATTAGCCTGAAAACCTATACTTGAGCGTTTGCTCTTATACTGATTACCTGTAAACTTTCGCTTTCTTGAGAGATATTGGTTCTTATGACCCATATTTAAGATATTTAAAAAAAAATTTTATCGTAAGATATTAATTTTTGTAATAAAAAGCGACCAAACATAGATCTAAGCA